>SJYX01013751.1:65959-90785 GCA_006410675.1 Oreotragus oreotragus | reverse complement strand
GAATGCTTGGGGGAGGAGCCCGTCCTGACTCTTCTACTCTGCATTCCAGGCCTGGGAATAAAGCAGAAAGGCTGTGCCCTTCCTTTTCTTCTCTCATACCCGGCACATTTTCAGCTGAACCTCCTCTGGCCTTCCCTGGTGGCTCAAGCTGTAAAAAAAAATCCACCTGCAGTGCAGCAGACTTGGGTTCGATCCCTGGGTTGGGAAGATCCCCCGGAGGAGGGCATGGCGACCCACTCCAGTATCCTTGCCCGGAGAATCCCATGGACCGAGGAGCCTGCTGGGCTGCGAGTCCATGGGGTTGCAAAGAGTCGGACATGACTGAGCGACCAGGCGCAGCACTGGCATTTCCTGGGCTTCCCTGGGGGCTCAGACGGTAAAGAATCCACCTGCAGTGCGGGAGACCTGGGTTCGATCCCTGGGTTGGGGAGAGCCCCAGAAGGAGGGCATGGCGACCCACTTCCATGTTCTTGGCTGGAGAGTCGCGTGGACAGAGGAGCCTGGTGGGCTGCAGTCCACGGGGCCACACAGAGTGGGATGTGACCCAGTGACCAAGCGCACACTTGGTTTTCCGCTCCGTCGTGTAACTCCTGACTGTGCGAGGCATACACGGTGGTGTCTTAAGGAGAGTCTTTGAAGTCTGGCCCTGCTCTTTCTATCTGTGTGCTTTGGGGAAGTTGTTTGAAATCCTGAGCCTCTGTTTTCTCCTCCTTTTCTTGGAGGAAGTGGGTGTCTGCATCTGGTACCCTTGGCTTGTCTTCCTGCCAGCTTCCTCCCGCCCCCTGTCTCAGCTCAGTCCAAGGTCTGCCGAGTGGATACACATTCATTGGATCCCTCAGGAGACTTCAGATCTTCTCCATGGCCTGAGGGTCAGCGGTGCAGATCCTCAGCTGGCGAGGGTGCACCGTTGGGGGGCGATCCCCTGCCAGCTGGGTCTCCGCAGTGGGAGTCACCCCCCCTAATGTGGTTGACCCAGAAGCTGGCCATGCAGCTGCTGTTGATGGACGGATGCAGGCAGAAGCATCCTTGGTCCTGCAGGGTAAGATCTGATTGCCTGGGGACGTTGGGGCCAATTGGAAGGACTTGTGTCAGCGTCCATCTGCTGGGCTGTCCTAACAAGCCATCACAGACTGGGAGGCTGAAGAAATGGATGTTGATTGTCTCACAGCTTTGAGGCTAGAAGTGTGAGATCAGGGTGTCGGGCGGGTTGGTTTCTCCCGAGGCCTCTCTCCTTGGCTTAATTATGGATGGACACCTTTTTCCCTGTGTCCCCACCTGCCCTTTTCTGTGTGCACGTCCTGGTGTCTCTCTCTTATGAGGACACCGGTCCTATTGGATTGATGACCTCATTTAGCCCTATTTATTTCCTTTAAGGCCTCATCTGCAAATACAACCACACTGCGGGGCAGGGCTTCAACACAGGAATTTGGAGGTGGTGGAGGTGGACACAGTTCAGTCCCTAACAGTGTCCTGCCCTGCCCTGGCCTCCCCCGAATCACCCGTATGTTGTACCCGAGGATTTGTTGTTTCTACAGCATCACAGGGGTTTCGTTACCCACTCAGATCAGGCAGGGCTCTGATACTGCAGGTGTGGGGTCAGCCAGTCCTTGATTTCCAAAGTGAATGGGACCAGGAGACAGTGCCTTTCCAAACCTGAACACAGCTGTGTATTTTCTCTCTATATTATAGCTTATTCTTTTAATGTCGTTACACCTTTGGTAATGTTTTTGAAGTGAAAGTGTTAGTCGCTCGGTCATGTCCGACTGTTGGCGGCCCCGTGGACTGTAGCCCCCCAGGCTCCTCTCTCTGTCCATGGGATTCTCCAGGCAAGGATACTTCTCCAAGGGAAGCCCCCATTAATGTTTTTACTTACATTATTCTTAATTATATTTATGTGTCTGTATTTTTACATGTTTATTATAATTCTGTCTTCATTGAGATTTCAGAGACCAGTTTGTACTGGGAAAAAAAAATACTGGCTGTGAGGTTACGGCTTTATAAAAAACTCAACAGAGTATGTGTTTAGATCAAAGCAGTTTTTTAAAATTATAAAAAAAAATATAAAATTTAGTTAAAGAGAGAAGCCTAGTGAAAAGTAGAAATAATTGTTGGCACTGAGACATCAGTCTCTACTTGCCTCCCTGGGTCCCCATGCGGAGGGTTATTGCCCACGGAGCAGGTGGGGGGGTCCAAGCTCCGTGCCCCGGGGGTGAGCCCAGCAGCTCATCCTTCAAGTTCGGCCCAGAGGCAGCGTCCAGAAGAGAGCGTGGGGCTGGCTATCTTCCCTTTGTCCGAAGATGACCATTCTGCCTCAGGCCTCCTGCCACGTTCAGCGCTTTCTGGAGCTCTCTGGCTCTTGATCCAGCTAAGGACCATGAAAACGCTGATACCACTGGATCATGGATTGATTTCATTGAGTTTATCACAAGTCTCTGAACCCAGCACTGGACAGTTTCGCGACTTTGATTTTTCTTTCACCTACTCTCTTCGAATACTTTTTTAAACACACAGAGTTTTAAAGGTGACAGAAATAAAGCTGGCCATCAGCCCAAGCCCCACACCCACTAAATTACGTCTTCCCAAAGACATCTTGTGTCATGCCCCTCCCCCCTTGGCTTCCTGGAATTGACTTTGATCTCCTTGGGTCCTGACCCAGAAGCCAGGGTGGCCGTTGTGGGTCAGCGCGCTCAGCCTTCCGCAGTGAGCCTTGAGGGGTGGCGCTGAGCTTCAGTTGCTGTTTCCTCCTGTCATCCAAAGAGAGAGAGGAGGTCAAGCTCTGGACGTTTTTATTGGAAAAACAACCTCCACGCCACATGCAAACCAAGGAGTACAAAGGAAGGGTTATTCACTTTTAAATCCTCAGAATAACGTGGCCCTCATCACTCTTGCCTCCCCACACCGTCCGGGAGGGCAGAACTGTCAGAGCGGACAGCCTTGGCATGTTTGAAACTGGCTCTGTTAATGATAACAATTTGCAGATTACTGGACATGAATCATGCTAATCAGCTTATGTTTATTAATCGGTTTAGTCCTCGAGCAACTCCAAGACACAGATAGGATTCTCCGTTTGTAGATGTGGGAACATGAGGCTCAGAGTGGGATACTCATTCATGTATAAATAGAGAATTGTGTGTGTGGTGTGTTTTCATGTGTACAAATGCTGTGTGTGCGTAGTGACTGAAGATAGAAGAAAAGTCTAGGTGTGAACTTTTTGAGTGAAATGTTGCTTTTCTAAAACTTATAAAACAATTCAAACACGTAAAATGTACATAGCATAACAAAACCAACTCCCAGGCACCCATCAGCCAGCTTCAGTAGCTATCAACCCAGTAGCCAGCCTTCTTTGCTCTATATACCCTGCTACCCATCAGTATTGTTTTGCAGCAAGTCCAAGCTATCCTATCATTTCATCTATAAATATTTCAGTATCACCTCCAAAAGAGAACTCTTAAAAAAAAAAAGCACATGTGACCACATCACCATTATCACACTTAGAATTGAACAGTTGGATTTCCCTGGTGTTCCAGGGGTTAAGACTCTGAGCTTCCTCTGCAGAGAGCTCAGGTTTGATCCCTGGGGAACTAAGATCCTGTATGCTACACCTCTCAGTCAAAAAAAGAGAGAACAGTGTCTTACTATCATGACATGCCCAGTTGCTGTCCGAATCTCCGATGGTCTCGGGACTCTCATGATATTTTTTGGTTTCTTTGAAGCCGGATCTGAATAATGTCCACACAGTGCAGGTGGTCAAAGCATCTCCCGTGTCCCTTCCGATGGGTGGGTCCCACAGCTGTCTTCCTTCTCTTCTCATGGAGTTGATTTCTTAACGGAACTGCAGTGCCTGGTGACACTTACTTGGTCTGGAATTTTGGGGGACCGCAGCCCCTTAGGTTTCTTGAACATGCCGCCCCCTGTGTTTTCCTATAAATTGGTGGTTGCGGAGGCTGGTGTCTGGGTTCTTTCTGGTTTTGTCTGGCCAGACGACTTCCTGGGTGGAGGCTGGGCTTCATCAGGGGACAACCTTTGAGTTGTCTTTCTTTGACGTGCTGGCCATCTAGATGGTCCTCTGCGTGCGTTCATGCTCAGAGGTCGCTGAAACTCCTTCTTTTTGAGGTGTTGGGAAGCCTTTGGGGGAGGCAGTGTTTCTTTCCCTGGGCAGATCTGGTCTCTGCTCATCTCTGGGGCATGGTGACTGCCGATTCCTCGCAGCGGGAGAAAGCAGCCTCCTCGATGCCGGTTTTACCAGTGCCTAGGACGAGAGATGCAGGCTTGCTCGGATGGTGCCAGCTTCTGGGAGTGGGATCCAGTTTCCCACTCCAGAGTGGGGGCGATCCACCAAGTGATCACCCACCAGAGATAAGCTGTGAGCTGTGTTTTGTGGCGTGTGTGCGCGTGTGCCTGCGTGCTCAGTGGCATCCGACTCTGCGACTCCCTGGACTGTAGCCCGCCAGGCTCCTCTGTCCCCGAGATTTCCCCCGGCAAAAATACTGGAGTGGGTTGCCATTTCTTCCTCCAAGGAATCTTCTCGACCCAGGGATCAAACCTGTCTCTTGCATTGCAGGTGGATTCTTCCCCACTGAGCCATCGGGGAAGCCTTGTGTTTATGGCATCCGGGGACAAAACAGCAAGTGTGTGCCCAGGGACAGAGCTGGCCGGACTGGATGCCTGCGGGGAGACGCCAAGAGGTGGACGTGGCGGTGGGGGACAGTGGCCAGATGGCCTCGGTTTGAGCTTGGACCACCCTGTGTCCTCAGCAGCTGATGGCTCTGTGCCCGGCCCCCCCTCCTGTCCAGGGGGACGATGCTGTCCTTTCTCTCCCAGCTGTGTACTGAGTGTTGGAAGGGTGATTCACGCCAGCGCTGAGCACAGCGCCAGGGACAGTGTGTGCTGTGTGCCCAGCCGCGTCCGCCTCTTTGCGACCCCATGGACCGTAGCCCACCAGGCTCCCCTGTCCGTGGGATTCTCCAGGCAGGACTGCTGGAGTGGGTTGCCACTTCCTCCTCCTGGGACAGTGTAGGCACTGTTAATCTTGTTTCCGGTGGCGAGCGTCAGGGTCATAATAGTGGGGGGTGGGGGGGTCACTGTGGTCTCCTGACAGCCGGCTGTACTTGGCTCCCCGCGGCTAGGGCGGTGGGCCTTGTGCGGCCCAGCGACACCCACGCACCCTGATAAGAAGTCCTGCTCCGAGTGAGCGGGTCACGCGGGGGTGAGCCGGGGTCGAGGGGCGGTGGCGCGGGCCCAGGATGTAACCAGAACAGGACAGGGTGGAAGCTCACAGTCTACTTTGTAGCGAGGCCCTGGGGCTGGTGAGCGATGGAGGCTAAAGTGTGGAGCCCTCGAGGTGAGGGTCCTTGGAGGAGAGGGTGCTGGTGGAATGCGGCCTGCGACCGAGGTCCGAGGATGGTGCTTCCGCCCGCCAGTCCGAGTGACCCCCACCCCCCCGCCACACTCCCCAGGCTTTGCCCCAAAGCCCTAGGTAGCCGTGCACCCCCCTCCCCTCCGTTCCAGGAGACTTGCTCATCACACAAAGCCGGAAAATGGAAGGTTATACAGGAGAGCCTGCCCAGCAAGGCTCTGCTCCCTGATTGGGGGGTCTGGGGGTGGGGGTGCACATCCAAGAGAATGATGGGGGAGGGCCTCTTTAGGGCTCAGGTTTCTTCTTGGGGTGATTCTTGGATATTGCTTGCTAACTAGGTATTACATTCTCGTTAAGCTAATTCCGTGTGCAAATTCTAGGTGAAACGTCTCCATTGCAAAAAAAGATTAAAAAAAAAAATTCAAATAAACATCTTAAAAATGTGTTCCTCCTGAGTCCGCACGGTGTGACTGTCATTTTAAAATGTCAGGGTTACCTTTCATAAGATGATGAGATGGGGCAGCTATGAAATTTAGTAAAGAAAATCGAGACTGATCACTTTAATGGTCTTTAACTCCATTTTGGGGGCGATAACTGTTGAACGTTAAATTCCTGTTGCGTGTTGATGTCTGCTTTGAAACCGGAGATGTTGATGTGGTCTTAAGGGAATGTCTCCATCACAAGAGAGGGGATTGGTTTATGAAGTGGGTAGGCTTCGTGGGTGTTCTATCCGATGGCTGTTTTTCAAAGTCAAGGCCACTCAGCCAGGGATCCAGAGGCATGGGATGTTCCTGTCGATGCAAACCTGGGGAGCAGCTGTGACGGGCAGCCCCAGAGCAGCCCTGTGGGAAGACCTTCGCTGCAGCACAGATGTCCTGGCCCGTCTCCTCCCAGGGGAAGGCTCTGCATGGCTGTTGCCTCTGCTTACAATTCATCTCTGTTTACTTGGAGGCTGGGAGTTAGATTTTTATTTTTTGCAGCAAGAAAATCATTTGAAAATGTGGAAGATCACCCTTGTAATCCTAGGATGGAAAATGATTTACATTGCACAAAAGCGTTTTGTGAATAATTTATGGTAACAAGGAATGAATTCTTTGGAGAAGAAAAATACACCTTTAAAAAACACATACCTACCAGCAGTAGCAGCTTAGCAAGATTGTTGAACATAAATTAAAGTCAAAAGGAGGTGCATTACGGGGTGTGAATTACAGGGATGATGCGAGGAAGTTCACCACCATCCTGTGGTTGGAAATTGGAGGCCCTTGATGCTTCTTTGGGTTGAGAAAAGTGATGCCGAGTAAGACACCTGAAAGTGAAGGGACTACTGTCTTCCTCGAAGATTGTGAGTGAGCCTGGATGAGTTCTGGTAGCATTTATTCCAGAACTACGCAGTCAGACTTCCACTGATGGGATGAAACTGTGGAACCAATAAAAGAGTGAGCTGTTTTGGGAAGCATTCCTCTCCATATCTTCGGGATGATGGTGGTCTTGTCTTGTTTTTCGTCTGAAATGGAAATACTGTCCGGCTGGAGTCTTGCATGAAACTGTCTCAGCCTAGGTCTCCTGCACTGCGGGTAGACTCTCTACTGTCTGAGCTGCCAGGGAAGCTAGGGAAAGTAAAATCCTAGTGCTTCTGTGGCAGCAGTGATCCGTCGGAAGTGGTGTGGGACGGGAAACTGCAAGATCCCCACGAAAATGGTAGTGGGGGACAGTGTGTGATTTTGGGAGGAGGATCTGGTTTGTCCAGCCACTGGCCAGGCATGATCATCAACGTGGAGGTCTGGCCTGGGACGCTTTTAAACCTACTCAAGACAAGAAGCTAATAGTAAGTGGGGAGAAGGCCTGGAAGATGGCCGTCTTGTCAGTTTTACTCTTCATTCACTCTTCAGACTTGATTTGCTTGTCCTTTGGGCTGTGCGGTTCGGCACGTGGGCGCGAAGTTCCCTGACTAGACGTTGAATCACGCTCCCTGCAGCAGAGGCCCAGAGTCCAGCGGAGCCCAGTGACCGCTAGGAAGTCCCCATCCTGTTATTCTTAAACAGACTATTAAGTAGACTCTTGAGACATACGTAATCTGTGTTCATTGTAGGGTTATTCAAAGTAGGAACGGGGTTGGGGGGCAGTCCATAAGCAGGCATTTCAGCATGCGTGTTTAGGTGCCTTCATGTGCGTTTCAGATGGTCTTTGCTTCCACTCGCATCTTAGAACAGAGGCTCTTTCAGTGTTTAGAGCCTCACACCCTGCTTTTAATATCTGGTAATAAAACTTAGACCATCTTTACCAGATTGCATGGGTTATCACCCTTTCAAGTGACCGGACGTTTCAGAATTAGCCTCAGATTGTTGGGTATTGAAGTTGCTCCTGAGTTTTTGCTGTTCTAAACAATGCAATAAAGGACGTTTTCTTAATAACAGCACTGAGCATTTATTTCTTTGTGATGTCTTCAATGGGTAATTGTTGTATGAAAGTGGTTTTTTCTTTAATGAAAATAATGTATTGTTGCACTGATTCCAGAAAGGATACATTTGTACCAGTGTATCCTCTGAGGAGGAGAATGGACCCTCCCTTCCCCACCCCCACGTCCCGGCAACGCACTCTAGAGGAAAGGGGTGGAAAGCGGGGGGCTTTGCCAGCCCAGTGGCTGGACCGAGACTGTCCTTTCGCCCAGCAGGCCCCGGGGACAGACGGCCACCTCCACACACAGCTCGTTCCACTGGGGTTTTGTGATTTCTTCGGCTTCATAAAGAATCTGTGTGCCCATGGAAGAGACCTAAGAGACCCGGGTTTGATCCCTGGGTCAGGCAGATCTCTGGAGCAGGAAATGACAACCTGCTCTGGCATTCTTGCCTGGAGAATTCCATGGACAGAGGAGCCTGGCGGGGTACAGTCCATGGGCAGCAAAGAGGCGGACAAGCCTGAGTGACTGAGCGTGCACTCAGTTAACTGTGGATACCGTAATCATATCCCTGATTAATTATGGGTATCATGCAGTAATGGCACTATATCCCTGATTAACTGCGGATGCCATGCAGTAATGGCACTGATCACCGACTCCTCCTTTTAGGTCTGGAACTTGAGAGTGGGATGGGGAAGCAAAGCAGCTGGAGTTGGCTGCGGAGACCTGGTCGAGACTGCCCTTGCCCTGTAGTTGGCGACCACTGCCGTCTTCCCCCAGCTTGCTTCTCACGGGAGCTTTGGGAGCGTGCCTCTCCGTCCTTGAGCGCTGCGGTGTGTGCAGGCCCCTTGTGTGTGATGAATAGTTTCGATCGCTGCTTGTCTCTCGGTTTCTTGATTGTCCTGTGCATTTTCCTGGTCTCTTCCTCGGCCGCGCCGATGGTTTCCAAGCCTCCTTGCTCGGGAATCTGACTCGGTGTGGGGAGTGGCTCCAAGCCCTGCCTTTGGGGCCTGGTAAGATTTCTAGCCTGGTTGTGAGAAAGCCCCTCTGTTGCCGTGTCATAGTTAGAACCCTGGTCCTTTTATGTCGTGGGAAGCAATTGTTGTAAGTCCTCTCCGGGGACCTTGTATTTCTGTACCATATGCTGGAGCTGGCTCTGTGCTGGTGGTTGTAATAGCAGCAATTTAGTGGGCATCTATTGTGTGCCAAGAATATTATGTACATTGGCTGCCTATTATAATGGTCTATAAAATCCCCGCTATCATGGCAGGTAAGGATTAAGAGACTCAGAGAAGACTCATGTCACGTCAGGTTCTACAGTTGGTCGATGAAGAAACCAGGCTTGGTATCTGGGTGTGCCTGGCCCCGGAGCCCACGGGGTCCACTGCAGACGGTGCCCCTGGGGCCCAGGACAGAGACGCACAGCCAGCACCCCGCTCGGCGGCTCTGGGCAGTGGGTGCCTATGTTTGAGAGCTCGGGTTGAGCCGAGGGCGGGAAGCGAATGATGACCCTCCGTGTTCAGCTTGATCCTATTATTGTGCTGACCCATCTCCGCCTGGGACCCCCTGCATGAGGCACTCACGTTTGCACGTGCGTCTGACCGTCACGCGTCTGACTTGTGAGTCGGGGCTGTCAGCCATAGCCGGAGTCCAGGCTGAGGGGTAGGGGAGAGAAGGGAAGCTGGACAGACGGATCTCCGGTCCCCAGCTGCCTGCCCGCCTGAGCAGGTGAAAGACCGTGGAGCTGCGGTGGTTGCAGTGATGGGGCCGTGCGGAGGCATGTGCCTACTGTGTGATGGGCTGGGCTTCAGGAATCCCTGTCCTGTAGGGCTTGGGAGGCGTGTGGCATCCTTGCACTAAGCCTCTGTGTGATGTTGGGAGTCAGGTAGGGCTGGGGAGGCAAGAATCTGCACCCAAGTACCGCAGGCAGCCCGCTGGCGCATGCGCCTTCTCTGTGTCCAGACATTTATCACTTCTCTCTGAAGTGGGCAGGGCCGGAAGCCTTGAAGTTTGTGTCAGAGAAAGGATGCGAGCTGTAAAGTACCTCTGTCATAAATCTCACTGAAATACTACTGGGCTTCCCTAGTGGCTCAGATAGGAAAGAATCCTCCTGCAACGCAGGAGACACAGGTTCAGTCCCTGGGTTGGAAAGATCCCCTGCAGAAGGAAGTGGCAACCCACTCCAGTATTCTTGCCTGGGGAATTCCAGGGACAGAGGGGCTTGGTAAACTACAGTCCAGGGGGTCACAAAGAGTGGGACAGGAAGTGCTCCTGGAGGGGGGTGTCCGAAGATGCAGGTCCGTCTAGAAGACGCAGTGGCATCTGAAAGATGCACTTGTGGGCCGGGGTGCTGCCAGGTTACCGGGCCGTCTGCAGTGAGCGTGGCCGTTCTGAGTTGGTCTCTCAGGCTTCATGACCGAGGTCTCCTGCGAAGTCACTGCACAGAGCGAGTTGTTTCCAGGACTCTGACGGGGCCCCGTGTGATCTTGGCGTTAGTTCCCTGGTGCTGCAGTGACAGGTCACCCCTAACCTAACGGCTTGACAACACAGGTTTGTCCTCTTACAGTTCTGGAAGTTGGAAGTCCCAAATTAAGGTGCCGGCAGGCTGTGCCCCGTTGGAGGGATCTAGAGGAGAATTCGTTCCCCGGACTTCTCCAGCCCCTCCAGGCTACCTGCACTGCTTGGAGCCTGGCGCCTCCCTCCATCCTGGAAGCCAGCCATGTAAAAACCTTCAGATCCCTCTCTGACACCCTCTTCCATCCTCACGTCACCTCTTCTCTCCCTTGTCCCAATTCTCAGGACCCTCGTGGTCACTTTGGGCTCATCTGAGTTATCCAAAACTATCCTCCTGCTGTACGATTCTTAATCACGTCTGCAGAGTGGCTCTGGCCCTGTCGGTGACAGTCTCAGGATGGGGTCGTCTCTGGGGGGTGGGGGCGTTTTCTACCCACCACAGCCGCCGCTCTGTTTCCCACCAGGGTCAGCGTTCCTGCAGGTGATTCTTCGCCAGACACAGCCCCCCTGGGGCTCCGCTGTTCACACAGGGTGGGGCGGGGGCACCGCTGAGTGTCAGGCTTCCTGGCTCTCTCTGCCAGCTGCCACTGGGGTGCACCACTGAGTGTCAGGCTCCCTGGCTCTCTCTGCCAGCTGCCACTGCAGCTTTGGAGGCAGGGTTAGAAAACAAGCGCTCTGGGCAGCCATGAGGACCTGCGAGCACGTGGGGGCCGCACACCTGGACTCAGCGTGAAAGAGGCTGGCTTTGGAACCCGAACTTGTTGTCGTTGTCCAGACTGAAGCTTCTGACTGTCCTGCACTGACTGGGGGCTCCCCTTTTTGGAGTGACAGCGTTTGTCTTGCAGGGGCCTCGCCGCCCAGCTCCTCAGTGTGAAGAGACCCTCTTTCGAGCCCCTCCCCTGGTCCCTAGGGGCCAGGACTCTGGACCTGCTCCCGTCCCCTCCCCGACTCCTGCAGGAACATCTCTTATCCTTTCGGCCTCACTCCCAGGGGCTGTGTGTCTTCATCTCCAGGACGGTCTTCTCTTCTCAAGTCCTGTCGCTGGTGACTGATCCTCTCCACTTGGCCACTTTCTGCTCTGAGATGCGTAACAACTCCTGCACGTGTCCTCCTGGGTGGGAGGGGTCTCTAGCCCCTGGAGGGTCAGAGACCTTGGTTCTAGCAGGGGAGACCTAGGTCCTCTGCCCACCTTTGCCTCTAGGTAAGGTACGCAGGAGCCCTGACCCTGGGACGTGGCACCTTGGTTACACTGTTTGCCTGGCGGACGTGCGCCTGGGTTGTAGACTTTTCAACAGGAAGAGGGGAAAACGGAAAAGACAGAGTTGCTCGCCAAGAGGAGAATTTGCACGATTGAACCAACCCCTTTTCTGATTATTGACATGTTACATGCTCAGTGTAGAAGATGGGGAAATGATAAAGAAGGAGAAAAACGGCCCGTGACCCCACCACGTGGAGGCGGCTGCCGTTACTCAGGGGATGTTTCCCTTTTCCCCGCCTTGGGGGTTTACAGGGGTTGGTACGGGTCGCCTGCATGGTGGCATGTCCAGGAATCTTTGTTACGATGACATTTTGCCATGTTCTTGCCTTTTCTAAAACAATCTTTTTCATGGCTGCATGATATTTAAGTACATGGATGTATTGGAATTGCTGCTGCTGCTGCTGCTGCTAAGTCACTTCAGTCGTGTCCGACTCTGTGTGACCCCATAGACGGCAACCCACCAGGCTCCACCGTCTCTGGGATTCTCCAGGCAAGAATGCTGGAGTGGGTTGCCATTTCCTTCTCCAATGCATGAAAGAGAAAAGTGAAAGTGAAGTTGCTCAGTCTTTCTGACTGTTAGCGACCCCATGGACTGCAGCCCACCAGGCTCCTCTGTCCATTGGATTTTCCAGGCAAGAGTACTGGGGTGGGGTGCCATTGCCTTCCCCGGTATTGGAATTGACTCATCCCAAAGTTCATCCCAGAGAGCTGGGTTTGATCCCTGGTTTGGGAAGATCCCCTAGAGAAGGGAATGGCAACCCACTCCAGTGTTCTTGCCTAGAGAATCCCATGGACAGAGGAGAGCCTGGTAGGCTACAGCCCATGGGGTCTCAAAGAGTCAGACACAACTGAGTGACTTTCACTTACTCACTCACTCACTTATCCCAAGTTCAGTTCAGTTCATTTCAGTCGCTCAGTTGTGTCCGACTCTTTGCCACCCCATGAATCGCAGCACGCCAGGCCTCCCTGTCCATCACCATCTCCCGGAGTTCATTCAGACTCACGTCCGTGATGCCATCCAGCCATCTCATCCTCGGTCGTCCCCTTCTCCTCCCGCCCAAAGTAGCTTAAAAAAATTTTTGAGTGTGTTAAGTGAAAAATGACAACAATTAATATTTTAGATCAGGTAAAGAGAAACTCCGGAGCCCCAGCCTCTGTTTGCCTGCCTGTCCACAGGNGAGTTGTTTCCAGGACTCTGACGGGGCCCCGTGTGATCTTGGCGTTAGTTCCCTGGTGCTGCAGTGACAGGTCACCCCTAACCTAACGGCTTGACAACACAGGTTTGTCCTCTTACAGTTCTGGAAGTTGGAAGTCCCAAATTAAGGTGCCGGCAGGCTGTGCCCCGTTGGAGGGATCTAGAGGAGAATTCGTTCCCCGGACTTCTCCAGCCCCTCCAGGCTACCTGCACTGCTTGGAGCCTGGCGCCTCCCTCCATCCTGGAAGCCAGCCATGTAAAAACCTTCAGATCCCTCTCTGACACCCTCTTCCATCCTCACGTCACCTCTTCTCTCCCTTGTCCCAATTCTCAGGACCCTCGTGGTCACTTTGGGCTCATCTGAGTTATCCAAAACTATCCTCCTGCTGTACGATTCTTAATCACGTCTGCAGAGTGGCTCTGGCCCTGTCGGTGACAGTCTCAGGATGGGGTCGTCTCTGGGGGGTGGGGGCGTTTTCTACCCACCACAGCCGCCGCTCTGTTTCCCACCAGGGTCAGCGTTCCTGCAGGTGATTCTTCGCCAGACACAGCCCCCCTGGGGCTCCGCTGTTCACACAGGGTGGGGCGGGGGCACCGCTGAGTGTCAGGCTTCCTGGCTCTCTCTGCCAGCTGCCACTGGGGTGCACCACTGAGTGTCAGGCTCCCTGGCTCTCTCTGCCAGCTGCCACTGCAGCTTTGGAGGCAGGGTTAGAAAACAAGCGCTCTGGGCAGCCATGAGGACCTGCGAGCACGTGGGGGCCGCACACCTGGACTCAGCGTGAAAGAGGCTGGCTTTGGAACCCGAACTTGTTGTCGTTGTCCAGACTGAAGCTTCTGACTGTCCTGCACTGACTGGGGGCTCCCCTTTTTGGAGTGACAGCGTTTGTCTTGCAGGGGCCTCGCCGCCCAGCTCCTCAGTGTGAAGAGACCCTCTTTCGAGCCCCTCCCCTGGTCCCTAGGGGCCAGGACTCTGGACCTGCTCCCGTCCCCTCCCCGACTCCTGCAGGAACATCTCTTATCCTTTCGGCCTCACTCCCAGGGGCTGTGTGTCTTCATCTCCAGGACGGTCTTCTCTTCTCAAGTCCTGTCGCTGGTGACTGATCCTCTCCACTTGGCCACTTTCTGCTCTGAGATGCGTAACAACTCCTGCACGTGTCCTCCTGGGTGGGAGGGGTCTCTAGCCCCTGGAGGGTCAGAGACCTTGGTTCTAGCAGGGGAGACCTAGGTCCTCTGCCCACCTTTGCCTCTAGGTAAGGTACGCAGGAGCCCTGACCCTGGGACGTGGCACCTTGGTTACACTGTTCGCCTGGCGGACGTGCGCCTGGGTTGTAGACTTTTCAACAGGAAGAGGGGAAAACGGAAAAGACAGAGTTGCTCGCCAAGAGGAGAATTTGCACGATTGAACCAACCCCTTTTCTGATTATTGACATGTTACATGCTCAGTGTAGAAGATGGGGAAATGATAAAGAAGGAGAAAAACGGCCCGTGACCCCACCACGTGGAGGCGGCTGCCGTTACTCAGGGGATGTTTCCCTTTTCCCCGCCTTGGGGGTTTACAGGGGTTGGTACGGGTCGCCTGCATGGTGGCATGTCCAGGAATCTTTGTTACGATGACATTTTGCCATGTTCTTGCCTTTTCTAAAACAATCTTTTTCATGGCTGCATGATATTTAAGTACATGGATGTATTGGAATTGCTGCTGCTGCTGCTGCTGCTAAGTCACTTCAGTCGTGTCCGACTCTGTGTGACCCCATAGACGGCAACCCACCAGGCTCCACCGTCTCTGGGATTCTCCAGGCAAGAATGCTGGAGTGGGTTGCCATTTCCTTCTCCAATGCATGAAAGAGAAAAGTGAAAGTGAAGTTGCTCAGTCTTTCTGACTGTTAGCGACCCCATGGACTGCAGCCCACCAGGCTCCTCTGTCCATTGGATTTTCCAGGCAAGAGTACTGGGGTGGGGTGCCATTGCCTTCCCCGGTATTGGAATTGACTCATCCCAAAGTTCATCCCAGAGAGCTGGGTTTGATCCCTGGTTTGGGAAGATCCCCTAGAGAAGGGAATGGCAACCCACTCCAGTGTTCTTGCCTAGAGAATCCCATGGACAGAGGAGAGCCTGGTAGGCTACAGCCCATGGGGTCTCAAAGAGTCAGACACAACTGAGTGACTTTCACTTACTCACTCACTCACTTATCCCAAGTTCAGTTCAGTTCATTTCAGTCGCTCAGTTGTGTCCGACTCTTTGCCACCCCATGAATCGCAGCACGCCAGGCCTCCCTGTCCATCACCATCTCCCGGAGTTCATTCAGACTCACGTCCGTGATGCCATCCAGCCATCTCATCCTCGGTCGTCCCCTTCTCCTCCCGCCCAAAGTAGCTTAAAAAAATTTTTGAGTGTGTTAAGTGAAAAATGACAACAATTAATATTTTAGATCAGGTAAAGAGAAACTCCGGAGCCCCAGCCTCTGTTTGCCTGCCTGTCCACAGGAGCCAGGCTGCTCCCTGCTGGCCCTGATGAGTGGACAGGGAACCGTGGTCCTCAGCGTGGCATGTGGATGGCAGGCTCTGCCTGCCGCTCGGAGCTGTTCTGTTAGTTGACAAACACATGTCGCTTTCCTTGGTGCAGTTTGGTCATTGGTGATGCAGGTTGGTCACGGCAGAAATGGAAGGGAGCGGGTGGGGGTGGGGGGGAAACATCTCTGGCTACTGATTTCAGAAAGGAGAACAAAACCGAACAAAAAATATTTGTGAGGCACCCGTGTAGTGAGAATGAAGGGAGATACAGATGAGCAGTGAGTGAGCACCAGAGGCAGGACTTCCCTGCTGGTCCAGGAGCCAGGGCTCTGCACTCCCACTGCAGAGGGTCCAGGTTTGATTCCTGGTCAGGGAACTGGACTCTGCATGCCGCAACTAAAGATCCTGTATGTGGCAACTAAGACCTGGGCGTGGCCAAATAAAGAAATATACATGAAAAAAAAGTGAGCATCAAGCAAATGGAGTCACAGCCTTACTTTGGATGTCTTTGCTTTGAAAGACTTGTTTTTCAATCTAGTAATTGTCCATTAAATATCGAAATGGTCAAGCTTGTTAAAAAGCACCGTGAAGTCGCGCTGATGGGAGAGGTTTTGCCTCTCTTCCTCTTAGAACTAATGAAGATCCAAAAGTTTGTGGCGGGCAGGAAACCAGGCGGATTTTGACAGGAAATTATGTAAGAAAGCGTCATGCCTGTTTTTTTTTTCTGGGTCCGCCGCATGGAGAATGGTCTCTGGGATGTGTCTGCGCCCACTCCTCATCACTTTACTTTGCTGTGATTACCATTGTGGGGCAGCACGGCGGGTGACTAGAAACTGGGTGGCAGTTTGTGCTGAGCATCACGTCAAAGGTTCTGCTTGGAATGCTGAGCAGAAGGACGCCCTGGCTGAGATGAAGCACACGGCAAGCATCCTACTCCAGTTTTTAAAAATCGTAAGGCAGGCTTTGGTATACTTTTTGGGTCTTTGTTCTTTTGTCTTTTGCTCGAAAGAGAAGCTCAGAGGATGGCCCTGGGAGGCCGGCTCGGAGGCCGCTGTGGGACTTTCTCACGTGTGGGAACTGATCGGCCCCAATGATTCCTCCTCTCCCCGCTTTTTAAAAATTAAAAAAAATTTTTTCTAAGTGTCTTGTTGATTTTTGGCTGCACTGGCTCTCCGCCGCTGCACGCGGGCCTCCCCTGGTTGTGGCCTGTGGTCTTCGCATCCCAGGGCCTTCTCTGGTTGCCGAGAGCGGTCTCTGGGGCGGGGGCCTTCCGTAGCTGCGGCGCGGACTCTAGGGCACAGGCTCTCCGTGGTTGTGGCCCACGGGCTTAGTTGCTCCAAGATACGTAGTCACAGGAGAAGCTTATCGATACACGCGTGAAAGTGAAAGTGAGTCACTCAGTCATATCTGTTTGGGACCCAGTGGACTGTATAGCCCGCTAGACTCCTCTGTCCATGGGATTCTCCAGGCAAGAATACAGGAGTGGGTTGCCATCCCCTTCTCCAGGGGATCTTCCCGACCCAGGGATCGAACTCCAGTCTCCTGCATTGCAGGTGGATTCTTTACCATCTGAGCCACCAGGGAAGCCCAAGAATACTGCAGCAGGTAGCCTAACCTTCCTTTAGGGGATCTTCCCAACCCAGGGATCGAACCCTGGTCTCCGGCATTGCAGGCAGATACTTGACCCTTCTGAGCTACCAGGGAAGCCACATATCCATGTGTGAATTATGTTGTTCGGTTTGATTATAGCACGTGCCCTCTGCAGATGGCCTCCTTAAACCCCGGGGGTGTGCTCTGCCTCAATTTCCTCATCTCGGGACACCAGGGATGGTGGTGTTACCTCCTTCGAGCAGCGTCCATCCAGAAGTTCAAGTACAGTGACTGCGGACGTGTGTTCACCGCAGCCCCCTGTGCAGATCAGCCCACGCCCAGGAACAGCGGCAGGCTCCTCTCTCTTTCTCAGATGGCCAAGGCATTGTGTTTTTAAACCTCATCTTGCCCTGTGTGGGGCTCCTCCGATGAGTTCTCAGCCATAGTATTGACCTTTCTTACAAAATGGTGCCACGGAGCCCAGGGAAGTGACGGCCGGGGGCCATGGCCAGCCTGCCAGGGCAGCAAAGACTCCTGCCCACTTCCCCATCCTCCTGAGCCAGAATTTGGGAGATCAGCCATCTGTTTGAGGAGCTTTCCACAGCCAAGAGTTTTCTGGGGGAGCCGAGGTGCTGGCAGGGAGCTGGGGAGGGTCTGGCACCTTCAGCGCTGCCCTGACAGTCCCTGCGCAGGCTGGGCTCTGGCTGAGCCGAGGAGGGGCTGTGTGTGCGGAGCCAAGATCACTGAAGAGGCCCTGGGGGTCGCCGGTGCCGACCCTCGTTATGTCCTCACTGCAGATGAAATGGGAACGTGACCGCCCCTTCCCCCGCGCGATGAATGGATCTCAGAATAGCATCCTGGTCACGGAGGTGCCACTTGAAACGGCCGTCTCTCCGCTTTATCCTCCCCTCTCTCTGTTCTGCGCAGCGAGTAGGAGGTAGGTCGTGGTGAAACGTGTCCTCAAAGACCCTGAGCTGGGGCCACCGGGCTGTGGGGTGCTCACTGACTCAGAGCTGCGGTGCTTTCGTGAGTCCAGTTCTTCCAGGCCGGCCGCTTGTATTTCGGAAGAAAAGACTTAACCGCGTCCTTGACCATACTTGCATTTTCACGCCTGATAAGTGAGCCGGGCTGCGTGCGATGAACTTGCAGGCAAGTTTGCTGGGAGGACAGGGCGGAACCTGGTGCCATGCATTCCTGCAAGGCAGTGGATCCGCTTTCTGGAACCTTCTTCCCGTGGTGAACATTCATTTGGAGCCCACGGCCCTGGCTGGGCTACTTTCTAGTTCTTCAGGATTTCTGGCTTTCAAGTCCTATATGACTTAGACCCCTGCTCATGCACGTTCCTTGCCTGTTTTCCGAGGAACCTCACCTTTTAATTTTAAAGCTTGTCATTCTAAAGCACTTCGCATTTCCCATTGCTTTGACTTTTTTCTTTCCATCTGGGACGATCCCCTTTTCCACTAGTGGAAAGCTGAATAGTCCATCAAGGACAGATCAACTGTGCAGTTGCCTATGAAAACTATTTTCCTTCCCTCCATGGGGCTCCCCTGGTGGCTCAGTAAAGAATCTGCCTGCAGTGCAGGAGACCCTGCTTCGATCCCTGAGTCGCAAAGATCCCTCTGGAGAAGGGAATGGCTACCCACTCCAGTATTCTGGCCTGGAGAACTCCATGGACAGAGGAGCCTGGAGGGCTACAGACCATGGGGTCTCGAAGAGTTGGACACGACTGAGTGACTAACGCTTTCAGTACCCGCTGTGGGGAGGGGCCCTTTGTGGTGTCGTCTTGTTTGCTTATGGCACAGACACGTGGAGCCTGGCACGTGTGTGCGCACGGGTGTCCTTCAGGCGGGGCGCCGTGTCCCGTCCTGCTTGTCTCCATGCTGAGCATCTTGGTGCTTGTTGCGCGCAGGGCCCAGCACCTGTGTGTGTGGATGAGTGGTGGGAGCAGGGTCCCCCGAGAGGCAGGCTCTAGCCAGCATCTCACACAGAAATGTTTAAACTGAGTGTGCGGTCACAGGCGTCGGGGGGTCAACAGTGGGTGACCAGGATGACCAGGCGCAAGCTCAGCTTCCTGGAGCGAGTGTTTCTGGGGTAGCTGGAGGCTACAGACAAACAGAGGTCCCTAAAATGCTAGTAAAGTGTGCAGCTAGGAGGAATGACAGGGGGAGCACACAGCAGCGAAGGGGCGTGAGTTTGTGTGAGGTTATTTTTTTTCTTCTCTTTTAGGTCGCTGAGTTGTGTCTGACTCTTGGCGACCCCATGAACTAGACGGTCCAGGGAATTCCCCAGGCCTGAATACTGGAGTGGGGAGCCTTGAGGTGGGGGGTGTTGAAGCTGTAGTGGCCTCCGGGAGGGCCTTGCTGAGTGGGACGCTTGTCACAGCCCTGCGGGGAGGGCGGATGGAACTATCCTTTTGGGGAGGGCAGAGCCCGGAGCTGGGCGGGGCCCTGACGCTCTGGGGACACAGGAGGGCAGAGGAGAGGGCCAGTAGAGCTCAGAGAAGCAATTTGGCCCAGACTTAGCGGGCCTGTGTGGACCAAATAGCAGCAGGGAGAAGAGAGTGTCTGGGCCTTGGGAGCGGGTAGCAATGCAGGGGCCCATGGCCTGGGGTCCAGCATCTCCCTTCTCTCCTCCCATTGCCTGCCATGAGTAAAACAGAAATCCTAGGAGCCTGCAGCCCTCCGTATGAACAGTGTCACTTTGAATCTAATTATCACTTCTAATATTAACAGTGCTGAACCTGTGGGAGCTTTCAAGTTCAAATGATTGAATCCTGAATCCAATCCAGTAATTATCTCAGCAATCGAGATACCACGGGCTGCGGGTCATGGATGCTTTAAGGCCAGAGTCACCTAGTGATCTGGGGCTTCGCTGCTGGAAATCACTTGCTTTTTTTTTTTTTTTGGTTTTTCTCTTGTCCTCCTTTTTTTTCTGCATGGCTTTGTCAGCCACATTAAAAATGTTGTGCCTCCATCATTGGAAAAGCCAGCATGCTTTCTTCTGAAGGACAGGCTTGAAGGCTTTTTCTAATGTATTGCACCAGGCACACAGAGTGGCTTCGGGTTAGCTCTTAATTCATGTTTTCTGCAGCTGCTAATATGCCCGGTATTCATAATTGTTGCACATTTGAGATAAAAGCTAAACCTCGGCTTATCCCCTGCCTCCCAGGAGAAATTTGGAGGACAGCTACGAAGCCTGATCCATATTGTAATGTCGTTGAAAAGAAAATAGGGTTATAAGCTTATTCGGAGTCTTTGAGTGTTTCTGGTTACGCAGACTGGGTGTTCGTGACTTATAGCGTAAAATCTGAATTTCCAGGGCAGGGACCAGAGCAGTTTCTAGCTGACACACACCATGCCTGTGATGGGCCAGCATCTTATTTTTATGTCTTAAGTGTCATTCAGTCCCAGAATGCGTTGGATGGCACACACACAGTGGCTGTCCCGGGATGTGCCGACCACATTCCCAGGCTTTGGAGGAAAAACCCCAGCTGGTGTGTGTGCATGTGTATGTGTACATTGTGTGTACATGTGTTCACACATGCACATTATGTGTGCACACAGGTGTGTATGTGTACATGTGTGCGTGTATGTTGTGAGCACACGTGTTATATGTGTGTGTTATGCGCATGTGTACATTGTGTTTATGTGTGCTCACACGTGTACATTAGTGTGCACACACCTGTGTGTACGTGTGTGTTATGTGTGTACGTGTGTTGTGTGTGTGTGTACACATGTATGTGTATGTGTGTGTGCTTGCACACCGCAGCATGGAGGACAGGGGCTTGCTCCTAGCCCAGGATCCTGTTCTCTGGAAAGTTCTCCCTGTACAGGTTGTGCCCCTCACTGGCACTGCGGCCTGTGCCTGGAGCAGATGAGCACCCGTGATGCCTCCACTGCGGGAGCCTCCCTCCCTCCGCCCCTCTGGTTCAAACCGAAGCATCTCAGGCCATCAGTCCCCCTGCGAAGGGCTTCCCTCCCGACCTCCTCAGCAGCGTTCCCGCCTTTGGATGAGTTTGCCTTGTGGAGGACATTTTTGAAGTGTGCCATGCGGGAAGAGCTGGACAAGGAGTACCAGTGCGGGAGAGTCAGATGACCATATGGGAAAAATAGGAGGAAAGATGTTTTTAAAACACACTGTTGCTTTATTACAGCATTTTAACACCATTTAAAACGTCAGTGGACACTGATTTTTGACCCTGCTGTTTCTTAAAAAAGATTTATTTGGCTGCATCGATTCTTAATTGCAGTGAGCAGGGTCTTTAAAGTTGTGCCGTGTGGGATCTGGGTCCCCGATTGGGCACACAGAGCCCTACCCACTGGACCCACCAGGAGGTCCTTGCTAGCAGCAAGGACTTCATTACAGCATGTTAAGCTTTTTCTTTTTTCCCAGTGGGAAGCAGAAAGAGAAGGTTGGTGAGGTCTCATCAACCACTTATTAAAGTGTGAGTTTGCGTTTATGTATGGTTCACAGAGAAGGAGGAGCTACATTCTTATGTGCCAGCTTTCCGAGATCGTGAGAAAGCACAGCGAACCTTCTCACGCACGCCTGCCTTTTCCTCATCGAATCTGCTGACTTCCCTTGGTCTGGAAGGCCCCGTGTGGCATTGCAGCAGTGGGTGTGCAAACACCTGGCCACATCTCATAACTTACGCTTTGCACAGCTTCTCCTTGGAGAAAGTGTTAGGAATGTTCCCACTGTGGCTGAAATTTTATGACGCATTGTGTTAGTTTTGCTTAAAGAGGTTAGCGTCGAGAACGTGGAGCACAGAACTGCTTTGGAATCTTAAACTGTGCTGTGCATCTGCTTTGTTAGGGGCCTTGTTAATTTAACCCTATGCTCTTGAGATAGGAGGATGGGTCTTATCCCTGCCCGGGGCTGCCTGGGGAGAGCCTTCTGGCTCAGTTGAAGGACGCTGGCCTCCTGCCTCCAGCTCTAGGTGCTTTTCAGGATCCGTGCTGTCTCCACTATTAGTTATTTTTCATGTTGGACCTACTTTTTTTTTTTTTTTTTAATCTCAAGAGGCACATGGGATTTTTAGTTTCCCCAGGGATCGAACTTGTGTCCACTTACAGTGGACCGGGAAGTCCCGGACCTACTTCTGTAATTTTTCTCTCCAGCCTCTGTCCCCTGTTTCCCCCCATCAGATGGAAGGGAGGAGACTGAGATGTGAGGGTGGTCCTGGAGGTACCCCGCTGTGGGGCAAAGGTCCCCGAGTCCTCCTTCCACAAGCCACTTGTTTCTGAGAAGAGAAGCTTTGACAAAAGATGTTTCAGTGCAAAACATGTTTCATTGGAGTCTGTGCGGGAAGTGAGAAGGAGGCACTCAGCTTCATGGAGAAATAAAGGATTTTCGATGCTTGGGGACATAGAATAAAAAAGTGTGAATTTTAATAAATTAATTTTAAAAATGTTAATAATAAAAAAGTGAAGGGATGTTTGTAGCCATCTTTTCCCCAGCATGATTCTCCATGTGGTCATTCAGTTGCTTGAGCAAAGTCTAGATAGACCTAGATTTGAAGAGAATTTTTTTCTTGGTAAGGTAATACTTGCTCACAAATGGAGGGAAAAAGGAATATGGGATATTAAAGTAATCATGATGAATATTTTCTGCACTATTCAAGAAGTGTTCTCATCTTATGTAAGCATGGATCTCTTGCTTTGAAACAGCCACCCACCTTTGCTTTGTCTGACACATGACTGTTGGACACAGTCCTGCAGCAGGGCGCGTGGATCTGCCTCACCTAGACGGGAGTGAACGACGCTGGGACTCTTCGTGGAAGCAGGGTTACTGCTCTTCGGGCTGGAACTGTGTATCTCTCAGAGGGGTGTTCACAGATTGTGTGTGTGTGTGTCTGTCTGTCTGTCACTTCAGTCGTGTCCGACTCTGTGTGACCCCGTGGACTGTAGCCCGCCAGGCTCCTCTGTCCGTGGGATTCTCCAGGCAAGGATACTGGCATGGGTTGCCGTGCCCTCCCTCAGGGGAATCTTCCCGACCCAGAGATCGAACCCATAACTCCTGGGTCTCCTGCACTGCAGGCGGATTCTTTACCGCTGAGCCACTTATATATCATTTACCTGTGTGTGCTTCTCTGACTTGCTTTTCTTGGCCGTGCGTGGTTTCGGTTACTGAGTCAGCTACTGAAAATTTCGGCTACTGAAAATGAAGTCTGCTTTCATTTTCACGGCTGTGTGGAATGCCCACGAAGAATTACACTGCGAGGCTGCTGCTGTGGTTCTGTCCTGCTCCTTCTAACAGCTGCATCATTTGTCCCTGCTGACACTCAGTGTCTATCTGACATTTTTAGAAAACGGATAAGGGCCCAGATTGTGAATGATCCCTTTGTTCCAGGAATGAAGTTGATACTCTTTGTGGAAGCAGGGTTACTGCTCTTCAGGCTGGAACTATTTCTGTGTCTCTCACTTTCATTTGTTGCAACAAATCTCTAGAGTTGGGGACCCAGGGAGCAAAGTGCAGTTCAAAGAGTGGGTTCCTGTGGGCCCGTTGCCAGAAGCTGAGGTGTCAGGTGTTGGAAGCCAGAGAGCAGAAACCCACCCTGAGCACAGGGGACAGGGCCGGGGCTGGAGCCTCGACCTTGGCTTCGGGGAGCCTTTTCTTGTCTGCACACAGGAGAGTGGAAGTGAATTCTGAGATGAAAAGGAAGCAATCAATGGACTTTGTTTCCTCCTGCGGTTTCGGGCAGCACTTTCTCTATCAGATCAAAAGAGCCCATCAGTTCCCAGCCTCCATCACCGAAAAATAAAAATCTCATTTTCTTTCTGATAAATAACTGTTCACTGTTTAAGAAAAAAAAAAAAAAAAAAAACACTGCCAGGAAAAAAAATCCATAAATCCTCATCACCCATCAAATACTAATACATGAGTTTGATGTGTCTATAAAAGTGCTTAGTTATAAACTATATACATTTTACATGCAGATGATCTTAAAAAGAAAGTTGAATTCCTTTGAGACTTTAAAAAAAAATGGTTTGCCACATTTGCTTTATGTAAACGAAAAATCTTGGGCTTCCTAGATGGCTCAGTGGTAAAGAATCTGTCTGCTAATGCAGGAGATGTGAGTTCGATCCCTGAGCTGGGAAGATCCCCTGAGGAGGGCATGATAACCCACTCCAGTCTTCCTGCCTGGAGCATCGCATGGACAGAGGAGCCTGGTGGGTCACGGGAGTCAGATAAGACTTAGAGATTAAACCGCAGCCACCACCCATGTACATTTTTGGTTGTTTTTGTTTTCCATTTGTTTTTACTGGACCTTTGAGGCTGCGTTGTAGACACCCTGACGTTGCAGCATCGGATCCTGCCACAGCTGAGAGTCTGTCCTTTCTTAGGACTTGGGGATGATCTGATCCAGTGCACCCTGTACACCCATTTGCTGGCTTTTCTTCAGAGCCCAGGGGGCGAGTCAAGGCACTGTCCTTCCCACTGTGATGGGCCAGCTGAATCCCCTTCTCCAGCCAGCACTGCCCTCCCACCCCCCACCTCCCACCCCAGGGAGGTGGACAGGCTGGGCTCTGAGGAGGAGGGTTGGCTGCAGCTCCAGCTATAGGAGTTCAGTGTCACTGGCAGTTCCTGGTCGGGGAGGGGTCTGGGAGCGGGGAGGAGACTGAGGGGGGAGGTGCTGAAGCATCAGTAGCAAGTACCTCCCAGTTACAGTGTAGCCCGTCTTCAGGATGCAGGGTATCCGCTTCCTTGCTATTAAGTTTCTACTCCTGCAGAGCATGCGCAATGGGAGACTGTTAAATCCAAGTCTGGGTCTCTGGCTGACGTTTCGAATGAATGCTCACTGTGCTGGGGGAAGAATTCTTAGCTTTGCATCTTCACCTGGAGACTTTCAGAGCATCCAGGTGAGAGATTAAGGGAGTAACCACTGGACTGAGCTCCCAGGCAGGGCTGGGGCTGCATGGGGCTGTTTCGGAACCTGCAACGCTGACTCAAAGGCTGGGGGCTGGGGTGAAACCATAGTCTGGGGCAGGAGGCCTTCTGAATGGGG
>SJYX01013751.1:51900-62871 GCA_006410675.1 Oreotragus oreotragus | reverse complement strand
CCCCGTCCCCGCCCCGTTCAAGGAAGTGTGTTTGAATACAGAGTGAGCTGGGTGGGACATTTTCTTTTTAAAAATAATTCTACTTGCTTTTATTTTTGGCCGCGCTGGGTCTTCGCTGCCGTGAGGGCTTTGCTCTAGTTGCGGGGAGCAGGGGCAGCTCTCTGGCTGGGGTGCCCAGGGCTCCTCTCTCTGGTGGCTTCTCTCTGTGAGGAGCACAGGCTCTGGGCATGCAGGCTTTAGAAGCTGTGGTTCCTGGGCTCTGGGATAGGCTCGGCAGTTGTGGCTCACGGGCGTAATTGCTTCACGGCACGTGGGGTCTCCCCGGACCAGGGATTGAACTCTTGTCTCCTGCATTGGCAGGTGGATACTTGACCACCGAGCTACCAGGGAAGCCCCCGCCGGTGGGACGTTTTTTATAAGGCTGACCTTGAAGGTGAAGGGAAGTGAAAGTCACTCGGTTGTGTCCAACTCTTTGCGACCCCACGGACTATATAGTCTATGGAATTCTCCAGGCCAGAATACTGGAGTGGGTAGCCTCTCCGTTCTCCAGGGGATCTTCCCAACCCAGGGATCGAGCCCAGGTCTCCCGCATTGCAGGCAGATTCTTTACCGGCAAGCCCTTGAAGGTGAACAGATGCTTAAGAAACACATGAGTGGCCGTCTAGGTGAGGATGATCGATGACACAGGCGTGGGTGACACTGGCCTCAGGAACTTGATGGAAATGAGTGGCAGAGGTCTCCCATCAGTGGGCCATCAGGTGTTCGGGCAGGATGGAGCGGAGCCCATGGAGACGTGGACCGTGCTGTTGTTTACCTCTGTGAAAGGCTCACACACCCCAGGATCACTTTCAAGGTCCCGAGTTCTACAAGGATGGACTCCCCCTTCTAGATGGGTCTGTGTTTCGTTTCCTTTCTGTGTGTATGTGTATTTAGCTTGTATTAGGTAAGATTTCCAAAGAAGGATGCTCTTTGGGTGATCACCAGCCTTCATGGGGTAGAAATAGGATCCTTTTCATAGTGGGGCTGAAAGCAGGCTTCGTGAAAGTCAGGCTCTCAAAGGGTGGGAGCCGAGCTCCGGAGCCCCCTTCCCCATAAGTTACAGCAGAGTCCCCCAGATGTGTGTGGGTCTGTCGCCTGCCACCCCCTCTGCTGTAAGTGCAGAGGTCTGTTGGACACACACTCTCCCACCCCCCATGGCTGTCAGACTTGAATTTCTAGTTGAGTAACCGGGAAAATCTGCCTTCCTGCTGGAATGTTGACTCTGGAGAACCTTCTGTGTCAGGTTTCAGAATTCCTTTTGTTTCTTCCTGGTTGGGACTGGTCCAGGCTCATGTTACCATCTTCTCAGTGGTCCTGGAGTCTGGGGTTAGAGGTTTTCAATAGTTCTAATATTTCTACTTGAGTTAAAACATATTCTGATGAGATGAGCGGTCGTTTCAACCTGGGGATGTAAATATCCTCTACATCCTATGTAGTAGAATTACAGTGTTTGCTCAGCCTCCTCTCTCAGCCTGGTTATTGCTATTTTCTTCCTTAGATCATCTACTCCAGGGGGAAAGTGAGACACTGTGTTCTCCGTGAGGCCAACACTCCCGAATGCCCCACCTACGTTCAAAGGGCTTGTTAATAATAGTGCTGGAGGTTAAAATCATTATGACCCTGACTTCCTTGTCCTGTCGAAAATAGTGTAAGTGTTCCAGAGTGCTGTTAGTGAAACACAGCTTCACGCACCTGTGCAGCTGAGCACGAGCGTTTTGCTTTTGGAAGAACAGGATGATTATTCAGACTCTGAGTTTCCTGGAAACTGCACATTCATCCTAGCTACAGTCCTTTCGGGCCAGTGTGTGAAACCTTAAAGTGTTAGCCGCCCAGTCATGTCTGACTCTCTGTGACCCCTTGGGCTGCAGCCCACTAGGCTCCAAGCACCAACACTGGAATGGGTTGCCGTTCCCTCCTCTAGGGCGTCTTCCCGACCACGGATAGAACCCAGGTCTCCCGCATTGCAGGCGGACCCCTCACCGTGTCTGCCTCCAGGGAAACCTGAGTGTGAGGTTGGTTTGGAGGAAACTTGAGACGGACCTGAAACCTTTCTGGGTCCCTTGTAACTGCCGATGATGAAGCAGGGGAAGAGGTGGGTGAAGTTTTTTTGCTTCTAACGTGTGGTCAAACTCAGTAACTATCTCCTGGAGCCATTTACTCCCTGAAGATATCGGGAGTTTGGCTGTGGGGAGGCCACATCACTAGGGTTGGTCGCAGCTCTGCTGTGGATTCTGCTTGTGGAAGTCAACACCTGGCAGCTCCGGTGCACCTCGAGGGAGCTGGCTCTGCCGGCTCCAGCCTTCATCTCCTGCAGTTCAGTCGCTCAGTCGTGTCTGACTCTGTGACCCCATGGACTGCAGCACACCAGGCCTCCCTGTCCATCACCAGCTCCCAGAGCTTACTTAAACTCATGTCCATTGAGTCGGTGATGCCATCCAACTATCTCATCCTCTGTCGTCCCCTTCTCCTCCTGCCTTCAGTCTTTCCCAGCATCAGGATCTTTTCCAGTGGGTCAGTTCTTTGCATCAGGTGGCCAAAGTATTGGAGCTTCAGCTTCAGCATCAGTCCTTCCAATGAATATTCAGGACTTATCTCCTTTAGGATAGACTTGTTGGATGTCCTTGCAGTCCAGGGGATTCTCAAGAGTCTTGTCTAACACCACAGTTCAAAAGCATCAGTTCTTCGGCGCTCAGCTTTCTTTATGGTCCAACTCTCACATCCATACATGACTACTCGAAAAACCTAGCTTTGGCTAAATAGAGACACGCTTGAATTCCGGCCCCATAGGATGTTGCTTTGTGAGGGACAGGCTGTACTCTGTTTTGGCTCTGCTGGTTCCCATAGTGCCAGGGGCCAGAACCACCTTTCATGCATGCTCTTATCTGCCAGAGCAGCGAGCATCAGTCAGTGCTTGCTGAGTACTTGTTGGATATAGAGCATGATCGAGGTTGGGGCTTCAGGACAGGGTGGGCAGGCAGGACCCAGAAGGGAACTCCCTCCCTCCCCCGACCCTGGGGGACAGGGTGGGCCACAGACGGCAGGCTTCCACTAGCTGGCAGAGCAAGGTCCATGCTTCTTCCATAAACAGCCCCGCTGGGGACTTCCCTGCTGGTCCAGTGGGTAAGACTCTGTGCTCCCAGTGGAGGGAGCCCAGGCTCAGTCCTTAGTTGGGGAACTAGAGTCTACACAGGAGTTTGCATGGCCCAGCTAAGGACCCCGTGTGCTGAGACCTGGTGCAGTCAAATAAAGAAAACAAGGCAGGCCAAGCCATTTGTAATCCCTTTATACCATGCATTCTCAGTGGCAGTGAAAATTGGCTCTTGGGAGGAGGAAAAGAAATCCTAGATATAACAGTGGTCATGGTGGGCCACAGGATGTAAACAGATGTGTCTCTGCCGCTCAGGTTTCATGAGGGAGAGTGATAGGGAAAAAAAGAAAAAAAAACTTGAAACAGTATTTTAGGACAGAAAATAGTGAAACAAAAGTGGCAGATTCCAAAACAAAGGCCAGGAGTGGAGTTTATTGAGCATTCGGACAGTAATTTGAAGTAGAGGATTTATTTGGCAAATGCAGAACTATGTTTAGCAACATGGAACTGTTTTCACGCAAAGTTAAAAGCACAGTGTATTTCATTCCTGACCACTTGCCCAGTCCCCATCTCTTCGAGGGAGATAAGGGCCATCTAAGTTATTTCGTCTGATTGATGATTGTCACTGGTAGCTTTATTGCTGCTTCTGTCTTGGGTATTCCTTTAGAAAAGGTGTACGGATTCGTTACATATTGTAATGTCTTATCTGTAGAGTGTAAGATAAAGTCAGGCATGTAACTGCTGACACTTTTTAAGCTGGCCAATCTATACTTAGAAATGTCTCTTAATAGTAAGCTTCCCTGTTGGCTCCCATGGTAAAAGAATCCGCCTGCAATGTAGGAGACCCCTGTTCAATCCCTGGGTCGGGAAAATCCCCTGAAGAAGGAAATAGCAACCCACTCCGGTATTCTTGCCTGGAGAATCCCATGGACAGAGGAGCCTGGCGGTCTACAGTCCATGGGGTTGCAAAGAGTCCGATGTAACTGAGCGACTCTCACTCAGTAATGAGATGAATTAAGAAGCACGCTCGCTCTATCACATGAGACGCTCACTTCCAGGCTCACCTCCAGGGGTCCTCCCGGCTTGAATGTCAGAGTCCACACCCCCAGGGTCGTGGCTGGACCCTCTCTATTCTTCAGGGTGTGGCCCAGCTTTGCCTTGTGTGGGGAGCAGTTCTCCACTCTGGGCTGTAAGGGTCTGTCTGTGAGGAGGGTGTCGGGGGCAGAATTTCAGGGACATGGGGACAGCTGTCACCAAGGCACGCCAGACCGATCCGGCAGCTCAGTTGGATTTTTGCCGCGTGTGTGAGTGTCGCTCATCGGAGCCAAGAGTGGAGCTGCAGGGCAGTGCACGGCTGAGTGCCCTGCAGGCCTCTGCCACCCGCAGTGGGGCCGTCCTTGCTGGCTTGGGGGTCTTGATTTTCGGGAACAGCAGGGATAGGAAGAGCGGCGGTTGTAGTCTGGAAGTGGCCCAGCTGTAGTTTAGCCAGGTTGAACTCCTGGTGGTTCCTGGCATCCTGCCAGGGGGAGGAGTCTCTGTTCTCAAAACTGTGCCTGCCCTCAGCGCATCTGTCATGGGTCTCGGTCGACAAACAGGGCTGAGGTCCTTCCAAGATGCCGCCGGTTCCCAGCAAAGATGGAGGTTATTTTGCAGCTGATGGTGACGGGGTGGGAGCTGGGGGTGGGTGGGTGCTGGAGGTGACGGGCGGTCTCTGGGGGGTGCTGGTGATGGCTTGTCTGACCTCACCGGCATTCCTTGAGTCCGGCACACATGGGTGCCCGCCTGCGAGCCAGGGCAAGGAGCTGCTGGCCCGGAGCCGCCTGTGTGTCCCGGTGCCCCGGTGACCTTTGGCTCTGTGCGCTTCAGTTTCTCCTGTGACGGAACTGAAAAGATTTTATTTAGAGGCTGCCGTGAATCTTTTTTATGTCAACAACTCTTGCCATTTATTTTGAAATGTTGTATGTATATATATATATATATATATATATATATATCTTCCCTGGTGGCTCAGACACTAAAGCGTCTGCCTACAGTGAGGGAGACCCAGGTTTGATCCCCTGGGTTGGAAAGATCCCCTGGAGGAGGAAATGGCAACCCACTCCAGTATTCTTGCCTGGAGAATCAGAAGGACGGAGGAGCGTGGCAGGCTGCAGTCCATGGGGTCGCCAAGAGCTGGACGCGACTGAGCGCCTTCTCTTCCCTCCACGTTAAGTTGGAGGATAATTGCTTCACACTGTGGTGCTGGTTTCTGCAACGCTGCGTCCTGTTCTCCTGGAGGCAGATGAAAGAGGGTTGAGGGCAGCCAAGCAGTTGGTGGAAGCAGGCCGCTGAGTGCATGATGCGCGGTCAGGGTGTGCCTGCTGCCGCCCAGAAAGCTGTGCAGGGGTGGACCACGTGGGCACAGAGAGACGCTTGGCACTGACAGAGGACGCGCCTGTTTAGGATGGTGCGTAGACAGGTGCTCTCAGAGAGCAGCAAGGCAGGGCGCTTGGAGGTGGCACCCTGTGTCATCACCCTGGGGATGCCACATGGTACCCACCCTGCCGAAGTTACGCGCTTTCTCTTATGGTCCAGAGGCTTTGAGAAATCTTTCAACAAACCTTTGCCCTCGTGTTTTATCTGTCATTCTCTTCCCAATTTCTGAGCAAAGCTCCAGGCTGCAGTATCGACTTTTCTAACGACTTTCCAAATTCCCTTGGCTCCTCCTGGTCAAGCTTCTGTGAACATCACTTTACTGCTCAGCACATCTGTAACACAGCGAGAGAAAAGAGCCACATTCTTCCAGCACTTTGCAGTGGACGTGAGTTTGAGCAGACTCCAGGAGATGGTGAAGGGCAGCGAAGCCTGGTGTACTGCCCTCCATGGGGTCGCAAAGAGTCAGACATGACTGAACGGCTGAACGGTAACAACCGTAGGGAAACTACATGGAAATGAATGAGGCCACAGGGCCCGTGAAGCCGCGCTTCCAGCCTGGCACAGGCCAAACCAGTGGGTGCCGTGAAATCCATGAACACAGAGGCGAGCGAAGCTGAGGCGGGCACATCGGAGGGAGGGAGTGGACCGTCAGTGTTCCTGGCTGCTGGGTCCCCGTGGCCTGCCTTCGTGAGATTCACGCGTCTCTCCCGCACCCCCGCCAGCATTGCAGATTCACCCCGGGACTTGTGTGCAGTGATGGCATGGTGAACATATATCTCGTGTGCAGTGTGGAAAAGGAGTCTGTTTCTCCCAGGACATACCCAGTGCTCCACGATGTCAGCCTCCCAGAAAACCGCATCCTAGCCTGTGAGAGTCCTCTAGCCCATCGGGGGGCCTTATCTCACATCGTCCCCTTGAGGGGTTGCGGTGACTGTGGGAGTTGCGGAGGGCAGGCAGGCAGGTGCTTGATGTCTGCGCATCGAAAAGAAGAGGGCTCGGGCCAATCCCGGCGGACGGCGGCTTTGTGAAAATGTGTGTGCAGGTGTGACGGGTGCAGTGGGTGTCTGTGAGCCAGGCCTCGGGAGGTTCGCCTTCAGCTGCCGGTTCTTTCCAGACGTCACAGGAAGCAGTCATGCCCTTTCTCGAGTGAGAAGGCAAAACAGCGTGCTTGCTGTGAGGGTCCTGTTAGTTCCAGAGCGAAGTCCAGCGCTCCGGGCCCTGAGAGCTCAGCTGACGGGCTGCTGTGCGCCTCGAGGGGCGACGGCACCCTGACCCGGCGTCCTGGGGACCTGCCCCCTCCCCGTGTCCGTCTCTGTGTTCCAGTGCAGGATCCATGTGCTGAGATGTGCTGAAAGACAGTGCTCGTGGCCTCATTTCTCTCCTCCTTGTTTCATCCTCTTGAATCTTTCACCTTCTTCTAACTTACTTCCCTGGTGGCTCAGATGTTAAGGAGTCTGCCTGTAATGCGGGAGACCCTGGTTCAATCCCTGGGTTGGGAAGATCCCCTGGAAAAGGAAATGGCAACCCACTCCAGTATTCTTACCTGGAGAGTCCCATGGATGGAGGAGCCTGGCAGGCTACAGTCNAGATGTTAAGGAGTCTGCCTGTAATGCGGGAGACCCTGGTTCAATCCCTGGGTTGGGAAGATCCCCTGGAAAAGGAAATGGCAACCCACTCCAGTATTCTTACCTGGAGAGTCCCATGGATGGAGGAGCCTGGCAGGCTACAGTCTATGGGGTTGCAAAGAGTTGGACGCGACTGAGTGACTTCACTTCTTCTTCTTCAAGGCCCACAGCCCCTCACCTGGATTTGGGAAATCTGAGAAATCCAGAAGCCTGCCTGGGTTCTTTCTGGGTCCGTGCGCCTGAAGGCTTTTGCAGTTGGCCATGGGATCATCCACGCGTTTGATTAGGGCGTGGGTAATCTCAGTTTTTCCGACCATCCCTGTGGGTGTTTTAGTTCTGCCTGTTTTGGTCTGTATCGGAGAACCATTTAAATCAGGGGTCCCCAACCTCTGGGCCGAGCACTTTTACCTCCTGTCAGGTCACCAGTGGCATTAGACTAGATGCAATCATCTAGTCTTGAATCATCCTGAAACCTCCTCCTCCCACCCGCCTCTACCCCCTGTTTTGTGGAAAAATTGTCTCCCGCAGAACCAGCCTCTCTGGTGCCACAAAGGTTGGGGACCACTGCTTTGAACCACTCAGAATGCAAGGCAGGACACGTGGGCGATCGGAAGGCAGCGCCCGCTGCCCACTGGGATCACGTCACAGACGCAGCACGAGTGCCCGAGGTGTAGCTGCGCTCCGGCCCCCATGGGGCGGGCGGTGCCCGGGCTGTAGCTGCGTTCTGACCCCCACGGGGCGGGCGGTGCCTGAGCTGTAGCTGCGCTCCAGCCCCCACGGGGCGGGTGGTGCCCGGGCTGTAGCTGCGTTCTGACCCCCACGGGGCGGGTGGGCACGCTAACAGGACGAGTGCCCGAGCTGTAGCTGTGCTCCGACCCCCACAGGGCGGGTGGGCACGCTGACAGTTTGGGACTCTCTGGTCAGCCCCTCTCATCCGTCAGCCTTCTGTTCTCTGCGTGGAGCGGGCTAGGAGGGGGACCAGGGCAGCCCCACTGGGCCCTCTGGCACTGGTACGGTCCCCCCCAAAAGTTTCGTGTCCCCCGTGCCAGTCGGCACAGTGGGGCACCGCCCAGGGAGGCACGGTGGCCCAGGAGTGGGCAGCTCCTCCCACCTGGCCTGGGGTCTCATCACAGGGACCCCTGACCGCTCAGGGCCGCCACCAGTAAAGAGGGACGGTCACCCTCCCCGGGTCCCAGCTGGTGTCACCCAGGGCTCCTCCCGGGAACCTTTGTGCAGAGGGACCCAGACACCCGCTGCCACGGGACTGTGACGGGCTCCGGTGTCAGAAGGTCCCTTTGCTCCCGTGGTGGAGGCGTCCCTGCCTCTGTTCCCCAGCTTTCAGCCCACCTGGTGTGGGCGGGGCTGGCCTGGGGTTTTCCCGTGGCTGCTTTGGTGGCCCCCACCTGTCACGCAGGAAGAGGGGAGCTGCCGGAGTGAGGGGGACGGGCGCACCCAGGTGGGGGGCCAGGAGGGGCCCTGGGTTCTCCCGGGGGGCTGCAGCTCAGGTGTGCGGGCCCCTGCGAGGGGAGCCGGGTGGGGTCAGCCCTGCGCTCGGGGAACTCAGCTGCCTCTCCGCTGGTCCCCGCTGTTTAACGTGCGGACTGTCCTGGTGTCAGTATTTGTCCTCAAGAGGCTGGGCGGGTTTGAGCAAGGGCTGATGAGACTGGCACACGTCCCGTCCGGGTTAGAGTGCTGGGCAGGGTGGGCGCTGGGACCGCAGGCTTTAAGAAGGGCACTGAGGCTAGTGCCCAGCGGGCTGCAGGCGGGCAGCTCTTGGGCAGTCGGGGTCTGTGGCTGGAGTCTCCTCTGGGGCCCTTTCCCTGCCTTCCCCTTCCCAGCTGTCTGTAAAATGGAAGCCCTCTGGGCTCCTCCCCAGCCGTTCCTCCAACAGAGCTCAGCTCCTCGCGGCAGGTGGGGTGGCTCCTCGGTTCGTGGTCCAGCCCTTTCCTTCTTCACCACCAAATGCCAGCGTGGTGCCCCCCAAGAGCTGTCAGCAATGCCAGTTCTTGGCCTCCCTGCTCCTCTGACCTGCTAACTGGGGAAACAGCGTGGGCTCCCATTTGGTGGTGCAGGCGGGCGTCTGCCTTGGTGGCGCTGACCGTCCGGAGGACTTGGATCGAAGCATCTTGTTTCCTCCCCACCGAGAGGCGGGTGCTGCAGACACCATCCCTGGGGCGGTGGGAGCCTCCAATCTTCCTGTGGCTGAGCCGTGAGCGCATCCTCTGCTGATGGAACAGCCTTTATCAGGAGTGAATCAACACCAGAGGAGAGAGGCTGGAGGCTTAGTGGGACCCAACTCGGCAGCCGATGCTCGGTCCCTGGGGGAGCGCGCGGGGGAGTGTCACCTGAGACCCACCCTCTGTGCAGGTGAGACCAGCCGGGAAGGGTAGCCGAGGGCACAGGGGAGCGTCAGCTGGGAACCCCGCTCCGCACGGGTGGGACCAGCCAGTAAGGGTAGCCCTGTCTCTCAGGAGCTGTACCCGGCTCCCGGATGCCTGCCTCTCCATCTTCCAGGAGTGGGATTTCCAGGCCTCTGTGTCTGCAGAGTTGATTCTGAGCAGGTGGGGAGGGAGAAGCTAGGCAGAGTCTCAGGCTCCTCAATGAGACCACTTGAATCCTCTTCCTTTCCCAGATGTCTTCTTGGTGGGCACGTGCTGAGGGGCACCTTTGGAGACTCAAGGACAAGCTGGGGGTTTTCTCTGGGATGTAGAGAGGGGCTCACCTCTGACCTTCCCTCGACTGGCAGGTTTGGGAGGTGAAGCAGGGTTCCTGTGTGCAGGACAGCAGGGAGCTGTGTGCTGGCATTTCAGGGATGCTGACCCGAGTGACCGGGAAGGAGCCTGTTGGAGCAGGAGGCTGGGGGCGAGAGGCTGCTGATGTCAGACCTCCCCAAAATATTTTGCAAAGATGCAGGAAGTTCACAGAGTGCCTCAAAGCACTCTGGTGTGGAGTTAAGGTGCGGACGGTTTGGATCCAGTCCCTGCCACCCACCTTGAGCAGGACTTGGGAGAAGCATTCAATGGATGACTTGGAGCATCATCTCAAAGGCGGTTGAATCTCCTCTCCGCCACATTCATCGTTGGGGTCTGCTCCAATCCACTTCCAATTCTGCACAGGGCCGGCGTTGAAAATAACAGTTACTGCAGGGGAGAGAGAGAGAGAAGTCAGCGCCAAGAAATTCTACCGAGGGAACGATCTTTAAGTGGAAATAGTATCGGAAACCAGGTTTGGGACACTTCCCTGGTGAGCTTACAGTGTGAGTGGGATTTCACGGTGTGTTGGACGCTGGGTGCTGGTGGAGGCAGGAAGCCCGGGGGAGTCGCTCGGTCAGGTAGCACCGTTGGCTGTTTGGAGAAAGTCCAGAACCCCAGGGGCTGGATGTTCTGGGAAGAGGGGGTTTCTTCCATCTCCCCTTCATCCGGAACGTCAGGAGAGCAGCGCCCACATGTCAGGTGGCGGGGAGGCGGTGGTGGGCAGGCGCATGCACCTGTCCGAGGTCTGCAGCCACGTGTGGCCAAGGCATCCAGAGCTGCTATGGTTGCAGAGAGGGTCAAACCCAGAGGGCGGAGGGAGGGGCAACGAGGAGGATTCAGAGAGGTGGGGAACAACCAGGTGGGAGCGGTGTCCGCCGTCAGGGAGCTGGGTTTCAGGAGTCCACTGCGGACTGCAGTGAGTGACAGGCTGTGTCCACCCCCGGGGGGCCTTGGCTGTGGGCCCAGGTGATGTGGGGCAGGAGTGCCTGCCTTGGTCCTGGCTCACTCCCCCGCCACTCACTCACACACACACACACACACACACACACAC
>SJYX01013751.1:12167-48780 GCA_006410675.1 Oreotragus oreotragus | reverse complement strand
GTGTGCTCAGGCTCCGATGCCCGCTGCATCCGTGATGCTCTAAGCATCTCATCCTCCGTCGCCCCCTCCTCTCCCGCCCTCCGTCTTTCTCAGCGTCAGGGTCTCTTCCCACAGGGCGGTTGCTCGGATTCGTTAAGGAGAGCAGATTCCGGGACGCGGCCCGCAGTTAGTATCAGTAAGGGGCTGCTGCTGCGAGTCCTTGACGCCGTCTTCCCTGAGGGCGGCTCGAGTCTTGGTCAGCCCCGCTCCCTGCCGGCGGGTTGGCCGCCGGTGGCCGCGAGTCTGCATGTTAAGTGGTGCCTGGTCCCTGAGACTCGAGTTAACGGCGTCCGTCTGGAGTCTCAGGGAGGCCGTGGGTTGGGCTCCCACCTGGCAGGGCTTCGGGTCTGGAGTGAGCAGAGGGCCAGGCCTCCAGCCCTGGGGGAGAGGAGCCACCCAGGGCCCCTGTCAGCGTGTGAGGCCCTCCTGAGTGGCGCTCTTTCTGCCTCAAAAGTGGCTTTACTGAGCTTTGATTGACACGGGACAGAGCCTGCTCTTAGGGACCCTGGAACCTCTGTCTCCTCCGCCTCCATCCCAACTGATGGGCCCCAAGCTGCTGTCCACTCCCCCGGGTTCCGTTCCTGGGTGCACAGAAGCTTCATCTCCTTCCAGCCAGAAGTCCAGGGAAGCTTCTTTGTACCGGAGGTGGCTCCTGGATGGGAGGCCTGCAGAAGGGTCCAGGGTGCGCAGTCTTCAGGAACAGAAAGGTTTACTGCAGTTGGGCTTTGGGGACGAAGAGCTTGGGAGTCTGCGAGGCCGCGCATTAATTGGCAGGTCACTGGGAGCCCTCATCTCGACCAGCTCGCTTTAATTAGCCTGCTCTGCCCGGTGGAGTCTGTGCCGTTGCAGCAGCAGAGCGCGTGGCCCTGCTTTGCCAGCCTCGTGGTTGACTTGGGTTTTCTCAGTGGCAAGTTTGCAGCAGGGTTGGGACTCTGGGTTGCCATCCCCTGGCTGGGAGTGGGCCAGCATCTCCAGGGCACCCAGGCAGTGCTTGGAGCTTCCCTGGCGAGACAAGGATGGCGGTCCCGGCCGCCCTCCTAGGCCTGTAACCAGAGCCCTGCTGCCTCCGGCCGCCCCCGCTCCCCCCCGCCCCTGCTGCCAGCCTCTCTGGACACCAGCAGGGCGCCCCCTCCAGCTCTGATTAGGGAGGAAAGAGGCTTCCATCCACACACCTGTGGGTGGGAGGCCCTCCTGAGAGCCTTGAGGCCATTTGAAAATACTCTTTTGTGCTTGGCAAACAAACTTTCCCTCCAGCCCATAAACGCGCAGAGAGAGGTGCGGGGAGGTGGTTTTCTGGGGTGGCGGTGAGCAGTTGGCTCTCCGTGTCCCAGAACCTGGGGCAGCCCTGGAGGGGCCCCTGTGCCCCCAGGCAGCGGCTCGGCGGCTCTTCTCTTCCAGCTGGATTGTCTTCCCAGCAATCTGGGTTATAGAGGGAAGCGTGACTTCTTAAAGGGGCCAGAGGTCTGCCCGCTCTGCAATGCCCCTCCTGGAGCTGTACCACCCCTTGGAGAGCCTGGAGTCCTGCCCTGTGGGCCCTGTGGCCAGCAGGGTGGGTCTGCCCAGCTGAGACCCCGAGGAGGGGGCTCCCCAGTCACTCGTGCCCGTCCTGTTGGCCTCAGGATCCAGTCTGTGAATGGAGCCTGGCCCCAGTGCACTGCCCGATGTCTGCCTGTGGGCCCAGGGGGATGTTCACCCGACCTGCAGACGCCCTGCGCCTCCCAGGAGGGTGCACGCGTCCTGGTGTGCAGGCCCTGCCCGGCCCTCGAGTGGACAGCAGGGAGAGCTGGCTGGGTGTTCCCCGCTGGGTCTGCCTTGTGTTTTTCCATCCAGTTGCTTTGGGCGTGGTAGGAGGATGTCACCCGGAAGCACAGGCGTGACCCCTGCCTTTGACCTTGGCTGCCTGCTCTGAGGTTCACACCTGAGTGGAAGCCGGAGATGCTCCGGAGAAAGGCCTGGGGGTCGCGGGCTGTTTCTGAGTATCTGAGGCTTAAAAAGCTCCATGGTAGGGAGGCTGGATCAGAGGCTGGCCAGTGGCCGCTGCAGGTAGGAGATTGGTTGGAGCTCTGGGGCACATACTCTGCCATGTACAGCCAGGCGAGGCCCCTCAGGTTGGAAAGCAAGCCCCCCAACTGCTGGCTGACCTTGAGTTTGTCTGCAGGCTGCGTGGGGTCTGCTCCCTGGAGGAGCCTCGGGGGAGAACCATGCCCGGTGGTTCTCGCGGAGGAGAGGGGGGCTGCTGAGATGGAGAGGGGGTGTGTGCATGGTCGCCTGTTGCTGACCAGCAGAGGCGGCCTGGGCTCCTTGGAGCTGTACCCTGTTGAACTTGAGGGTCACAGCTCCCTGTGGCCACGCTGCCCACCGACCCTGCTTCAGGAATAGGCCTGGGACCCCTCAAGTCCCTACCTCCATCTTCTAGGGCTTGGCCACTGCTCCAGTGGCCACAGACAGGAGGACCTGCCCCACGGCTCAAGCCGGGCTTGTCCCAGCTGCCCACTCCTAGGCCATCTGGGGTGCAGCAATGCTTGGGGGCGGCTCCTGGCCCCTTGTCCTCTTGTGGGTGAGCCACGTGGGAATCTGGGGGTGCCTAGCCCCACCGGGGTGTCAGTAAAGAGGCCACGAGTGCCCTCACTCTCACCCTTTCAGCGCTCAGACTGGCTGGGATGTTGGCACCTGTGAGTGATCCCCGGCCGGCAGGGTCGGCGTCTGGGGGCTCCGTCCTCTGGGTGTCCCCTGCCTCCACGGGTGCATGTTGGAGTGAACTCGTGAAAAAGCTGCTAAGTCGTGTCCGGCTCTTTGCAGCTCCGTGGGCCACACAGTCCATGGAGTTCTCCAGGCCAGAATCCTAGAGTGGGCAGCCTTTCCCTTCTCCAGGGGATCTTCCCAACCCAGGGATCGAGCCCAGGTCTCCCACGTTGGGGGTGTATTCTTTACCAGCTGAGCCACAAGGGAAGCCCGGAGTAAACTCGTACGAATACCTAATCCAAACCAACATGTGTTAATCTTCCTAGCTGCCTTAGCAAGTGCAGGAAGCTACATTTAACCATTTTCTCTAACAAGCCACGAAGTCAGGAGTGTAAGGTCATTTTGGTTGTGTATATGGGGGAGCCTGGTGGGCTGCCGTCTATGGGGTCGCATAGAGTCGAACACGACTGAAGTGACTTAGCAGCAGCAGCATTGAGCCTAGTAAGAAGGGGTCCGGTGTCAGCGTGCACTCACCCGTGGGACTGTGTGTGGACGTGTGTTTTGAACACAAGCATGGGCGGTCTTCTTCTTCCTNGCATAGAGTCGAACACGACTGAAGTGACTTAGCAGCAGCAGCATTGAGCCTAGTAAGAAGGGGTCCGGTGTCAGCGTGCACTCACCCGTGGGACTGTGTGTGGACGTGTGTTTTGAACACAAGCATGGGCGGTCTTCTTCTTCCTCGTGGGCCAAGTGGAAGTCAGGTGTGATCTGAAGACTGGTGTTTTGGAGCCGGGCTGGATCATTTTCCGAGGACCCCAGTCTTTAGCAGGTACCGTTGTGGCCCCTTGGGTTTCTGGAGATTGGAGGTGGAAACGCGAAAGGTGGTCCCGGGTTTCCCAGCAGGCAGGGCCTTGGGGTCTACGGTTTGGTCTGGAAAGGCTGCTGGAGCCCGTGGGTCTGTGGCCTTGTCAACAGGTCCACTTCCTGCTGGCATTCAGAGCAGAGCCTGGAGGCTGGGTCCTGCTCTGGGGAGGGGAGGGGAAGGCAGGGGAGGGGAGGGTGGGCACCTGGGCTGTCCAACCACTCTCAGGCACTCGCTCCTTCCCCACGATTCACAAACGTCTTTCCTTTTCGAAGCTGTGCCTCTCACCATGCTGATAATTCTTTAGGGCTGGAAAAGCCTTGCTGGGTTCCTGCCCTCCTGAGGACCAGCACTGTGGAGCCTGCAAAGAGCGCCGCGAGACGGCGGTGCAGGCGGAGGCTTGGGGTTTTCCTGATTTGGTGAAAGGAATGGAGTCTGAGCTCATCCGAGATGCCGGCTTTCGAGAATTACTGAAACGTGGAAACCCAGAGATGATGGTGATGGCAGTCAAGTTGATGAAGTTTATTGGCTTTTTCTGTGCCGAGAGCTCTTTGGGAGCGTAACCTGGAGGAACCGCTTGATCCTCCCGCCAGCCCATAAATAGAGCTGGTCTCCTGCTCTTGTTGTGGGTCACAGTGTGTGAAGGTGACCGTTTAGCCCGGTCGCGGAGGCGTTTTCAATTTGCCCTGAACTGCGAGTGACACGTGGGTGCTTCCTGCAGGTCCGCCTCGAGGGACGGAGGTTTTGGTCCCTGACGGGTTTGCTCCCCTGGCAGTAGTGGGGTGGGTTTGGCCTGAGAGCGGGGGCTGTGGGAACTGATGTCCCTGGGCCTGGGGCCTGGCGGTCAGGCATCCTCTGGAAGCGGCAAGAGTACCAGGCTTCCAGCCGGGGCCACTCCATGGAGGGTTGAGACCCTCTGCCTGGGAGAGGGTGTTGCTCTGTATTCGGGGCACGTGGTGAATCTGTGCATTCCCAGAGGTTGTTCATCTCCTCGTGGGGCCTGTGTGTGTGTTTGTGTGAGCCCGTGTGTGTGTGTGTCTGTGTCGTGTGTCTCTGTGTGTGTGTGCTTGCATGGTTGTGTGTCTCTGTGTTGTGTGTGTGTGTGCGCGCTGCATGCTTGTATATCTTTGAGTCTTTGTGCAGTGTGTCTCTGTGTGTCTGTCTCGTGTGTGTGTGCATGCATACTTGTATGTCTCCCTTTGTGTGTCTCTGCTATGTGTCTCTGTGTGTGTGTGTCTGTGTCTCTGTGTGTGCACATATGCTTGTGTGTTTCTGTGTGTTTTTGTTGTGTGTCTATCTGTGTGTCTCTGTCTCTGTGTGTGTTTCTCTCTGCTGTGTGTCTGAGTGTGTCTCTGTGCTGTGTGTCTCTGTGTGTGTGTGTCTGTGTCTCTGTGTGTGCACATATGCTTGTATGTTTCTGTGTGTTTTTGTTGTGTGTCTGTCTCTCTGTGTGTCTCTGTGTTGTGTGTCTCTGTGTGTGATTCTCTTTGCTGTCTGTGTGAGTGTGTCTCTGTGCTGTGTGTCTCTGTGTTGTGTGTGTCTTTGTGTGTGTTGTGTGAGTGTGCCTGTGCAGCCACGTTCTTCTCCCCGGGGTGAGGAGTCCCGAGCGTTCAGCTCTTTTGGACGCACGTTCCTCATTTCCCTCCTTCCGTTATTCTTTATTTAACTCTGTTGTCCTGTTGCATATTTCCCTTGTACGACATTAGCCACCTGTTTTCCCCCGTATTTTGAGCCACTTCCCTCCCCCGAATAGTCTCCCCCAGCACCCGCTCCTCGTCCCCCGTGGACACATGTCCGTGTCTGACCGGCTCTGCCTGCCGGGGCCTCTGTGTGTCCCTGCCTCCCGGCACCTTTGATTTGCATGATGGACTCTAAGAATAGAGTGTGACCGGGAAAACCACATGTGTTGAAACCTGACCTCCTAAGCCCTGGAAAATATTCAGAGCCCTTCCAGAATGTTCTCCCGGCTCCATCCTTGTCCTTTCCCTCTGCTTGAACCCAGTGACCCTCCAGTCCTGGCCTCAGGAGCACAAGGGCCCGCGAGAGTACAGCCCACCCTCCCTCGCCCTGCCTTCCAGGAAGCCTTGTCTGCGTTTTCCAGAGGATCAGTGTTACCGGGGATGGGGCCGCGTTCCTGATGAAGGAGGCAGCCTTGGAAGGCTTGATTAGAAAGCTGCAGCAATGTTCAGCCGCTCTAGTGTATAACACCACCGTTGCACTCTTAGCCACAGGTGTTGTCCAGAATGACTCCACGAGGAGCCCCGATGTACTATGGGGTGGAGTTCAGTTTATGCAGAATTGTGCTTGTGAACACGTTACTGTAGCTTCAGATGGGTGTCTTTATAATTAAGGGGGAAAATTCATTGCGCATTTCATTGAAGACTCTGTTTAAAATATGTGCCAGCTTAGAATGCACGAGAATAGGATGAGGGGGTGATTTGCGTGTCCTGGGATGGGGGACATTCCAGGCAGCTCAGCGTCGATGTCGTCTTGGGTCTTGGCAACCTTCTCTCTGGCAGGTGGTGGGGCCTTGCCCACAGCACGTCTCGTGCTGGGCAGGGGCAATTGATGCTGGTGTTGATGGAAGGTTCTTTCATTGTAAGAAGTGTTCTCGAAGGTTTTAATACGTTTTTTGTCATGAGAGTGGTGTACGCCCGCTGTCAGAAAAACTACAGAAGATATTAGAAGTTGAAGGATATCCAGGATCTGAGTTTCCAGAGTAAGTAACTACTGTTATTGCTTGGAGAGGCTTCCTGAGGTATTCTATGCCCATAACATCTGGTATGGTTTCTTAGTTTTAAAAAATAACAGCTTTATTGAAATGTAACTCACCTACCATGAGCTTCATCATTTTAAATTGTACGCTGCAGTGGGGTTTTGTGTATTCCCAGAGTCGTCCAACCATCCACTACTATCTAATTCCAGAACGTTTTTGTCACTCCAGAAGACCCCTGTCCGCACTAGCAGATACTTTCTAATTTGTCTGTGGATCCTGCTTAATCTGGACGTTTCGTGAAATAAGAATCAAAGAAGTGGCAGGCTTCTTTCACTTAGCCTGATGCTTTCAGGTTTCACCCCTGTTGTAGCGTGTATCAGGACTCCCTCCCTTTTCACTGACGTATACACACTGCTGTATATAAAGTAGAGAAGGAATAAGGAGCTACTGCATAGCACAGGGAATTCTACTCAATCCTCTGTAATGCCCTACGTGGGAAGAGGATCTAAACAAGAGTAGATGAATGACACGTGTAACTGTTTGACTTTGCTGCTCAGCAGAAACTGACAACGTTGTAGCTCAATTATATTCCAATAAGATAAAAAGAATCTCCTCCTTTTAAGACTGCCTTCCACTGTATCCCATGGACGGAGGAGCTTGGTGGGCTACAGTCCACGGGTCGCAAAGAGTCGGACACGACGGAGCGACTGAACTGCACTGAGCTGTATCTGGGCGCCAGTTTCTGCACATCCTTGCCATTACCTGCTGTTGCCTGTCCTTCTGACGGGGGGCGTGAAGCCGCAGCTCCTGGTGGCTTTGGTTTGCATTTCCCTAATGATTGGTGGTACCGGACACCTTTTCACGTGCTTACTGGCCATTGCAGATCTTGGGAGGAATGCCCATTCAGGTCTTTTGTCCACATTTTAATTTTGTTATTTGTCTTTTTGTTGTCGAGTTCTAAGAGTTCTCTTTTTTTGTTGTCGAGTTCTAAGAGTTCTCTGTGTATTCTGAATACTGAGCCCTTATCAGATACATGATTTGCAAATGTTTTCTCCCATTTTCACGATGGTGTTTTTTGATGTGTGGAAGTTTTCAATGAAGTCCGGTTTGTCTGTTTTCACCCGTGGTCTGGGGGGCTTTGGTGTTACATTTAAGAAGTAACTTCCTAGGTGACGGTGAAGTCGCTCAGTCGTGTCTGACTCTTTGCAACCCCGTGGACTGTAACCTACTAGGCTTCCCCGTCCATGGGATTCTCCAGGCAAGAATACTGGAGTAGATTGCCATTTCCTTCTCCAGGGGATCTTCCCGACCCAGGGATCGAACCCGGGTCTCCCACATTGGAGGCAGATGCTTTAACCTCTGAGCCATAACTGCCTAAGGCCCTGGGTATTCAATCCTGTGTTTCCTGCCCAGAGTTGTATGGGTCTGCCTCCTACCGTTAGGTCTTTGATCTGCTCCGAGTTAATTTTTGTGTATGACGTAAGAAGGCGTTGGTTCTCTTTTGGAAAGATTCGTGGAACCCCCTAAGCCCTGTGCTGCAGTTTGCCTTTTTGCCGTCTTGGTCTGCTTGGACGTCAGCCTGTTAGAGCTTGCTCGCTCTCACTTCCAGGTCCTCCCTGTTCCTGTTGCTGGCCTTGGTGCCGTCACTTCTCTCACTGGACCCCTGTAAGGTGCTGGGTGGTCTGTTCTCGTTGCCCTCAGTTACCAGCAGTGCTCCAGGGACCGCTCTGGAGCTTGTGTTGAGAAGCAGGTTAAGCCCAAGGGGTAATGCGCTTCTGCCTTCCTCTCTCCCCCCGCGGTGTGGGCAGAGTAATGACCCTAGAGATCCGTGCCTTGACCCCCACAACCCGTGGTTGTGTTACCTGAAAGGGCAGAAGGGACCTGGCAGGTGGGATTAACTGTTTTGAGATGGGGGATGATTCCAGATTACCTGGTCGGCCCAGCATAATCACAGGGGTACTTAAAGGTGAAACAGGGAGACAGGCGGGTCAGAGAGGGAGGTGCGAGCAGGAAAAGGCCAGCTCACGTTGATGCTGGGTGCTGGCTCTGATGCTGGAAGCAGGACCATGAACGTGAGTGGCTTCTGAAAGCTTTTGGAAAAGGCAAGGAAAGAGTTCTTCCCTGGGGCCTTGATTTCAGCCCTATGAGACCCAGGTCAGGCTCTGACCTCCAGAATGGGAAGGTGTGGTTTTCTTTTGTGACTTTCTTTTTCTTTGCCTGCCCTGGGTCTTCGCTGTGGCCCATGGGCTCTCTAGTTGAGGCGAGTGCAGTTGGTTCCCCATGTCACATGGGCTCCCAGTTTGCAGACTAGGCATCGAGCCCACGCCCCGCTGCAGCGGAAGGCAGATTCCTAATTGCTGAACCATCTGGGACATCCCTAGTGAGCGTTGTTTACAGTCGCTGAGTTTGTGGCTGTTCGTTGCAGTAGCATTCTTCTGATGAATGTGCCCCCGCCTTTCCACAGGCTGTGAGTAGGCCTCAGGTGCTTCGGTCTCTGCTGGACCACGTGCTACTCTGGGACGCTCTGTCACTGCTGAGGGTGCCCCCACCCTGCTCAGAATTCCTGTGTCTTATTGGAAAGGTCACAGAAGTTATGGATCAGACTCATCGCACACAGAGGATTTGAGTGCTTCCTTAAAGGATGCACTGTTCCTGTGACCTTCAGGCCCCGTGGAGAGGCTGCGGGAGGGGAGAGGCCACCAAGGTGAGCTGTCCCCAGACTGGGTACCGCCGGGCCACCCTTGTCATTGCCTTAACCTTGGCTCCACTTTCCAGTTTGTTTCCTTGGGGTGGACAGTCTTTCCGCGTCCTTTTGGGCGAGAGAGGCCTCTGTAAGCTGGGTGGGGTCCTAGCCACCATTTCCGGTGTTAATTCTTTGTGTCTTGAATTCTGAACTTTCAGCAGTGACTTTGAGAACCCCTGGGGGTTGGGGTGTGGCAGGAGCCATCGGGGGTCAGTGGGGGGCTTACAGATCTCCTGCGCTGATTTGGGGCAGTGGGGGGTGGCTGACATGTTGGGGTTGCTTTGAACTCCTCCTAGTGGATCCAGCTGTGCAGTGAGGTATCCCTTGTCTCGGGCTTCCCCTCCACTGACCTGGGGGTGTCAGGGAGGGCCAGGCTCCCTGCTCGCCGGCCTTGACCCTCGTCATGGCCCCGGGCAGTTTCTGAGGCCCTCGCCGTCTGCCTGTCTGGTCAGGATACAAAAAGATTACACTGCTAATTCAGTAATTGGGGAGAGTATCTGTGAACTTAAATAAAGGCCCATTAAATACCTTTTTTGGATTAGAGCTGTAACTGACTTAGCGATTAAGGCGGAAACAAAGGCCTTTGACTTAAAAACTGTTGACAGGTTTGAACCTAAGCTGCTTCTCCTTGCAGAGGAAGGGGCTGCGTGCCAGTCCAGGCTGGAAGGCACCTTCTCTTATGTCCTCTGAGCTTGACTTTCCTCCCATTTCATGCAAGGCTGAACATGTGCACTCACCCGCGGGGCTCTTCGTTAACCAGGTTGAGGCTTTTTCCCCGAACAAACTAGCTGGTTCTGGGACATTGTCGAGATGGGCAGACACTCAGAACTCCTAACACGTGGAGACGGCATCTGTGCGCTTAAGAGTTCGGGGTGTGTATAGTCTTTAAGTCTCTGCAAGTCAAAGACGTCGCAAGCTTATCTTAAAAGAAATAGGCGTTTAAGGTTCACCACGATGGACAGCGATTCCTTTATACATCGGTTACACGAGGCGTAATTGAAACATTTCCTGTATTTTTCTTGCACTGTAATAAGCCGGCAGTGTAGTCAAATCGTACCGGATTATGGCTCTAGTCAAGTGATCATACCGTGCGAGTGCGTGTTCTGCTGCTGTGGGTTTGAGGAATAAGGAGACGGCGGGTTCTCCGGGACAGTTCGGGGGGCGGGACGTGGGCTCTTTCCTGTGTTTTGGAGCCTCTGCTCTTGAACACATGGGTCCCTGGGCCCCTCCAGCCTGTGAGCCCCCAAGCCCCCAATTCCCTCCTCAACCCCCAGCCAGTGTGAACCTGTCTCCCCATGCCTGGAGCTTTGCAGGGAGAGGCCTGCTAGTATCTAGACCAGGGGCTTTCTTTCCGTCTTTTTCTGCAACCCTTCCTTCCTGCCCTGTAGCTTCTGTTGTAGAGTCCCTGGCTGCCCCGGGCTCCCGTCCTGGCTCTGCGCCTTCTAGGCAGGTGNCAGTGTGAACCTGTCTCCCCATGCCTGGAGCTTTGCAGGGAGAGGCCTGCTAGTATCTAGACCAGGGGCTTTCTTTCCATCTTTTTCTGCAACCCTTCCTTCCTGCCCTGTAGCTTCTGTTGTAGAGTCCCTGGCTGCCCCGGGCTCCTGTCCTGGCTCTGCGCCTTCTAGGCAGGTGACATGCGTGGGCAAGTCAGCCGCTCGGCTTCCCCATCTGCAGTGTGTGTGTGGGTCATGGGGGAGCTGTGGCACACGTCTTTACCTCCTGGGCTGCCTTGCCGGTCACAGGAGTTGTCTGCGCCCCTTGCCTGGTGTGGGACTGGGGACACTGTAGGGTCTCCTCCCAGCCCTTGACTGCAACCGCAGACCGTGCCCGGCCTGGACCACACCTCTGAGCTCTAGACCTGCTCCATGTCCCCCGCCCTCGGGATAGCTAGTCTGTCAGTCTGTCCTGTAGTTGCCTCATCCCACCCATGCTCTGGCCTCTGCCTCCCGCCTTCTTCCCGGGGGCTGTGTTTTGGTCCACGCCTGCGTTCGCTCTCACCCAGGTAGACAGCCATGTCCCCCAGAAGCTGCCTGCACCCCCATGGGCCCCAGGTCACAGGAGTTGTCTGCGCCCCTTGCCTGGTGTGGGACTGGGGACACTGTAGGGTCTCCTCCCAGCCCTTGACTGCAACCGCAGACCGTGCCCGGCCTGGACCACACCTCTGAGCTCTAGACCTGCTCCATGTCCCCCGCCCTCGGGATAGCTAGTCTGTCAGTCTGTCCTGTAGTTGCCTCATCCCACCCATGCTCTGGCCTCTGCCTCCCGCCTTCTTCCCGGGGGCTGTGTTTTGGTCCACGCCTGCGTTCGCTCTCACCCAGGTAGACAGCCATGTCCCCCAGAAGCTGCCTGCACCCCCATGGGCCCCGATCTCCTTCCCTGTGGGCTCAGACTGAGATGCTGTGTCTCCTTCAGTGGAGAAAATGAACACGTTAATTGGATCCATCGTCTTTGGCAAACACTGTTCTACTTTTACAGTCAGACAGGAAGTTGTTGTCGTTTGAGAGCGCCTTAGATTACAGCCCTGGGGGGCTTGGCTTGCTCTAATGAGTTACCATCCTGGTTTTGGGAGGGTGATTTTTTTTTAATTTCTGGGTAAATTCTAGGAAGTCGCTGCATTTTATTGATCCTAGTCTGCTTTGCTAGGACTTGGGAAGGGGCCCTGCGAGAGGAGAGAAGGAACCAGCATTTACTGAGCGTCTCGTGAGTGGTGGCGTGCCGGCTCTTTGAAGGTGCTGTTTGATTTAATCCTTTTCAAAATCCCCGTGAAGGGGGTGGTATCACCTGTCTGTCACGGATAAGGAAACAGGCTGGGCAGGTTGGGGCACTTGCTCTGGGTCACGTGGCCGTAGTGAGAAGGTCACGCATGGGGGCCTATGTGTTTTGGTCCACGCCTGCGTTCGCTCTCACCCAGGTAGACAGCCATGTCCCCCAGAAGCTGCCTGCACCCCCATGGGCCCCAATCTCCTTCCCCGTGGGCTCAGACTGAGATGCTGTGTCTCCTTCAGTGGAGAAAATGAACACGTTAATTGGATCCATCGTCTTTGGCAAACACTGTTCTACTTTTACAGTCAGACAGGAAGTTGTTGTCGTTTGAGAGCGCCTTAGATTACAGCCCTGGGGGGCTTGGCTTGCTCTAATGAGTTACCATCCTGGTTTTGGGAGGGTGATTTTTTTTTAATTTCTGGGTAAATTCTAGGAAGTCGCTGCATTTTATTGATCCTAGTCAGCTTTGCTAGGACTTGGGAAGGGGCCCTGCGAGAGGAGAGAAGGAACCAGCATTTACTGAGCGTCTCGTGAGTGGTGGCGTGCCGGCTCTTTGAAGGTGCTGTTTGATTTAATCCTTGTCAAAATCCCCGTGAAGGGGGTGGTATCACCTGTCTGTCACGGATAAGGAAACAGGCTGGGCAGGTTGGGGCACTTGCTCTGGGTCACGTGGCCGTAGTGAGAAGGTCACGCATGGGGGCCTGTTGTTCCCAGGTCGGACGCTGTGTGCCCTCAGGACCGCCCCCTCGATTTTGCAGAATATGCTGCTGTTGGTCACGCGTCCCCACTGCGGGGCATGAACTCTGAGGTCGGGAGGCTCTCCTTGGCAGTTCATCCTGCACAGCTTTTCAGCCTGCACAACCTTTTAAAGCCTCTTTATAATCGCGACTCCGACCTCTACCCATCGAATCTTAAAGTGGTCAAGCTCATAAGATGCTTTCCTTGGACCGAGGAGCCAGGGGTAAATGGCAGCCCTGAGCCTTGCTTTCGAGCAGTCAGACCCTCCGGGGTGAGGAGGGGATTGTGTTACTCTGAGCGTGGTCTTCAGAGATCAGTCTTGTCTGACATACAGCCAAGGAGGCCTCCTAGGCTGGCACGGTGGGAGAGGATTTCAGTCTGCTCGCTCAGGCTGAATACCCGAAACCAGCTTTCTGCTCCTTTTGCGGAAGTATCTGCGCTTTCCTCTCCTAAACGTTGGGTTTTGACACGTCGTCCATCCATTGAACACGATGGGGGCCTGCCGGCTGTGAGCCACACCTGGGGCCAGGTGTCAGCCTGCATCCTTGCATCTTCATCACCTGGATCCTGGCACCAGTCCCTTCCTGTGGGGCTCTGTGCCCTGCCGACAGTGCTGTAAACCAAGGTGAAGGAGTCGTGCTTAGCTTTGCAGTATCCATTTGAAGGGCGTTAAAGGAATGCTCTTAAAAGGGTCATCACTTAGTGCCCTAGCTCTCAAAGCTCAGCATTCAGAAAACTAAGATCGTGGCATCCGGTCCCATCACTTTGTGGCAAATAGATGAAGAAACAGTGGAAGCAGTGGCTGGCTTTATTTTTCTGGGCTCCAAAGGTGACTGCAGCTATGAAATTAAAGGATGCTTACTCCTTGGAAGGAAAGTTATGATCAACCTAGACAGCGTATTAAAAAACAGAGCCATTACTTTGCCAACAAAGGTCCATCTAGTCAAGGCTATGGTTTTTCCAGTGGTCATGTATGGATGTGAGAGTTGGACTATAAAGAAAGCTGAGTACCGAAGAACTGATGCTTTTGAACTGTGGTGTTGGAGAAGACTCTTGAGAGTCCCTGGGACTGCAAGGAGATCCAACCAGTCCATCCTAAAGGAGATCAGTGCTGGGTGTTCTTTGAAAGGACTGATGCTAAGGCTGAAACTCTAATACTCTGGCCACCTTTTCAAATGAGCTGACTCATTTGGAAAGATCCTGATGCTGGGAAAGATTGAGGGCAGGAGGAGAAGGGGACGACCGAGGATGAGATGGCTGGATGGCATCACCGACTCAATGGACATGGGTTTGGGTGGACTCCGGGAGCTGGAGATGGACAGGGAGGCCTGGCGTGCTGCGGTTCACGGGGTCGTGAAGAGTCGGACGCGCCTGAGCGACTGAGCTGAGCTGAACTCACTGTAGTCTGTGTTGTCCCTCACCTCGAGGTTACCTGCCTAGCGGTGACATGTGGGAGGGGACTTTTAGAGGAACCTGCCGGGCTCATGTATTCTAGCGATGTTACGGAGATGCACTTGCTTTGTCTTTCGTGATGAAAGGATTCCTGAGAGGCCGCTGTGAAGTGTGTATCTACCCAGAGCTGCTCATGTCACGGATATCCAAAAATCTTCAAAGGATGTTTTCCCGCTGAACTATTTTTTATACCGTGTTTCATTATGATAACACTTTTATCAGAGTAAGTATGATGGTGCTTGTAGGTGGTTATTTAGGACAGTGCCTGGCAAGTAGTATGACTGGGAGCCTCAGGTGTCTTCCTCTTCACAATAACCTACTTTAAATACGAATGTATTATCTAGCGCCTCGCCCTCCGGTGGGGCCGCAGTGAGCCATGAGTGACTGCTTAAATGTCAGCTAAATGAGAAGTCCAGTTCCCTGTGTGGCTGGTGGCTCCCACGCTGGACCCTGCCGGTGAGGGATGTTTCCTCCACTCTGGTCCACTGTCCGTGGTGAAGGTTAAAATGTCGACCCCCTGTGCCTCCCTGAATAAAAATCCATTTCCCAGGCCCTTTTCTGATGTGTATTTTACTGGGAAAACCCTTTTGTACAGTAGGGAAATTGTGACTCTGTCGTAATGACAGCTCTCCCAGAAAACAGAAGGACGGATTGGCTTATGGAAAGAGGCCAACAGGGCCCAAGAGTGGAGTGGACGCTCGGGCAGGGGATGGTGACCACCCCCCTCCTCCCTGTCCTGGAGGTCCAGAGACCACGGTCAGCTCTCTGCTCTGGCGCTGGCCTGGGCTCAACCACAGTTTGAATTGGAACATCACTGCATTTTGCTGAACAGCTGCAGCGGACAGACGTGCTAACCTCCTGGCATCGCTGAGGGCTCCTCTGCGTCCCTGCGGGACTGGGTTCTGCCTCGTCCCCTCGGGCTCAGTCGGCCCGTCTTCACCGCGGCAGGGCCCTGAGAGTGCGCAATGCGACAGCTTCTGACCGCGCACGACTCCAGGACAGCGCTGCGGTTGGCTTAGCGGCACTGACGCCTGCCCGGACGGCCGCTGTCCTGGGGCTCCGTGGGGACTGTGGCCTGAGGCCTCCCCTGCAGCTGTCTGTGGATGAGCAGTCAGAGCCCAGGGCCCGAGTCCCCGGTCCTCGCGGGTCGGGCTGGTTCTCCAGGGAATGGGGCTCCCCCTGCTTGGCCTCCGCGCGCCCGCCCCTCTTCCTCTGCCTCCCCCCCAACTCACATCTCTGCACCTGTCTCCTGCCCCTTGTCTGCACCTGGGGGCGGGGCCTGCCCAGGGAAACAGCCACTGCCTTCCCCCTCTTCTCAGTCCCGGTCCCCTCGGAGCCCCTGAAGCGCCTGCAGCTGCCTCTCCACAGCCTTCAGGGTCCCCCAGCAGTCGTGTATGTGTGTGTGTGTGTGTGTGTGTCCCCCGGCAGTCGTGTGTGTGTGCGTGTGTGTGTGTGTCCCCCGGCAGTCGTGTGTGCGTGCGTGCGTGTGTGTGTGTGTGTCCCCCGACAGTCGTGTGTGTGTGCGTGTGTGTGTGTGTGTGCGTGTGTGTGTCCCGGCAGTCGTGTGTGTGTGTGTGTCCCCCGGCAGTCGTGTGTGTGTGTGTGTGTGTGTCCCCCGGCAGTCGTGTGTGTGTGTGTGTCCCGGCAGTCGTGTGTGTGTGCGTGTGTGTGTGTGTGTCCCCCGGCAGTCGTGTGTGTGTGTGTGTCCCGGCAGTCGTGTGTGTGTGTGTGTGTGTGTGTCCCGGCAGTCGTGTGTGTGTGTGTCCCCCGGCAGTCTTGTGTGTGTGTGTGTGTGTGTGTGTGTCCCCCGGCAGTCGTGTGTGTGTGTGTGTGTGTCCCCCGGCAGTCGTGTGTGTGTATGTGCCTTCAGTCAAGCTGATGAGAACCTGCTGTGTGCTAATAAGCATGTGCTGGAGACCGACCGAGGCCTTCAGGGGCTCCCAGGGCACCGGTGGGGGGCGGCGGGCTGCCAGTGTCATCCCGAGGCCCCTTTGGAACGTGCGCGGATGAGCGTGACTAAATGAGAAGCGGCATCGTGGCCTCTGTTCGGTTTTTGCTGCCTCCTCCCTGTCTTTAAAGGTATCTTGAGCTTCCCTGGTGGCTCAGATGGAAAAGCGTCTGCCTGCAGTGTGGGAGACCCAAGTTCTGTCCCTGGGTTGGGAAGATCCCCTGGAAAAGGAAATGGCAACCCACTCCAGTATTCTCGCCTGGAAAAATCTGTGCATGGAGAAGCCTGGCAGGATACAGTGCATGGAGTTGCAAAGAAGCGGACACGACTGAGTGACTTCATTTTCTTCTCTTTCACTTGAGCACATTTACTTAAACAGTGTTTTCTTTTAAAGAAGCAGCTCATCTTCATAGAATCTTCCCAAAACATTCTCTGTCTTTTCAAAGCAAAAAGAAATCCCTCTTATTGAATTTCCCATTTAATCAGTTTGTATAATGTTTAATCAAATGATGTAATTATGGTTACTCTTATTAAAACTTCTGTTTAATCGATTTGTGTAATATTTAATTAAGTGATGTAATTAGTTATAAGTACAAGAGGATGTAAGGAGGTTTGGAAACACTGCAGGCACTTGAAGACCAAGCTCTCCGCCCGCGGTGGGGACTCCGGGTGTGGTGAGCCCATCGCAGCTGGTATGATCAAGTGCTTCCTCAGTGTGTTGGGTGCCATGCTGGTTGGTTATGTTTATCTTTCAATATGTATTAAAAAGAAACCTGGACTTCCGTTCATGAGTAATGTTGTTGTTCAGTTGCACAGTCGTGTCCAGCTCTCGGTGACCCCGTGGACGGCAGCACGCCTGGCCTCCCTGTCCTTCACCCATCTCCTGGAGCTTGCTCACACTCGTGTCCATGGAGTCGGTGATGCCATCCAACCGTCTCATCCTCTGTCGTCCCCTTCTCCTCCCACCCTCAATCTTTCCCAGCATCAGGGTCTTCTCCAGTGAGTCAGCTCTTCACGTCAGGTGGCCAAAGGGTTGGAGTTTCTGCTTCAGCATCAGCCCTTCCAGTGAATATTCAGGGCTGGTCTCCTTTAGGACGGACTGGTTGGANCTGTCGTCCCCTTCTCCTCCCACCCTCAATCTTTCCCAGCATCAGGGTCTTCTCCAGTGAGTCAGCTCTTCACGTCAGGTGGCCAAAGGGTTGGAGTTTCTGCTTCAGCATCAGCCCTTCCAGTGAATATTCAGGGCTGGTCTCCTTTAGGACGGACTGGTTGGATCTCCTTGCAGCCCAAGGGTCTTGAGTCTTCTGCGGCATGATATTACTTGGGCTGCACGTACTCTATAAAAGGTTTAAGCTGATTGAAGAGGAGCAAGTGACAACGTCACGTGGGGCCCGAGGGTGGCAGCAAACCGTGCAGGTGGGACGTGACGCTTGACGCTCGGAAGCGGCCAGGGAGCCATGCAACTGAGGCTGCAGCTTGGAGGAGCCGATTAGGTGATGAGCTCTTGAGGAAAGTATCAGGGGGCGGCCACCTCGTCCTTCACCCCTGTCCCCCCACTCTTTGTCACTCGTCTGGCTTCACGAGCAGCACGGTGCACGCTCACAGTGGTGGGCCGGGTGCTTGGCCCTGGTGGCCCACAGGCCCGCCCCTCCCCGCACCCCTTTCCACATTCCTGTAACCTGGGAGAAGGGGCTGCCTGGGGGAAAAGTATTAACACACAGATTTGCATAGTTAATATTCTAGATGTTTGCTTTATTGGAAAGAGTCGTCTTTTTTTTATCTTGACTTTCCTCTGTTCCTCGTGTCCTTTTCTTTTTTCTGTAAAGTCGCTACGTTTTCCTGAGATGGGAGAGGGAGGCTTGTTTCTTTTGAACCATCTCCTGTTGACTTCAGGGGAAGTAGTCCCTTCTTTTCAAAAGAGAAGAAGATGTGGGAGAGAGAGGTTTATCTTCTGAGAAAGCTGTACCCTCCCAGGGGGCCTTCCCTGTGTCCTCAGGACCCTGAACTCCCTGGTCATTACTGCCTGGCCTGCGGTGACCCCTGGGAAGGCAGAGGGACCAGTAGCGTGAGGTGCACCTCTTCCTGGAGGCCTGTGTGTCTGGGCGTCCCAGCGGGGCTCCCAGGACGGCCGTCTGTTCTGGGTTTCGGCTGGGGTTTTCCCTGATGGGTGATGCTTCCAGCCACCGCCGGTGAGGGGGCGACGGTCCAGCAGGCACGGCACTCGGGACCCTGGGGAGGCAGAAGAGGAGGCCCTGGGGAAAGTGCGTGCTGACGGCTGGGAAGGGGTCTCGGAAGGGCTCAGCTCACGCTGCCCGAGGGGCTGAGTGTGATTGAGTACCTACATGCAAAACAGCGGGGTGAGGACCACATGAAGCCCAGCGGGTGGGAACACGGGCCCAGGCTGGCAAAGCGGGGAGAGGTTAGGGGAGGCCAGCACAGGCTCTGGCTCCCGCCATCGACTGCTCGTGGCTGGCCCCTGGGCATTGCGTAGGATCGCAGCGGTGCCAGATTAGCCTGGGAAAGTGACCAGCCCGGTGCCTCAGACCTCCCCGAGGTGAGGGCTGCGTCCGTGCGGGGGCATGGGGAGCGGAAGGGTGCTTAGTCACGTGAAAGAGCGTCGGGTTTCAAAGCACGGCCGCCGACAGCGCGTCTTTGTGTGGGGCGCTGGGGGACGATCGCGAGGCTAAACGGCTCTCAGCGTCTTGTCAGCGGGCAGGCGGCCCTGTGGTCACGGCTTCTCCTCCTTCCATCGCAAGGGGTGCGGGATCCATCCCTGGTTAGAGAGCTGAGATCCCACCGGCCTCGTGGCCAAAACACCGAAACGTAGAACAGAAACAGTATTGTGACAGTTCAGTAAAGACTTTAAAAAGGGTTCATAGAAAAGAAAATCTTACAGATTAATCAGAACAGGATAGGGTGGGAGGTGGGACAGATGTTCAAGAGGGAGGGGACCTGTGGCTGATTCCTGTTGATGCCTGGCAGAAACCCACACAATATTCGTAAAGCAGTTATCCGCCAATTAAAAATAAATGATTAAAAAAAAATAAAACAGAAAAGGAGCTGAGAATCTGCCAAGAGCGGAAACGCCTCTTCCTTCCCTGCTGAAGGGGCCTTGCTCAGGAGTGTGAGGGGGGTCTTGGGGGGCCGGCTTCCCGCCCCATGCACGTTGACACCAGGTGCAGAGCTGTGCATGCTTGGGCGGGGCGCGGAGAAGCAGGTGAGCCAAGCTGCTAAGAACCTGTCTGGACAAGAGGGTGCCTTTGGCTTCTGGGGCCGGGCATTTCCGGAGTTTAGAAACAGGCTGGAGGTATGGGGGGGCGTGACCCCAGGGGTGGGTGAGGTGACGTGGACGGGGAGCCCACAGAGGCTGCTCCAGCCCAGAGCGGCTGCCTGTCCCCTCCGATGGGGTTTCACTGGCTTTCCCTCCTCTCTCGGTTGACGCTTTTGCCGCTTCGGTTGTGGCTCATTCTTCCTTATTCTTGGTGTAACGGCACAGACAGGGCTGGTGATGGAAAGCAAAAGTTCCCGCCTGCTCCTTCCTCCCCTGCGCCTCTCCTTGAAACCTCGTAGCTGGCTCTGCTCCTCGCACTCTGGACGGCCACCTTCCATGTCCCCACTTGGGATCCTTACAGAGCACGTTCCTTCTTAGGGGCCAGCGGGTTAAGTGGCTTGGGCCTGGGTAGCCACCACTGGCTTATTTTCCCAGTACAGTCTCTTAGGAAATGTATGTGGTTTTGTCCCCAGTTCCTGCCACTGATCTCATAAAAACCCTTGGCATTTCATGGGTGATAGGAGCGCCCGTGTTACTCCTGAGCCCCTTGAATCACAGCTGAGCTGGTGTTGACAGGGTGACTTAGGAGGAGGCCCTAGGTGGCCTTGGAGAAGGCAGTGGCACCCCACTCCAGTACTCTTGTCTGGAAAGTCCCATGGACCGAGGAGCCTGGTGGGCTGCAGTCCATGAGGTCGCACAGAGTCGGACACGACTGAGCGACTTCATTTTCACTTTTCTCTTTCATGCATTGGAGAAGGAAATGGCACCCCACTCTAGTGTTCTTGCTTGGAGAATCCCAGGGACGGGGGAGCCTGGTGGGCTGCTGTCTGTGGGGTCACNGAGTCGGACACGACTGAGCGACTTCATTTTCACTTTTCTCTTTCATGCATTGGAGAAGGAAATGGCACCCCACTCTAGTGTTCTTGCTTGGAGAATCCCAGGGACGGGGGAGCCTGGTGGGCTGCTGTCTGTGGGGTCACACAGAATCGGACATGACTGAAGCAACTTAGCAGCAGCAGCAGCAGCAGCTGGGTAGCCTCGGGACGGAGTGAGTGGTCGTCAGACTAATCAAGTAAACAGAGCTGGAACTTCCCTCCCCTCCCCTGACCTCTGGGGAGGGAAGAGGAGCTGGAGATTAATCTCTGTAAATAGAACTCCTGAGCAGTGAACTCCTGGAGCTCCACCTTCCGCATGACTTGCCTGCACATGGCCCCCATCCGGCGCCTCCTCACTTGTGTCCTTTATAATAAACGGGTAAGTGGACTGTTCCAGAGTCTGTGAGCCTTTCTGGTAAATTATGGAACCCAAGGAGGGGAGGTGGGGACCCCTGGATCAGAGCTGGCTGTGCCGAGGGATGTCAGGTGCCTGACTGATCCTTGTTGGCATCCGAGGTGGGGGCGAGCTTGTGGGTCCAGGCCATGAGCCTGTAGGGCCTGACACCGGTTCTGGGCAGTGCCCCAGTGTGCCTGAATCTAAGCCTGCGGCCATACCACCCTGAACACGCCCAGGCTCCTCTGATCTTGGAAGCCAAGCAGGGCCGGGTTAGTACTTGGATGGGAGAGTGTGCTGGATCTCAGGCACCACGTGGAGGCCCGGGAGTTGGAACTTTTCCATCAGTTGTTGGTGTGGAGGAAACGCACATGTTTGGTGTGAGAACTGTTGTGGATGGAGAATGTCTCGGTCAGTGATGCTGAAGGGCGCAGAGCAGAAGGAGCCACAGACTCTGAAATCTGCACAGCAGGCCTGTGCCCCTTGTCTGACCCCCAGGTTCTGTGAAGCTCTCCCGTCAGGGCCGCGGGCCCCTGGGGGTGACTCACCCCCCGTGCTTGGCAGCAGAGACTGATTGGCATCTGGTGGACGACTGGTCCAGCCACACCGCCCGCCCCTGCTCCCAGCCGGTCCAGTGACATTGTCCAGTCACAGGTCAGCTTAGTGGAGGCAACCGGCGCATTTCCCTGCATCATACGTGTGACATCGAAGAGGGGCAGGACGTGTGAGTAAGCTCAGGGTCACATGGGGTTCCTGGGGCAGCTTGAATTTTAGGCGATTTCAAGTACATTTTGTATCTGTGTGTATTTCTTATTTAGTAGCATCAGATGGAATAAGGGATGTCTTCCTGTTAATCCCTTGACATCTTGACTGGTCCAGGGTTCCCCAGCACACATGGACATGTCCTCCTCTTTCTGCTTGGGGATGGCATTTAAAGCTGCCTCTTACGTGACTCCGTTTTGTTCCTGCTAGTACAGGAGTGGTGCTCTCTGCAGCAGAGATAGGGTTCAGGCATTGTTTACCTGTGTGCCGTGGGTCTGCATCCAAACCATCTATCTTGACACTCGTCTCATCCTCCAGGCTTTTAAAATTGGGCTGCTGTTCGGGCGGTGGTGCCCTGGGTGTGAGTTGTGCACTTAGGATGTGTGTGTGTGTGTGTGTGTGCGTGTGGCCATCAGCGCAGGCTCCAGCTGCCCCGAGGTTTGTGAGGTGTGTTCTGGGTGTGAGGGGGTGTGTGTGCGTGTGTGCGTGTGGCCATCAGCGCAGGCTCCAGCTGCCCCGAGGTTTGTGAGGTGTGTTCTAGCCAGGGACGCAGGTGGTGCTCAGGGAACATTTGCGCTCTCTGTGATCTGGGACCTTCTCTTTGTGACGAGCTGACCTGGCATCTGGTCTCGAGAACTGGGCCGTGTGTGTCTCTGGGACGTTCACCGGTGGTCATGCTGCGTGCTCGGCCGCTGTGAGCACCGGCATCTGGTCTCGAGAACTGGGCTGTGTGTGTCTCTGGGGCGTTCACCGGGGGTCATGCTGCGTGCTCAGGGCCGCTGTGAGCACCGCAGGGCACGTCCCTTTGGACCCTCCTCCAGTGGGCTGCCTGGCGTGCTGGTCTGGCCGTGTCAGCCCAGGCTGGCGATTCCAACAGCCTACACGCTTTCCTGGGCTTCCTGGGGGCCGGCAGAGCTCTCCTTAGCTTCTCCCTCTGGTCAACCCTGCTTCTCCCCGCCCTCACAGATGTCCATCCTCCATCCACACCATGCCTGCCACACTCCACCCCTGCAGTCTCTCTGCAATCCACTGTCTTGCGGTCCCCTAGCAGATCTGCCTGGTGGAAACAGAATGTGAACCTCGAGTCCTTTGAAATTCTCACCTAGCCATCTAAAAAGCTGAAAGGGAGCGGGTGGAATGACTTTTCTCGAGACGTGAACACGTGGTATCTAAACCAGCACACCCACAGTCCCATCCTGCCGATCCACGCAGTCTGGGATTTACTGGGGGAGGGTGGGTTCCATCCTTTGGACTGTGGGGTGCTGTCCACTCACAGCACATCTGGGTCGAACTCGTCTTATTTCAGCTGCCGTGGCCGGTGGCCTCTGCTGGACAGCTTTGATTTAATCCCAGCTGTCCTGACCCTCTGCCCGGAGCCTTGGCCGGGATGAGTGCTGCCTCACTGACTGCCTGCTTGGAATGGACTCCTGTGTGTGTTTGGAAGCCATGGAACGCTCTCAGGTCACCTGCTAGGCTCAGTGGAGGCCCAGAGTCCTCGCTGTACACGGCTGTGTGGTTGGTGGCGGGCATCTTCCGAGCATGGAGTGTGTTGTCTTCACCCTGCGATGGCTTCTGGGCTAATTGAGCCCTAAACAAAAAGGGCCTTCATCACGGGCTTGTCTGCCCCTCCTCTGGGAGGCAGGGCGGGCTGGCCGTCCCTGAAATGTCACCCTCTGTCAGCGCTGCACAAAAGCCTCATGTCTGCTGCTCTGAGCTGATAGATGGCTTTTGTGCTGATTGAAAAACCCCAAGCTGGGCCTGGTGTGAACAGGGTTTGGGGTGTAGGGGGTGGTGAAGGACCACCCGTCATGAGAGGCAGGGCACCCCGTATCTGGACTGGACTCTGAGGGCCGGAGCATGGTGGGCATGGAGCCCGGAGCTGGGCCTGGGCCCGGGGACCCGCTGGGCACCCTCCCCGTGGGTCCTGTGCCCTGCCCGCCTTACTGCTCCCGGCATCTTTGTGAGAAATCAGCAGTGGTCATGTCACTGTCTTCTCACCAAGATGCCAGGGGTAGGAAGGAGGGTGGGCCGTGATATGGTGGGCTCAGACAGTAAAGAGCCTGCCCGCAGTATGGAAGACCACGTTTGATGCCTGGGCTCAGAAGATCCCCTGGAGAAGGGAATGGCACCCCACTCCAGTATTCCAGAATGATGCTAAAGCTGAAACTCCAGTACTTTGGCCACCTCATGTGAAGAGTTGACTCATTGGAAAAGACTCTGATGCTGGGAGGAGTTGGGGACGGGAGGAGAAGGGGATGACCAAAGATGAGATGGCTGGATGGCCTCACGGACTGGATGGACGTGAGTCTGAGTGAACTCCGGGAGATGGTGATGGACAGGGAGGCCTGGTGTGCTGCCATTCATGGGGTCGCAAAGAGTCGGACACGACTGAGCGACTGAACTGAACTGTAAAGTAAAATAAAGTAAAAAAAAAAAAAACATGAGTCTGATAATGCCTTCCCTCTGTCAACCAACCCCTTCTCTATGTCTTGGATTAGGAATTAGAGTCTCACCTGACTTCAGGCATACTATTTCTGATCTATCAATTATAATCTGCCCCAGGGCCTTTGCACTTGTTTTCACTACTGTTTTCCTAATATACGCATGACTTATTCCTAAACTTTTATATGTTCAAATATCACCTTTAAAGAAGCCTACCTGGCAGTTCTATATAAAGTAGTAATTATAGCAAAATGTGTTTTCCAGAAAGAGCCATACCCATAGTTCCTGTCCCACATGATCTTCCAGAAACTTGCCACTGCTCATCCACCAATGGGTGGAGTCTGTTTTCCCTCTTCTTGGGTCGGACTTATGAGTACCTCAACAATTGATTGCAGTGGAAGTAATTCTATGAATTTCCAAGGCTAGGTCATAAAAGGTAATACATTTCTTTTGGTGTGCTCTCTGTTCCTAGACATTTGCCTTTGGAACTTGGCTACATTTTTTAAGAAAAGAATCTGTGCACTTACTGTGTACCTTTTCCACCAATATATGTTGTGTGTGTGTGTGTGTTTGAGCCAAATTGTTTCTCCAATTCACTAGTCTTAAGATCAGTGAAACTTCTTCTAGAAGCTCTATTTGAGGAATCTCAGTTGCCTGTGATCATAATCTATATGGCAAGGTCCTAGACTATAAGCTAGAACTTAAAGCTATAATGGAATTAAACCTGGGAGGAGAGGGTAGCCTCTTTTTGTCTGTCTAATGAGAGGAATTTGAATTACTGCAGCCAGAGGGAAGATTGTGGGCAGTTTCAAAAATGGCCTTGGCAATATTTATGGTCCCACATATTCATTCATAACTTTACCACTTCCCATTAAGAGGTGAGGTCTATTATCCTTTGTTTGGGTATAATCTGAGAAATGTAGCATCCATATAATAGAAACTATAGAGTTGTTAAAACATTGAAAAGGAATGAAAATAAAAGGGGATATGTTTATGGATAGGAAGACTCCATGTCATAAAAAGTATTAATTATGTGTAATCTGCACATTCAAAAAATTGTAATTACCTTTTTAATATATGGCACTTTTCAATGAACTGGCTAAGCTGGTTCTAAAATTCATACATGGGAGGAAATGACCACAAAAAACTAAAGAAATTATGAATAAGAATAGAGTAAGATTTAGAGGGAAATATTTATACTGGGGTATATTAACATTATAAAGCTATGGCAGTTAAATATTGTGGAATTGGTACATGGATAGTTGGATACCAACAAAACAGACTAGAGAATAAAGAGATACATACTCATGTACATATGCTGCTTGACTTATAATAAGGTAGCCAGACAGAGCAGTGGGGAAATGAAGTGCTTTCAGTAAGCAGCCCTGATACATTCAGTTATCTATAAAGGAAAAATTACATCAGAATTCTCCATTCCAGTATCAGGTGGATTTTAGACCTAATTGTATAGGTGAAACTAAAATTTTCAGAATAGGAGGATGTCTGAATGACCTCAGGAATTTCCTGAGATGAGAAATCAAAAGAAGGATTTTCTAAACAATACACAAAAATCACTAACTACGAAGAAAAAAATTGATAAAATTGATTATATTAAAATTCATAACTTCTCCTCATCTAAGGACACCAAAAGCAAGATGCAAAGAAAATAACCCACTAAGAGAAAATATTTGCAGTGTATATACACCCACAAAAGATTAGCATCCAAACTACATAAATAACTCCTTCCCATCACTAGTAATTGGCAAAATGCAAATTAAAATGAAATACCATTCACAAACCACAAATTGGCAAAAATTTAATCTGTTAATATCAAATATGGGTGAGAATGTGGGAAAAAGAAAAAATTCAAACATGCTAGTGAGAGTATAATAAAGTTGAACCACCCATTGTAAATAAGCAGCATTTCCATTTCTAGGCACATATACACAAAGAACCATATCCAGGAATATTTGTAGAGGTGTTGTTTACTATATGAAAGCATTAGAAATTATCTAAATGTTTATCAGCTGGAAGATGGAAAAACAAAATGTTGTTTGTTCATACAGTGGAATATTTTATGGCAGCTAAAATGAGTGAGTTAAATTAGACATGTAAACATGCATAAATTTCTAAAATATGATATTGAGTAAAAAAATCGTGTTGTAAAATGATCCACACAGAATGATCCACTTATGGAAAGTTTTAAAATATGTAAAATAATACTGTTGTTTATAATATTGCATGTATAACAAAATATTAAAACAGACTTAGGAATGATAAAAAACAAAATCCATCTGGGGAAGGAGGGAGATAGAAATAGGGGTACCAGGGAGTCTCAAGCATATTTGTGATGTTTCATTTCTTTAAAAAGAGAAAGAGGGCTATTTCAAATTAAGCTTTCTTTAAGTTTTGCTGTGGTTAAGTGGGCGCCCAATACATCATTCTCTATGCTTTTCTGTTGACATATATTTTTTTTAAAGCTTAATAAGAATCAGAAGCCTCAGTGTGTCCATATGGTTTATTGCCTTATTTGTGGATCTAGCTATACATTTGGTGCACAACTTTTGCTGATAATGTTCTAAAGGTATGCATGGAATTCTTTTCTTACTGTTCTCCAAAGTCACATCTACACATCATCAGCAAACTTCTTCATTTTTAAGTAAAATGAGCAATTAGGTTATTCTCCCCTTCTAGGGATAGGGTTTTCTTTTAAATTTATCATCAGAAAATCCATTTCCAAGGAGTCCAGTCTGCAGAAGAAAGATAAGATGTCAACAGATTTTCCCCCAAATTTCCTGAAGGCCCAAAAGAAAAGCAATATATAGTATGCCTACAGTGGTTAGTAAGGCCAAGTTAAAAGCTTTCAATTTTCCAGCATGAGGAGGAAGATTGAATCATCAAAGGGGATGATCAAGACTTGAATTAGGACTGTAGAAGTTTTTGGTCATTGAAAAGTATCTAAGAGGTCATTTTATAGTATTTCCATGTTGGTTTCTACATCTGCATTCACCTCATTGTTCTAGGAGCGAGAGTAATACAGGACTGGGCTTGATTAGCTGGAAGTAACAGAATTAGCTGGATTTCTAGTTGGATTAGCTGGAAATAGTTTCATCTTATTTATTCATTTTTAGATGAAAATCATAGATGTACTCTTTGATGATATTCCCTAAAAGTAGACCCTAAAAAAAGGATTTAGATGAAGTTATTTTACTGGGGACAGCACAGTAAGGGAGTAGGGCTGAGACCAAGAAGAGGGAGAAGGTCATCAGAGATGGGTTAATGAGGGGGTTGATGCCCTGGGCAACTGGGGCTACATTTTGCTGGAGACTCTGAGGGTCTGTTTAGAAAACCCTTGAAATTGGCTTGGCAAATCATAAGGAAGCAGGAGTACTTTTTCATCAACTATTTAAGGATTATTCCTTGGGAAAATTAACTCCTTGTACCTTGGCCTGCCACCCCTGTGAGCTTGTCAAGCAGACTCTTATAGGCCACAGAAAGCCCCAGGCTGAGTTCAGAAGCTAGCAGCATGCAGGGGAACTTAAGAAAATTTCAAGTGACATCTACCCTGACAGAGTCAAGGGATCTGCTGACAGCACGCGACAAAGATATCTATCACAGAGCCATGATTTGTGTTTTCCAAAACATAAGATGAGTATCACCAGTGGTTTAAGAGACAACTTTAGATGGTTTGGGGTCATGGCATTAAATAATATTTATCAAGTGATAAGGGAGTTCTTCCCTTTCACTTTTGGTTCAACTTTTCTTATTATTCCAAGGAGAATGTCTCACTTTGCTGCTCTTATGGACTGACTTGGGCTTCCCTGGTAGCTCAGCTGGTAAAGCATCCGCCTGCAATGCAGGAGATCCTGGTTCAGTTCTTGAGTCGGGAAGATCCCCTGGAGAAGGAATAAGCTATCCACTCCAGTATCCTTGGGCTTCCCTGGTGGCTCAGATGGTAAAGAATCTGCCGCAATGTGGGAGACCTGGGTTCAATCTCTAGGTTGGGAAGCCTCACCTGGAGGAAGTCACAGCAACCTGCTCCGTTATTCTTGCCTAGAGAACCCCCATGGACAGAGGAGCCTGGTGAACTACAGTCCATGGGGTTGCAGAGTTGGACACGACTGAGCGACTAAGCACAGTGCACATGGACTGAACTGAGTCCCTCCCAAGATTTATAATTTGAAGTCCTAACCCCCAGTAATCTTAGAATGTGACTAAATTTGGAAATAGGTTCATTAAAGACATAAGTTAAATGAGATCCTTAGGGTGGGCCCTGATTCAATATGACTGGTGTCCTTATAAAAGAAGGGGATTTGCACACACACACACAAGTACAGAGGGGAGACCATGTAGAAGCCAAGACAGGTGTCAGAAGAAATCAACCTGCCAACACCTTGACCTTGGACCCGCAGCCTCCAGAATTGTGAGAAAATAAATTTCTGTTGTTTAATCCCTCCAGGCTTTGATACTTTGTTATGGCAACCCAGCAAAGTAATGCAGTCATGATGGCTTTAATCGATCTCCAGCAGTTGCTAACTTCTGGTTGAGGAATGTGCCAGCATTGTCCTGTTCTCATTGATTTACTTTTTACAATTACCCTCAATCTGTGACAAGCGGTAGTATTTATCAGCAACAATGTAAAGTTTCCTTTTTAAATGAATGTATTTAATCTTCAAAGCCAATGTGAAGAACAACATGAAGCAAACAATAGAACTGTAAAGACAGTATGAAATGGGTCAAGTCTAGGAAATTCTGTGAGCTCTGGAGCAGCCTGTTCTGATGGATGGAAAGAGTGTGACCTTGCATAGATCACCTAACCCCTCTGAGCTTTGGTGCCCCTGATATTGACCTCTTAAAATAGCTGGGAAATTCAAATGAAATGTTTGTCAAGCAACAAGCACTCTGCCTAGAAGTAATAAAAAAAAATCAATAAATGTTGGTTCTCTCCCCTTGAAATATGTATAAGTAAATAAGAAATCTTTTAATAGGCCTTTGGAAAGCTATTAATTAGGTAATAGAATCCTGCCAATCAGATGTTAATCAAATCTAGCATAGCTTTCTTTAGAAAATTCCCTTTTTTATAATTTTGTCCCATCCTAAGAAACTGGGTCCTTTTCATATGTTTGGAACTGTTCAGCCTTTCTTTTCTGGACTTTGGGAAGATCATGTGAGGTAGCAGGTTTGGAAGTGCATTGGGAAGTCTTCACACAGATGGAGTGACAGTGGGGTTTCCACTTACATCCCACTGTGGCTGTGTGAATTGATTTGTGCATCTTGGTTGCATTCATTGACATATGGCTTTTTCTTTTAATATGCAAAATGTTCACAAGTTTCTTATCCAAATAGTAGAGCACTGGGGGCCTCACAAGGGCCAGCGGTTTTCAGTAGAGAAAAATCCATCATCTCAGAATTCCTGAGACCTTTATGAGAGGAGGTAGTGAGTCAGTGTTCTTAAAACAGTGCAAGTGCCAGTTCTGAGTACAATGTCCTATATCTTTCATGGAGAAAAAAGAGCAACATGGAAATCCCCAAAGTATGAGCTATTACGGGATTTCTTTCTTGTTGTTAGGATATTTTAAGCTTTTTTTTTTTTTTTTAAAGGTTTGGCATTGTGTCCTGAAAAGCCCTTACCAGGAGACTCTTCAGGAACATTGTCTCCTGTCACTTCCAAGAGATGCCTTCCTTTCATGAATATGCCACGTCTAGTAAATAGGGGGAAGGGTGGCCCTGGGAAAAAGCGAAAGGGTGGATGCCAAGGTGAGAAAAGAATATAAATAATAGAGTCCTGTCTGGCCCTAGCTTATTCTTGAAATTAATCAAGTCCTGCCAAATGGTAGATTCCTGAGCAAAAGAAACAAACAGTTAGAAAAAGTCTCTACCCTCTTGTAACACGTTCTAGTTCAGGATTTTAATCTCTTCCTACACCACAAATTCTATGGTGGTTTGATAAAGTCTAGAGATCCTTTCTCAGAATGTTTCTGTAGTTGCACAGTCATGCCTGACTCTTGCAACCCCATAGACTGTAACCTGCCAGGCTCCTCTGTCCATGGGATTCTCCAGGCAAGAATACTGAAGTGGGTTTTCATTTCCTTCTCCAGGTGATCTTCCCAACCAGGAATCGAACCCGGGTCTCCTGCATTGCAGGCAGACTCTTTACCAACTGAGCTATGAGGGAAGCCCTTTTAAATGTAGAAAATAAAAATACACAGAATTCAAAGAAAAGCAATTATATTGAAAGTAACTTGCACTGTACTTGACCCCTATTACTGCACACTCTCTTAACTGTAGGCTACTTTAAATAACTGAGATTATTATCTCAACTATCACATGTATTTGAAGTTATCTGGTCTTTATTCCTAGACTGCATGCCTGTCCTTATTACAGAAGGCCATGCAACCTTATAGAGAGTTAAGAATTCTTGTGTGAACTATGTATTCTTAGACACTTTTAACAAGCAATAGTCTTGCTTGCTAGTCTTGCTTGTCAGTCTTTCTACATACTGATTAACACTGTAAGTGAGAAATACCAGAATGCAAGAAGCTGTCTGAATCACCAGTATAAGAAACCATGGTTTAACTGGTAGCTGAATGACAGCCAAGCATAGAGTTGTTCTATAATCAGCCATTTTGTCAGCATCTGTATCCAGGAAGACTCTATCACATGCCACCTAGCTGCAAGCCCATTGACGACCATAATTTCTAAGCACTGGGCATAAATGCTATTTTAAGGTATTGTCAACAACTGTAATGTCATGGGAAACATACCTGCAATTTCTTGCTGCTGACAAGTCACAGGCACTGCTACACATTCAGTTTGCTGTCTGTGCTTATAATTGAAAGAAATGTTAAGTTTCAGTTCAGTTCAGTCGCTCAGTCGTGTCCGACTCTTTGTGACCCCATGAATCGCAGCATGCCAGGCCTCCCTGTCCATCACCAACTCCCGGAGTTCACTCAGACTCACCTCCATCGAGTCAGTGATGCCATCCAGCCATCTCATCCTCTGTTGTCCCCTTCTCCTCCTGCCCCCAATCCCTCCCAGCATCAGAGTCTTTTCCAATGAGTCAACTCTTCACATGAGGTGGCCAAAGTACTGGAGTTTCAGCTTTAGCATCAGTCCTTCCAAAGAAATCCCAGGGCTGATCTCCTTCAGAATGGACTGGTTGGATCTCCTTGCAGTCCAAGGGACTCTCAAGAGTCTTCTCCAACACCACAGTTCAAAAGCATCAATTCTTCAGCGCTCAGCTTTCTTCACAGTTAGAGGGCAGTAAAAATAAAGATATGATTATTTTGTTGTCCAAGGACTCCTAGACTCCCAGTTTGACTCTAGGAAAGAATCCTTTGTGGGAAGGCAGGTAATAAGTAAATAATAACATGCCAACTGATGATAAATATTATAGAGGAAAATAGCTCAAAGTAAGGGAGAAAGAGAGAGCCAAGCGTGTGGAGGGGGATGAGCCACTCTTTAGGATTGACATTCTAGGATGACATTTGAACAGTGATCTGTAAGGATTACGGAAGTGAGACCTGTGACCATGTGTAGAAAGAATGTTCTAGGTAGAGGAAGCCCCAAATGTGATCCTACCTCTTAGGGTGTTGTTGATTGTATTAGTGAAAGTTCAGTCAGAAAAGCAGAACCCCTATAAATACTTTGAAATAAGAGCTTTATTATAGGAAGTAGACTTTTCACACTTGTGGGAGCAGCTGGGTAAGTAAAAGTCTGGCAAGGAGTATTGTCTGTCAGGGCAGAGTCACTAACCAGCCTGGTGTAGGGAATAAGTTGGAGCTGCCAAGGGGATCTGAGCTAGGATCCAGGTGTGTGTCCAGATGCTGGGATGGGACTACAGAGAAGAGCTAGGAAAGAAGTCCACAGGAGGCTATAGCCCACGTGTATCCACTACCTCTGAGTGTCACAAACGAGCATGTGGAGTTGGACCTGGGGCGGCTGTCAGTCAGCAGCCAAGAAGAGCTAGGTGTGTGGCAGAGGAGAGTGAGAAACACCTGGAGGCTTCTAGACTCCTCTGTATTTGTCCTTCTCCGTATTTGACTGGGAAGACCTCCAAAGAGTAGTGGCCACTTTTGCTCTGCCTTCCAGATCTTGCTCAAATTCCTCTCTGGCCAACTCTGACCAAGAACCGTTTAGGGAAGAGGATTCTGTGAAAATTAATTCTGGCTTAATCAAGTTGCCAACATGCAGACTCCCGGATCTGTCAGTGTCAGAGCTGTAGCTTGTAAGGGCAAGGTGGGAAGCCACTGGATGGTTTTGCATAGAGACGTGTGTGCTCAGAGTTATAAAAATCTTTCTATCTGGCACACTACTAAGAACACTATTTACTATGTGTTTTTCATTCATTTGAGAAATGCAAGAAGGTTTTTCTTGTTTCTTTTTTATTTTAACAAGAGTAACCCTAGTCTGAAGCGACTGTGTCTGCACAAAACTCTGAAATTCTGAATTTTCCTGAAGCTTAGAGGAGCAGAGAGGTTGTCTTGAAGTAAAAGACCTATAGCTTAAAGAAACTGAATCTATTAAAAAAAAAAAAAAGGCTGATATAGCCACTATGGAAAACAGTATGGCTATTCCTGAAAAAATTAAAAATAGAGCTACTATATGGTCCAGCATTCCAATTCTGGCTGTATAGCCAAAAGAAGTGAAATCACTAAGCAGAAGAAATACCTGCACACTCATATTCATTGCAGCATTAATTATAGTAGCTAAGGTATGAAAGCAACCTAAGTGTCCATCCACAGATGGATGGATAAAGAAAATGTGCATATATCTGTATCTGTGTCCACACAATGGAAAGCTATTTAACCACTAAAAAAAAAAGAAGGAAGTTTTGCCATTTGCCACCACATAGATAGACCTTGAGGGCATTATGCTAAGTGAAATAAGTCAGAGAAAGATAAATACTACATGATCTCACTTTAGGAATTTTTAAAATGTAAATAAAAAAATTAAAATGTATTTAGTACCTTCTGTACCCAGTACTAGGACACCATTCTAGGTATGTTGCATTTATCTTGAACAAAGTAGACAAAAATTGCTGCCCTTATGGAGCTAATACTTGAGTGGGTGAGAGAATAGCATTTTTCTAAATGCTTTGGAAAAAATAAAGCAGCGTAGAGAATCAGGAGTCCTGAGGAAGGTTAGGGAGACATAATGCAGAATTAAATAGGTTGGTCAGGTGGTGGGGGCTCCTTGAGACAGTGAGATGTTAGCAAAGCCTTGGAGGAGACATGAAGTGAACTGTGTGAGTTGGCAGAGGGAAGAGCTAAGGCACAGGCTGTAAGGCAGGCACCTGCCTAGGATGTTCAAGAAAGAGCAAGGAGTGAACCAGAAAAGAAATTGAGGTCAGAAGGCATAACATGGTCAGAAGCCTTGAGCCTTGACGCCCCTGTAAGGACTGTAGCTTTTACCCTGAGTGAAGCAGGGAAGCACAGAGGAATTTGGAGCAGCAGAATGACAGAACAGCGACTGTTGACATGTTTTAGGAATTTTCACCCTGTGAATTCACTTTTATGTATTACATTTTGGAGCTAAAAGGAAGAAGTAACCTGAGCTCATGATTGTTTCCAAAGCCATATAAGAAGACTTAAATCTCTCTAAAAGGAATAGTAGGAATAGAAGAGGAAAAATAAGGCAGAGAGCTAAGTCCACAATATCAATTTTTATGCCTTCATCATACTCAGGAAATGAAGACCGAACTGAACTGAGGGCACGCTTCAGATTCCTGGAAAGTATTTCAAATGGGCTGAAGCATTCTTGTTGCAAGATCCTTTGGGGTTTGGAGTTAGCCCAGTCTTGGTTTTTGTGAGCCCAGAAATACCAACTGGGACTTCCCAAAGTACACTTGATGTTGATGAATGATAAAAAGGTCTCTCTGTTCTGTTCCTATGAGTAAAAGGAAAAGCTCCTATCTTCAGGTGCTATGATCTGTGGATTGGTTGTAGTTTGTCATGAAGGAGAAGGTCACAGTAGAAAAAGATACCAGCTCTTGTGATAACCAGTTTAGATGGATCTAACCCAACTGTCCTTATTCTACCAAATCTATAGTGCTTGCGCCCAACCATTAAATTACAGCAGTTACTTCTCAAGTTGGTCACAACACTAGATTCTTCATGATGAAAGCAACTCAAAGAATGACCTGAAAAAAGGGAAAAAAAAAAAAAAAAAACTTCCCAGAAAGTCACTTTCCAGCCTTCCACACCATCATTCTCAATTCAGGGCTAAAAAATTCACCATAAACTTCTTTTATATGCAAGAAAGTGAAACCTACCATTGAACACAGGTAAAAAGTAGAGTAAACGTATCATTTGGGAAGGCGGTTGAAGAGAGATTGCCCAATACCCCAATACTTGGAATCCACTTTGAGGCTGAGTCTCATCATATATACAGAAATCATATGCAGTCCATGCCCTGAGGCCCTGTGATGAAATCCCCTGTGGAGTAAACAAGAAAAGAATAACCATCAAGACCCAACAGGACTGATTCGACTGGAATCAGGGGAGGACTGGCAAACACAGCAAAAATCATAATACAGGTCACAAATTCCTCCCTAAGGCTGCCAGTTTCCAAAAGTATAGCCAGAGCACATTAGCATGTTGAAAGACAAGGATGAGAGACTCAAACAATAAGACCTTATTTTAAATGCATGGCCACCTTCCATAGCTCACCTACAGAGGTGCCACAGATGGTGCAGAAAACCAAGGTCTTCTACAGGGAAAGTCAAAAACGTTGCCATGGTAATTTAACACTCATTATCTTTCCAAATTTTTAAAGAAATATGAAAATAGGCCCCAATTAGCTAAAGATTTACAAACCCAGGCTAAATTCCAACAGTCTCAGCTCCTTCCAGCCAGCTCCAGGAAGCGGATGTTCCTGATTTTGGGAAAGGAGCCTAAAGAGCTGGAATCACCTGGTTTGGGGGTTACTTGGAGCATGGAGTTCACATGACCTGGTTCTTTAAGAGTCATAGGCTCATGACTGGCATTTATTTACCTGGGCCTTATTGTTGGATGATAAATTGCCTATTATATTCCTTTCCCAGGAAAGGCAAACTTTATTTTCCTCATTAATTCTTGAAGTGAGAGTTGCTTCCTTACTGATTTGGTCTGGAGACTGATAGAAACACCATCTGGACAAGCAATAACCTTTGTTCTGCTGGGAGAACTCCAGGAAATTCTCCAGACCTCAATGAAGATATGAGAACCAAGGCTCTGGAATTCAGCTGTGGGGCAACAAACCCAGGGTCCTGAACACGAAGAACGTCCCAAAGGATGTCCCACCCCCTGTACTCACACTGGTGTGACTAGGGGAGGCCGTTACTGGCCAGGACGCTTCCTTACATGCAAGGAGGAATCTCTGCCACCTCCAGCAGACACAGTGACAGCATCTTTCCTTTTGAACTTGGTGGTCATTTTTTGAAATTTCCTTAGAACTTCAGTTGAGTTGGAGAAAGTGTCCCCAGGGAAAAAACATGCAGATTGGAATTCCATGAACAGAAGTTGCTGATTTGGATTTGAGGCCCATGCCAAACACACACACCTTCATAAAGCAACAACATCAACCCAGCTATAAGCAAAAACACAAACACCAAAGAGAAGAGAACTCTTCCAGGTAGAACTTGAATGTGCCTCTCTGCTGACCCATAGCCTCTTCCCCTGATGGGTGATGAACATGGCTCCACTTAGAGGGTCTTCAAGTGATTCTCAAGTCATGGTAAAGGGATTGAACAGCAACCTCAGTGCAATTTTCTTAACCCTCACTTGTGAAAAAGAGCAACCTTGACTATAAGCAGAGTAAAATAAGATAGGGGCACAACCTCTGGCCTTGTTTTATGAACTCTCAGCTTTTTTTCTTTATATATTTTTGTTGATTTTGATTTCAGCACTTGACCCAAAGATAAGAGCTCCTCTAACCTAGTGTTGTCAGCCTACTTTTTCCAAAGAAATTGTTCATTTTATTAAAAACCTTATCTCAAGACTATCATACTAAGTGGAGTAAGTCAGACAAAGACAAATATGGTGTCACTTATATATGTAATCTAAAAAATGATACAAATGAATTTATTTGTATAAATAAATTTACAAAATAAGAGTCTGCTTCAGTTCAGTTCAGTCGCTCAGTCATGTCTGACTCTTTGTGACCCTATGAATTGCAGCATGCTAGGCCTCCATGTCTATCACCAACTCCCGGAATTCACTCAGACTCACCTCCATCGAGTCAGTGATGCCATCCAGCCATCTCATCCTCTGTGGTCCCCTTCTCCTCCTGCCCCCAATCCCTCCCAGCATCAGTCTTTTCCAATGAGTCAACTCTTCGCATGAGGTGGCCAAAGTACGGGAGTTTCAGCTTCAGTATCAGTCCTTCCAATGAATATTCAGGACTGATCTCCTTCAGAATGGACTGGTTGGATCTCCTTGTAGTCCAAGGAATTCTCAAGAGTCTTCTCCAACATCACAGTTCAAAAGCATCAATTCTTCAGCACTCAGCTTTCTTCACAGTCCAACTCTCACATAAATGACCACTGGAAAAACCATGGCCTTGACTAGACAGACCTTTGTTGACAAAATAATATCTCTGCTTTTGAATATGCCATCTAGGTTGGTCATAACTTTTCTTCCAAGGAGTAAACGTCTTTTAATTTCATGGCTTCAATCACCATCTGCAGTGATTTTAGAGCCCCCAAAAATAAAATCTGATACTGTTTCCACTGTTTCCCCATCTATTTCCCATCAAGTGATGGGACCAGATGCCATGGTCTTCATTTTCTGAATGTTGAGCTTTAAGCCAACTTTTTCACTCCCCTCTTTCACTTTCATCAAGAGGCTTTTTAGTTCCTCTTCACTTTCTGCCATAAGGGTGGTGTCATCTGCATATCTGAGGTTATTGGTATTTCTGCCGGCAATCTTGATTCCAGCTTGTGCTTC
>SJYX01013751.1:0-10748 GCA_006410675.1 Oreotragus oreotragus | reverse complement strand
TTCATCCAGTCCAGCGTTTCTCATGATATACTCTGCATATAAGTTAAATAAGCAGGGTGACAATATACAGCCTTGACGTACTCCTTTTCCTATTTGGAACCAGTCTGTTGTTCCATGTCCAGTTCTAACTGTTGCTTCCTGACCTGCATACAGATTTTTCAGGAGGCAGGTAATGTGGTCTGGTATTCCCATCTCTTTCAAATTTTCCACAGTTTATTGTGATCCACACAGTCAAAGGCTTTGGCATACTCAATAAAGCAGAAATAGATGTTTTTCTGGAACTCTCTAGTCTATTTACAAAATAGAAATAGACTCACAGATATAGAAAACAAATGTGGTTACCAAAGGGGAAGGAGGGAAGAGAGATAAATTAGGGAATGTGGGATTAACAGATACACAGTGCTGTGTATATAAGAGATAAATAACAAAGACGTATTGTATAGCACAGGGAACTGTACTCAGTATCTTGCAGTAACCTCTAATGGAATAACATCTGAAAAAGAGTAGATATCCATGTATCTACTGTAAACATGTATATGTATAACTGAATCGATTCACTTTGCTCTACACCTAAAACTAACACAGCATTGGTACATCAACTATACTTCAATAAAAACATAAAAACAAAAGTTACTTGGTTTAAAAAAATTATTTAAAATCAAGCAGAGGAAGAGTGTGAGGAGGAGGAGGGATCATCCTGATCACTTCTAAATCACAATAAATATAATTTATTCTGTCAGCATGTGATGCATAGGACTTAACATGCACATGTAAGGCATCTAATCCACCTCTCTCATTCTATGTATGAGGAGATTAAGGGCCAAAGAGAGGAAATAACTTATCTATAGTCATGCATGTTTCTGAATCTAAATAAGTTAAAATTTATTCCCAGCTGCTGATCCCTTATTATTTAATTTCCTGCTCATTGTTTCCATGGGAGTTCATGAACATCTCAAAATTTGTAATTAAGAAAAAAACTTGGCATGTTACAGTGAAAAAGAAAAATTCAGTTGGACCAGCCACTTCTTAAGGGTCCTAGCCTGAGAAAGCTGTTGCACCGAGCCCTGGTTAACAACCCCATCCTTGGTAACCAGATGGCCCACAGGGTCATAGTTGCAAGGACCAGCATGATAACCTCAGTTCCACTTTCTCTCTTTACTTGAAAAAGAAAACAGTAGGATCAGCTATGCCACTGTCACTGCGTTATCAATTTTGCCTACAAAGATTCCTTGATTTTACGGAAATTGGACTTCATAATTTCTGCTCCCCAGAATATGCAGTGGTGGTGTTCTAATGTTATGGAACCAGTAGGTCTTTGGTTATCTAAATATGTGGTTCTCATTTTCCTTGTGATCAGATTATTGGGAAATTCAGCACAATAACATGAAAACGTTGTTCACATACAGCATGGCTATTACTGTGTAGCTGCTGCTGCTGCAGCTAAGTCACTTCAGTTGTGTCCGACTCTGTGTGACCCCACAGACGGCAGCCCACCAGGCTCCCCCATCCCTGGGATTCTCCAGGCAAGAATACTGGAGTGGGTTGCCATTTCCTTCTCCAATGCATGAAAGAGAAAAGTGAAAGTGAAGTCGCTCAGTCTGTCCAACTGTTAGCGATCCCATGGACTGCAGCCCACCAGGCTCCTCCGTCCATTGGATTTTCCAGGCAAGAGTACTGGGGTGGGGTGCCATTGCCTTCCCCAACTGTGTAGCAGTTTGTCATTATTGTTTGTAGCTGTACAGATTTTCCATCATGTTATCTGAATTAATAATTTTAGTATCTTTTGAAATCTTTTCAACTTCCTAATCATATTCATTAAACAGTTTTTACATGATAGAAGCTCTACTTCTATCCCATGTGTATTCAGGGATCTTTATTGGAAATGAATTATAAGTTCTATTTTATATAGTAGAACTTATCTATCTATATACTTATGAAATGTATATATATGTGGAATCTATGTATTTCAAAATAGTTGATCTATATCAGGGTTTCTCAACCACAATACTGTTGACATTTGGGGCTGGACAATTCTTTGTTGAGGGGCTGGTGCCTGGATACCAAAGGACAGTGCATTCCTAAGAAGGTGTGGTACCATTAGGAAATAAGTTCTTTAGAAGCCTTTATACTGAAAGACTGTGATTTCTCTACTTCATGTACTTTATAGGCAAATCAACTGAAAAAATTATATATGTGTGTATACATGTATAAAACACAAAATTTGTATATTCATTTTTTTCCTAAAGCAGCTAGTTTTGCTGGAGGACTAAGGGCATGACTGGCCAACGTGTTGCAAAATCCAGTATAACCTGGTAGACATTGCAGAGATAACCATCAGGGATCAGGTTCTGCATGGAAGGAGAAGGGCCGTTTCACTTGTAGCTGTGTGTGACTCCTGGACAGATTGTAGTAGTGGGCGAAGGAGTCTCCTGCATGGGGTCCATTTCAGAACACAACCAATGTTGGATACTCCTAATCCACAAGGTGAAGTGTCTGTGGAGCCAAGTTACAAGTTCTGCAGGAGCAAGAATTCGTGCAGGAGGATTCTTGCCCCACTCTGTTATGAACCACCTGTTTGGCTGTGTGTGGTGTGGGGAGGTGTCAGGTGAGCTTTTGGCTTTTTTCCCCTCCCCACCCCACTCCCAAGTAACTTTGTTCTCTAAGTCTGTGAGTGTTTCTGTTTTATGCAGTCTCCTTGAATCCACCACACTTAGGTTCAGCCTCTAGCTTTACCATATGCTAGCTCTTTCTCCTTAAACAAATTGTTTAACCTCAGTTCCCTTGTTAGGAATAAGGCACATATAATAATATTTACTCCTTTAGACTGCTGTGAGGATTAAATCAGTTAAGCATATGAAGTGATGAACACAGTGTCAGGAAGATAGTAACTATTAAATAAACTTTAGCTCTTTTCTTCCCTATCTACCAAGAGATGATTTCCCCCAGTGTTATGAAGGTCAGTAGCCTGCACATTGAAAACCATGTCCCTAAGATACAATATTCAGTCATAACAGGAATGTCTGCCAAAGTGTTAAGTGAAAGGGAAGTGTCCCCAGATATCAGGCTCCTAGCCATCCCAGACTCAACCTGAGTCCAAGCCAAAACAGAGGCTAAGAATTGAAAGGTTTATCTTCCAAAGCTGACCTTTAAACATTCCAAAGGCCCATGGAAGAAAACAACCATGGAGCCAGGTCATAGCTGTTCCAACTCTGATCTCCAGATGATAATTTCATTGATTAGTGTGTTATTCCAGTTCCTAAATCTGCTTTGTGTCTTAAAGAGAATGAATACTAAAGATACTCCCTCTGCTGGCATTTGAAGCCTGAAAATTTTATTAAGCTGACTATTTACTAGTAGAATAATAATGGGAATTTTTGTTTGGCAAAGAAATGTGTCCCGTCCGCTAGGGCAGTAGTTCTCAATGGGGCTTGATTTTGCCCCACCTACCCAGGGGTTATTGGGCAGTGTCTGGAGACGTTTCTGGTTGTCACAAGTAGGTACAGGAGGCAATCTTACTGGCATTTAGTGGATAGAGGCCAGAGATAACGTTACTATCCCACATTGCGCAGAACAGCTCCCCACAGTGGATGATTCAGTGGCCCAAAGTGTCAGTAGTGCTGAGGTCGAGAAACCCAGGTCTAGAATATCACAGCAATGCAATTTGCTTTAAGAATTCACATAAAACTTACACAGGGACAGTTAATTTGGCATCCCCTCTGGTCATCTAGAGACTGAAGGACCCAATGAACTTCATTATTTTGCCTATCAGGTAAAATCCATTGTATAGATTCAAAAGCATGTGGCCGGGGAGTAGAAAGTATCTTCTAGGAAGTGATGCTTTTCCCTCAGTATATACTCCAAAAGTGTTGTCTTTTCAGTAGTTTTAAGGTGGTGTGTAAGATAATAATGAAGATATAAGAGGAAACCACGTGAAAATAAACTCATGTTATCTTGAGAAGATAACCAAGAGTGGCATCCTTTTTACATGCTTACCAGCCACCAAAACTACCCTGCTCTTCTCCCAAGCATGATTTCCCCGATCCTAGCACTTGAGAGTACTGCTGTTGGCCTAAAGATGTAACTTCTTTAGTCATCTCTACATCCTCCAGCCTGACATAGAATGGCTTTTTATCGGTTATTGATTAAATGGAAAAAGCAAAAGAACAAGTGAATCAGTCAATCAGCCAAACAAGCAGTCAAGCAGTGTATTGATATTATGGCAAAATATACTAGCACTTCATTTTTTTTAAGGTGCCTAAAAGCAAAGCATAAAATGAAGATTTGCAATTTTTAAAAAGACTGGCATATTTTGAAGAATATCTTCAAGTGAAAATGTGGAGGTGGGAGGACCATGTAAAAAGTGAGTGAGCGACTACCTGGAAGTATGAGAGTAAATGTACTCATGATCCACACGACCATTGGGGTGAGTTTCACAGAAATCATGGTGAACAAAAGAAACCAGATACAAAAGAAAGCATATGGTATGATTCTATTTGTAAACCAGGGTTTCTCAACCTTGACGATACTGACATTTGACATTTGAAGTCAGGTGTTTCTTTGTTGTTGGTGGCTGTGCTGTGCATTGTAGGATGTGTAGCAACATCTCTGTGCTTACTAATGCCAATGGCACCCATTCCCCAGTTTTGATAGCCAATAGTGTGTCCAGACATTGCCAAATTCCCTGCGGGGGAAGGTCACCCTGAGTTGAGCATCCTATACAAAGCAATCCACAATGTTAGAAGAGTGTGGGGTAGCAGGGAGTGGCCCAAAGGGCAATTTTTAGGGTGCTAGTAATGCTTTTTTATCTTGATACCAGCTAATTTTGTGTTTTCACTTTGCTAAAAATTTGAGCCAAACAATTATGTTTTGCACAGGTCTCCCGTATATATAAAGTTTGCTTGGAAAATAATTAACAGGGCCACAATCACTGCAGATGGTGATTGCAGCCATGAAATTAAAAGACACTTACTCTTTAGAAGGAAAGTTATGACCAACCTAGACAGCATTTTGAAAAGCAGAGACATTACTTTGTCAACAAAGGTCCGTCTAGTCAAGGCTATGGTTTTTCCAGTGGTCATGTATGGATGGACTATAAAGAAAGCTGAGTGCCGAAGAATTGATGCTTTTGAACTGTGATGTTGGAGAAAACTCTTGAGAGTCCCTTGAACTGTAAGGAGATCCAACCAGTGCATTCTAAAGATCAGTCCTGGCTGTTCTTTGGAAGGACTGATGTTGAAGCTGAAACTCTAATATTTTGGCCACCTGATGCAAAGAACTGACTCATCTGAAAAGACCCTGATGTTGGGAAAGATTGAAGGCAGGAGGAGAAGGGGACGACAGAGGATGAGATGGCTGAATGGCATCACCGACTCGATGGACGTGACTTTGAGTGAACTCCGGGAGTTGGTGATGGACAGAGAGGCCTGGCGTGCTGCGATTCATGGGGTCGCAAAGAGTCGGGCACAACTGAGTGACTGAACTGAGAATAGAAAAGAAATTTCAACCACTGATAAGACTGCTAGAAAGGTCCGTACAATATTGCAGTATTTTCCAACAATATAGCTTTCTTTTCCAATATTTGTTGCTATTTCTGAAGTTTAAGGAAGGTTTTACAAAATGTCATCTGGATGAGAAATTTCCTTGTTCATCTTTAGAGGCAGAAAGTTGGTGAAAAAATAAAAGTGTGTGATCTACAGAGTTCTGGAGCCAGCACATCCTCTGGGCAGCCCCTAAACTTGGCACACTGTCTCCGAGGTGGAGTACCACACACATGTATAGATTACATTGTTGAGATTATCATGAAAGGATTTTGTGTGTCAAAATGTCCCTTCCTTGCTGTGATAACTGCTAGGTTCTTGGGTTACCATTGTCCCTGCTTGTTCTCACAGTGAGTCACTGCTGTGACTAAAACAAAATTCTTCTTTGAAATGTCTCTCTTGATATACACGGACCATTCTAACTTGTCAGGGCCCAGAAATCCTATTGAAATTACCTCAGAGGTTCTTGTGGGAATCCTTTTCTTGTGCAAGAATTTTATTTTATGTAATATTGTTTTAAATAAATAGACCAATGGCTGAAGCTTAGAAATATTTTTTTGCTCTTAATGGATTATCTCTGCAACATAGTAATTTGAATTGGTTAAATTCAGATAGGTTATATCTGACATAGAGGTCACTCTAATTTAACATCTCTGCTGAAGGAAAAGCAAAGGCCAGAGAGACAGTGCTAGGGATGGTTTGCAATATGCTCAAGACACTATTTTTCTGGAATCCCCTAAAAGAGACATTCTCTCAACTTTCACACCCTATATTTTCTCCATTACAAACTAGGTTCTGTAATTGATGACTGATCCAGAATTTCAGTGAGCTTAAGGACACACATTGGCATAAATATATAATTCAAGTGAAGTAGTCTTTGAAGATTAAAATTTCTAGTGAGAGAATGAGAAGCCACATTATGAGCTATTCTTACAGGGACAGAAACTAGACCATGTATCCTCTGGGAAAATTATATCTAATTCTCCCAAGTTCTTGGCTGTGTTTTTGGAAAAGGACCATCCTTGTGGCTACAGTATTTTGCTCCAGCAAGATTACCGTGTAATACATTTGGGTAAATGTGGCATTTTTGTTCCTTCTCACCTTTCCCTCTCCTTTTTATTGTCTCTCTCTCCTCTCTCTCTTTCCAGCTGTCTTACTCCTTCCTACCCGCCTCTATATCCTTGGTAAAGAGAGTTTTAATATGTACAATTTTCAAAGATTGCTCTCCATTTACAGTTAGTAAAAACTATTGGCTCTATTCCCCATGTTGTATAATACACCCTTAAGCCTGTCTTAACACTCAGTAGTTTATACCTTCTACCCCTTTTTTGCCTCCCCACTTGCTCCCACTGCTAACTGCTACCAGTTTGTTCTCTTTACCTGTGAGTCTGATACCTTTTTGTAATATTCACTAGTTGATTGCATTTTTTAGATTCCACATCTAAGTGATGCCATACAGTATTTGTCTTTCTCTTTCTGACTTTTTTCACTTTAACATAATACCCTTCAAGTCCATCCATGTTGATGCAACTGACAAAAATTCCATTCTTTTTTATGCCTCAGTCATATTCCATTTTATATATGTACACCACCTCTTTGTACATTTTTCTGTTAATGGGCATTTAGGTTACTTTCCTATCTAATGCTGTTGTGAACATTGGGTTGCACGTATCTTTTCAAATTAGTGTTTTGGGGGGGTTTCTGGATATATAGCCAGGAGTGGAATTGCTGGATCATATGGTAACTCTATTGTTAGCTTTTTGTGAAATCTCCATACTGTTTTCTACAGTGTCTACACCAGTTTACATTCCCACCAACAGTGTACCAGGGTCCCCTTTTCTCTCCATCCTCACCAACATTTGTTGTTTGTTTTCTTTCTGATGATAACCATTCTGACAAGTGTGAGATGATAGCTCACAGTGGTTTTGATTTGCGTTTTCCTGATGATTGTTGATGCTGAGCATCTGAAAAAGGCTTTTTTGATAAGACACAGAAACAAAACAAAGGCATGGTAACATCCTATTTTATCATTGCAGTTTCTATAAAAGATGAATCTTACTGCCCATGGATGTATTTGTCCTAAAAGATGCTTCAATATAAAGACTCCAGAGGACAAAAATCAGAACTTCTCAGGGACACAATAGTCTGCAGTGGTCACAAACCCATTATAGCTTGAGGCCAACTGAGAGGTTAGACTAGGTTCCCAAACTCCTCTATCCGTGGACCATTTTCTATCTTCCTTTTTCCCCTTGTGATATTAGCAGAGTTTGTGTTTGGAGGTCAAGACAACACATTCTTCTTACCAACTATCTTGAATTTCCTCTGCCCTCACTATCAGCTTCCCAAGGGAAACATAGACATTTTTCACAGTGCCTGAAACACCTTCACAGTGCTAGAGTAAATGGCCATCCAGAAAGCATGGAGATGGACTGCCACGCTTAGTTGCATTTGCTGAACTATTCAAGGAATGGGAGGCATAAGAACATGGTTATCATACAGAATTTTTTCTGGACTGGAACCATGTGTGTAGATGTCCAATACACGGAGGCAATTAAGGCTATGGTGATATTAGACAAATACCATTAAAATCTAGTAAACAACCCACCCATTTTTATAAGGAAAAACTCTGTGTAAAAAGTTACTTCTCTGAGACCTGTCAGATCATTGTTGGCTGTTTGAACAGTTTGTAAAAAAAATGGTTTCCACTGGTACTAAATTCTTCTTCTAAAATCCATACTTGGTATTAATCACCTTCAGAGGCTGCCAGTGGACCAGAGACCCTCATCTTAACCAATTCAGCAGAAGAGTAGACAGAATTCCTCTTCCTGTGCCTTGTCAATAATTAATTGAACCTATTGGCCTAATGGTCACCCCTGTTGATGTTGAGTGAATGCATCACCTAGTTCATTACTCAGAGAAAGAAGAAAAGCTGCCCTTTGCTTTGTGGACTGGGGATGGGATTCATGAAGATCTGGGTAAAATCAGCCAGCTGACTTAGAGAATTTTCTTGCAGCTAGGCAGTAGAGATGAAGACCATTCTCTCAGCTTGGGAGGCAGTAGACGTAGGGGATGCCACACACAGCTGCTCAGAATTTTGCCTGTGTAGCAGTCATGTGGGGCCAAGCCATTGGACTTTTTGCAGACTCAGCCCCATAAATGGACATTTCTGGCTCACAGCTCTCTGCTCAGATGCTTCCCGCCACTCTGACTACAGTTGTCCCCATCATGTCACTCTGTGGGTTGAGGAAAATGTAAGACCTTGGAGAAGATGAAAGGACATCTTTAAGCAAGATGGCTTCCATGGCAGCCTCACAGCTGCCGTGAGCAGGACGTGGAGATCATTTCAGCATTCAGGAGACTCTTCCTTCTCCCTCCACTCCATGAGCACCAAACTCACATGGAATCATGTTGATACAGGCACCGTGATCTTTAAAGAAAGTTGTGTTTTCAAATGAACATGTGGGAGAAAATATTATTTTCCTTTTGGAATCTGGCCCCTTCTCTCCAGCCCAGTGGCAGCGTGACTGAGATACACTCATCCCCATCTGTGTTGCAGCTGCTGAGGCAAAGAAAGAGGCTGGGATAGTTTCTAGCACTGGGGCTGCACCAGGCTGAGTTGCTTATGCGTTGCTTTTGGCACTCATTTCTGTAAGCACTGAACCTATTTTCATGTAAGCCCCTGAGATTTCTTTTTGCGAAGAAAAACATTCTCTACATTCCCATCTTCATTTGGGCATGAAGAGGGGAACATTCCCTTTGTCTCTAGCCAGTACTGTTGTTGAGTTTAACAGATGTCAGTGAGCACCTGCCACATGGCCAGACACTGTGCTGTGGACTGTAGAAGTCTGATGCTGAGTACGGTGGAATCCTTGTCTTCAAGGACCGCATGACCTAGCAAAGGGGACACACCAGTGACAACTCACTATAATACAGTAGAGTAAATTCCTAATATGTAAGCACCTGAGTGCTGTAGAAGATAGAATAATCAGGTCTATTTTGAAGTGATGAGAAGGTTGAACTCAGGTTGGGGTTTTAGGGGTAAGTTGAAGCTTGCCAAGCAAAAACAATAATAATAGTATATTTATATTTTTATTATATAATTTGTAACTGTGTGTATTTGTATCCAATACCCTTTACTGAACACATTTTATATGGCTGGCATTTTAGCCAAAGGATTTGCATACATCATCTCATTTATTTTTCACAGTAATCATTAAAATAATAAACATATTTCTAATACTTGCTATGTAGCAGGCACTGATCTACTTTATATATAGACAGAGAAGAAATAGGATGGAATCTTTGGATGAATCTCCATTCTGAGAATCATCAAGAGGGAAATGTTAAACATTTTTCCAGTGATTCTAAATTTGTACTAAAAATAAACTGTGCTTAATATGTGGAAGAATAGAAAAAGAGAAAGGGAGGAAGGAAAGGAGGCAAGAAAGGAAAAGAAAAAGATTAGGAAAGGATATCTTCTTCTTTGTGCTTGGTAAAGATCTACGATGAACTTTTTCATGATCTTTCTCCAAACTGCATAGAATCCTACCAGGGAGCGTCTGCTAGCATTAAGGCCATATTTGTGCTTAGCTGAGGCCAACTCTCTTTGGCTTCCTTCTGGAATTGAGTTTGGGAGACAATATTGTTCTTCAACTGATCTTTAAGACAGTTTGTGACTTGGCTTTGGACTTAGTTGCCCTTGGTATATTGGTGACTTTGACCGTTACATCTACAAAGTTTATGTCTGTATTTGTATTGGCACAAATGGAGAGGATTGAGGTGACTTTGACCATTACACCTACAAAGTTTGTGTCTGTGTATGTATTGGCACAAGTATTGGGAGAATTGATGTGAATGATGAAACAATGAGGAAATTTTTTCACATGGTGACTAAAACTTCTTTACTGTATAAAAATTATTCTTAGTTTTCTCCCTTCTTTATCTGACTCCATAGTATAAAAACAAAATGAAATATGAGTATTTTATACTACAGAAACAGGACAATAGTCATTCAGTAGTTTGATATCCTGTTCTTCATTTGTGCTGAGTTGGGAACCAACAAGTTAAAAAAAAATCCCAGTATTCAGTGACTAACCCAATCCCAAATCCTGCCAACAGGGCAGCCTTCAGAGAAACCACACGACACTTTCAGAAGAGATCTTTAAAATTTGATAAGCTCCTCCTACCACATGAGACCCCCTCACCCCCCCC
>SJYX01013750.1:543957-600228 GCA_006410675.1 Oreotragus oreotragus | reverse complement strand
CGCAAAGAGTAGGACACGACTGAGCAACTGAACTGAACTGAACTGAACTGATACCACAGCCTGAGTTTTTGTCAGGACCCTAGCTCATTGCATGCTAAGTCACTTCAGTTGTGCCTGACTCTGTGACTTAAAAAGCCTGGGCTGTAGCCCGCCAGGCTCCTCTGTTCATGGGATTCTCCCAGACACGAGTACGGGGAGTGGGTTGCCATTTCCTTCTCCAGGGGAATCTTCCTGATTCAGGGATCAAACCCACATCTCTGAGGTCTCCTGGCAAGCGGGTTCTTTACAACTAGTGCCACCTGAGAAGCCTAGATCATCAACTCTCTAAACACCAATTCTGTTCTTGATGCCCCATAAAACTTTGCTGAGCTTCTCAGCCTCTCAGCCACAGTTCAGATTTTTGCAAGTTCCTTGAGGGAGAAAACCAGTCCAAATGCCACTTCATTTCTGTTTTGTTTTGTTTTGTTCTTCCTTTTCTTAAGGACCTTGTCCCATGTCACTTCATTTCTGGTTTTTTCCCTTTTCTTAAGGACCTTGTCCCTTCAAGTTTTTGCTGCCTGAGTAGCACTCCAGGGCCTTCACAAAGGCATTTTATGTATTTTCTTCATCTTTTCTAGTTGTTCTTGGAGCAAAGAACAGCTGCAGTGAGTACTTCCTCCCTTACCAGAAGCAAAATTCCCATCCAGCTTGTCTTCTGAGCATCAACTTCATCTTGAGATTCTGGAAATTCATCCCATTTCTTTTGAGCTCTAAAATTAAATTATTCCCTATGGCTCTCCTTAGAGTTTCTGTTTCTTAAAAGAACCAAGTCTAGGGGATCTGCTTCGTTGTTTCAGCTAACATTTTGATCTTTATTATTATCTAATACAATGAAAATATTAAAGATCAACCATAGTTGAAACCAGACAAAACAGTTTTTCTCCCATGTGCCAAAGACTCTGCGGCTACAACTGATCCAGCAGGAAAGTGTCATGATAAACGAATAGTGCCTGCCCTCTAGAGGAGTGGTGGCCCATATTTGCCAGGCATTTGTCAGACACAAAGGAAATGCCCCACAAGTGGACTCATCTCTCTGAGAAGTTACTTTGTGTGCATTCAGATTTTTAAAAGACACAGCTAATACCTCTCTTTGCAAGGTGGGCAAGGGTTTGCTAACATGGCAGGTATTCATCCCATAAACTAAGAGATTGTTGTTGTTCGGTCGCTAAGTCATGTCTGACTCTGCAACCCCAGGGGCTGCAGCATGCCAGGCTTCCCAGTCCTTCACTATCTCCTGAAGTGTGCTCACACTCATGTCCACTGAGTCAATGATGCTATCTAACCATCTCATCCTCTGCGACCCTCTTCTTTTGCCTTCAATCTTTCCCAGCATCAAGGTCTTTTCCAGTGAGTCAGTTCTTTGCATCAGGTGGCCAAAGNGCTTCCCAGTCCTTCACTATCTCCTGAAGTGTGCTCACACTCATGTCCACTGAGTCAATGATGCTATCTAACCATCTCATCCTCTGCGACCCTCTTCTTTTGCCTTCAATCTTTCCCAGCATCAAGGTCTTTTCCAGTGAGTCAGTTCTTTGCATCAGGTGGCCAAAGTATTGGAGATTCAGCTTCAGCATCAGTCCTTCCCAGGAATATTTAGGATTGATTTCCTCTGGATTGACTGGTTTGATCCCCTTGCTGTCCAAGAGACTCTCAAGAGTCTTCTCCAGCACCACAGTTCAAGCATCAATTTTTCAGCACTCAGCCTTCTTGATGGTGCAACTCTCACATCTTTATATGATGACTGGAAAAACCTTAGCTTTGACTATATAACTCTTTGTCCACAAAGTGATGTTTTTATTTTTAATACACTGTCTAGGTTTATCATAGCTTCCCTTTCGAGAAGAAAGTGTCTTTTGATTACATGGCTGCAGTCACTGTTTACAGTGATTTTGGAGCCGAAGAAAATAAAATTTTCACTGCTTCTACTTTCCCCCTTATTTGCCAGGAAGTGCTGAGACCTGATGCCACAATCTTAGGTTTTTGAATGTCGTTTTTAGTCGGCTTTTTCACTCTCCTCTTTCTAAAGAGGAACTAAAGAGGCTCTTTAGTTTCCCTTCAATTTGTGCCATTAGAGTAGTAACATCTGCATATGTAAGTTGCTGATATTTCTCCTGGCAATCTTGATTTCAGCTTGGGATTCATCCAGCCCAGCATTTCACATGATATATTCTGCATAGAAGTTAAATAACAGGATGAAAATATACAACCTTATACTCCTTTCCCAATTTTGAACCAGTCATTTGTTCCATGTAAGGTTCTAACTGTTGTTTCTTGACCCACATACAGGTTTCTCAGGAGACAAGTAAGGTGGTCTAAGTAGTCCCATTTCTTTAAGGGTTTTCCACAATTTGTTGTGATGATCCACACAGTCAAAGGCTTTAGCATAGTCAATGAAGCAGAAGTAGATGTTTTTCCAGAATTCCCTTGCTTTCCCTATTTAGCTTTGACTATATAACTCTTTGTCCACAAAGTGATGTTTTTATTTTTAATACACTGTCTAGGTTTATCATAGCTTCCCTTTCGAGAAGAAAGTGTCTTTTGATTACATGGCTGCAGTCACTGTTTACAGTGATTTTGGAGCCGAAGAAAATAAAATTTTCACTGCTTCTACTTTCCCCCTTATTTGCCAGGAAGTGCTGAGACCTGATGCCACAATCTTAGGTTTTTGAATGTCGTTTTTAGTCGGCTTTTTCACTCTCCTCTTTCTAAAGAGGAACTAAAGAGGCTCTTTAGTTTCCCTTCAATTTGTGCCATTAGAGTAGTAACATCTGCATATGTAAGTTGCTGATATTTCTCCTGGCAATCTTGATTTCAGCTTGGGATTCATCCAGCCCAGCATTTCACATGATATATTCTGCATAGAAGTTAAATAACAGGATGAAAATATACAACCTTATACTCCTTTCCCAATTTTGAACCAGTCATTTGTTCCATGTAAGGTTCTAACTGTTGTTTCTTGACCCACATACAGGTTTCTCAGGAGACAAGTAAGGTGGTCTAAGTAGTCCCATTTCTTTAAGGGTTTTCCACAATTTGTTGTGATGATCCACACAGTCAAAGGCTTTAGCATAGTCAATGAAGCAGAAGTAGATGTTTTTCCAGAATTCCCTTGCTTTCCCTATGATCCAGTGAATGTTGGCCATTTGATCTCTGGATCCTTTGCCTTTTCTAAACCCAGTTTGTACATATGGAAGTTCTTGGTTCACCTAGTGCCAAAGCCTAGCTTGAGCATTACCTTATAAACCTGTGAAATAAGCACAATTGTCCAGAAGTTGAACATTCTTTGGCACTGCCCTTCTTTTTGACTGGAATGAAAACTGACCTTTTCCAGTCCTGTGGCCACTGCTGAGTTTTCCAAATTTGCTGACATATTGAGTGTAGCACTTTAACAGCATCATCTTTTAAGATTTGAAATAGCTCAGCCGGAATTCCATCACCTGATGGAATTCCACTAGCTTTGTTCATAGTAATGCTTCCTAAGGCCCACTCCATTTCACACTCCAGGATGTCTGGTTATAGGTGAATAACCACACCACTGTGGTTATCCAGGTCTTTAAGACCTTTCTTGTATAGTTCTTCTGTGTCTTCTTGCCACCTCTTCTTAATCTCTTCTGCCTGTTAGGTCCTTACCATTTCTGATGTTTATCGTGCCCATCCTTGCCTGAAATGTTCCCTTGATATCTCCTATTTTCTTAAAGATATCTTTAGTCCTTCTCACTCTATTGTTTTCTTATACTTCTTTGCATTGTTTATTAAAAGAGACTTAAGTGAAAATCACTCAATCATGTCCGACTCTTTGCAACTCCATGGACTGTATAGTTCATGGAATTCTGCAGGCCAGAATAGTGGAGTGGGTAGCCATTCCCTTTTCCAGGGGATCTTCCCAACCCAGGAATCAAACCCAGGTCTCCCACATGACAGGAAGATTCTTTACCAGCCACCAGGGAAGCCCAAGAATACTGGAGTGGGTAGCCTATTCCTTCTCCAGCGGATCTTCCCAACCCAGGAATTGAACCAGGATCTCCTGCATTGCAGGCAGATTCTTTACCAGCTGAACTACCAGAGACTAGCAAAAACCAAATCTCAGTGACTCATGGTTTCAGTTTCCCATCACTTTGTTTATAAGAATTGAAGTTTGAATTAGAAATAGGGGGCATGTTGTTGATTGTCTTAGTCTTCATACTGCTATACCAAAATATCACAGACCGAGTGGCTTAAAAACAACGTAAATTTATTTCTCACAGTTCCGGAGGCTGGAAAGTCCAAAATCAAGGTGCAGGCAGATTCAATGTCTGATGAGAGCCTGCTTCCTGGTTCGGAGCTGGCCATCTTGTGTCTTCACCTGCTGGAGGGATGAGAAGGCTCTCTGGAACCTCTTTTCCAAGGGCAATCATCCCATTCATGAGGGTTCCACCCTTATGACTGAATCACCTCTCAAAGGCCCCACATCTCAATACCATCACATTAGTCGCTCACTGGTGTCCGACTCTTTGTCATCCCATGAGCCTGCCAGGCTCCTCTGTCCATGGAATTCTCCAGGCAAGAATATTGGAATGGGTCGCCACGCCCTCCTCCAGGGGATCTCATCACATTGGGGATTACAATTTAAACACAGGAACTTCAAAGAACACATTCAGTCCATAACATTGCTTGAGACTCAGCTGTCAGGAGAAGGCAATGGCAACCCACTCCAGTACTCTTTCCTGGAAAATCCCATGGACGGAGGAGCCTGGAAGGCTGCAGTCCATGGGTCGCGAAGAGTCGGACACGACTGAGCGATTTCACTTTCACTTTTCACTCTCATGCATTGGAGAAGGAAATGGCAACCCACTCCAGTGTTCTTGCCTGGAGAATCCCAGGGACGGCGGAGCCTGGTGGGCTGCCATCTACGGGGTTGCACAGAGTCAGACACAACTGAAGCGACTTAGCAGCAGCAGCAGCTGCCAGAAAGTGGTAATTATGGGGACTATATATTCTATACCCCAAATAGAAGGAGGCACTGAGGGCTACTGCTCTTACATCAGTAATAAGATCAAATGCTGGAAATCAAGACTGACCAGGAGAAGCCAGCTCATAAGTATCAAAATTATAATTCTGTCACTGGTTCAAAATATTCTTGATTTTCACTAAATTGGCTCCAAAATGGGGCTTTAGAGAGCTGGCCACATTGATGAGATTTTTTCCAGACCACAGTTACAGGAGAGAAGGGCCTTCCTGGACTCTGGTCTCAGCCTCCAAGCTGCTCCCAGACCCATCTGCAGGGAACCAGATAACAGACTGCTAACCTGCTTATTTCAGTCAGCGGTTTTGCTTCTTGCAGTGCCCAACCTCACAGATTCCAAAGGCCTTTACTCTGAACCTGCCTGCGAGCAAGGACAGCAGCAGCTGCCACCGCGCCGATAATGGGTTTATGCTGCTGCCGACCCAAGGAAGCCGCTTTGAGTTGATGATGTATCTGCGTTCCTACGGCCCAAACCCACACCCTCCGCAATGGCTGCGGCACAGAGAGAGCACGAGCGCCACCTACTGAGCACTGCAGGCCTAGCTGGCTTCGCGGCCAGCAAGACGGGCATGGCACCCAGGGCGGGCCTGAAAACCACCTTTGTACAGCTATTAAGGAGGCCTCATCTTCTGCCAAGTGTTAGTGACTGTTTTTGAGGGTTACACTGAAAAAAGTTACAAGGAAGTTCATTTTTCTCTGAACAAACTTGAAACTTAACTACAGTTAGGATCCAGGCAGTATTCCACTTAAGTGAGACATGGGCAAGCCAGCCACTGCAGAGTTTACAGAACACAATTGAGGACTCACCCTTAAACAGGCGGTGGGTGAGGCACCAGGGACAGAAGGAGGAATGATCTACACTAGACCACCAACAGAAGGGTGGTGAAGCTGTGTCTGTATTCCACAGCCGAGAAGCACGCTCGCTGAACTCAACCACGACTCACTCCCGAGTCCACCTCGAAGGGTTTCCATCTTCCCCTGTGTTCTCACCACTGTCACCAAGCTGAGAAGTCATGATGACTCTTTATTGTTCTGTTTTGGTTTGATTCTTGAGCTGCTGACTGACAAATGATATGTTTGGAATTTTGTTCTCAAAATAACTGCTTTGCAGATGCCCTAAGCCGGTCCTCTTGGCCAGGCTTTCTGGAAATAATGCCAGGAAAACTCTCAAAGTATTCAATCCCTTCCCTGTATTCACAAACTCCTCCTCGTGTGCTAATAGTGCATTTCTGACAATGATCAATAAAATATGGTTTCAAATGTTTTTAGCACCTAATGACCCAATCTTACTTCCTCAATACATACAAACAATAGGTTAGTTAGTAAATAAACAGTCTATTAAGTAAAAAACCCAAAACTGGGTGATATGGTCACGCACTTTTGCATCTGGGCAGCAGAACCTGAACACCCCAGGGGATCCTTCCTGCAGAGAGATGCTGGTGCCCAGCCTCGGTCCACAGCCCATCATCCAAGCATAATCCAATGAACGGCACAGGTGTGCTTCCTTCTCCAGGAAGAGACCAGATAAACACAAATAATAGGAAATGGGCAAAGAAGTATCATGTTGGATGCAAGATACCCAGATTGAAGGGAGAATTAATTATTCACAAACTAAACTTTCTTAGGGTTTCCCTGATAGCTCAGTTGGTAAAGAATCCACCTGCAGTGCAGGAGACCCCAGTTCAATTCCTGGGTCAGGAAGATCCACTGGAGATGGGATAGGCTACCCACTCCAGCATTCTTGGCCTTCCCTGGTTGCTCAGCTGGTAAAGAATCTGCCTGCATTGTGGGAGATCTGGGTTCGATCCCTTGGTTGGGAAGATCCCCTGAAGAAGGGAAAGGTTACCCACTCCAATATTCTGGCCTGGAGAATTCCATGGACTGTATAGTCCTGTGGGTCACAAAGGGTTGAGCACGACTGAGCGACTTGCACATCACATCACAAACTTTCTTAAGCTACTACTGTGAGAATTGCATTTAAGGCCCTGCTAAAGTTTCTGGTATTTTACTATGATTTTATTTTTGACTACTGTCCAGGTGGGCAATAACTTAAGGTATTAATATTTATGTGAACTCATAGTTTTACCCATAAAGATTCAATCATCAAGTTTTCCATCCATTCCAGCCCCCTATTTTGCAAGGTTCTGTGCAAAGTAGTTTTGAAAACATGTTTCCAGCCAATCATTCAACTGTTGACTTGGTAAGATTTCTTAGATGATTTATTGTTTAATTCCTACAATTCAGTTCAAAGAGGGCACCTAAAGCAACTATCAGCTACTACAAATTCAAGTTTAACCATTAGGTGAGCTGCTGGGAGAAACTACTCTCAGTACCTTGAAAGCTTACTTCCTTGGCCCACATTAGAAATCTGGTCCAGAAATGTATACTTTCAAAATGAGCACAGATCCAAAGCAGACCGTTTACTTCAAGGCCTTTCTGGTTTTCTTCCTTTGGGGTTGAATTATAAATTTTGAAATCTTTATACTCATAATTAGTATCTTCTTAAATTATACTTAAACCAAGAAAGGGCTTACCCAAGTACTGCTAGAGGTAAAAGATCCACCTGCCAGTACAGGAGACCTAAGAAATGCAGGTTCAATCCCTGGGTCAGAAAAATACCTTGGAGAAGGGAATGGCAACCCACTCCAGTATTCTTGCCTGGAGAATCCCAGGGACAGAGGAACCTGGCAGGCTACAGTCCACAGGGTCGCAAAGAGTCGGACACAACTGAAGTGACTTAGCAGAGCACAGCACAAACCAAGAAAACTGAAAGTGCCAAAGTACCCACTCCAATCTCAAAATAGAGACAGTTTTAAAAGAAAAAACTTCTCCTGAACTATTTTAAACATCATTCTTCTTTGATAAAATCATTTCTTTTGAATTTTAGTACTTAGTAATTTTGAATACACTTTCTTCCACAGCTTCAGTGATTTGCTAGAGATATTTTCTTAAAACTTCCAACTAATACAAACCCAAATATGCACATCAGCTTTAAGAGAAATCATAAGGTTTTTAGCAACAGAAACAGAATTTGCCTGTTACCTCCTTTTTAATTTTTTCACCCCCAAAAGCTATAATAAAATATTAGTACCTCTTAAACATCATATAAATACTTAATGTTAAAATCCCAATTTCAAAAGAGTAAGAACCAGAACCTACATCCCATCTTCCTAGATAACAGATTAAAGACATCTGGAAAATGATTGTGATTTCAACACAATTCTTCAAAAAGAACTCTTGCTGCCTTGCACACAATGTGGTACATATGCATTAATAAACCTGACAAAAATGTAAATGAGAGACATGCCAGGAATGAAACTTCTCTTTCAGAATTTTTTCAATCTAGTAAAATTCTTCTTAATCAAAAAACGCAAATCTTATATGCCAAATGCTTTGTTAGAATTTTGTTATTTTAAGAAGGATCTATATTTAAAATTTTATTTCAGTGTCAGGGAAGATCACAGATGACACAGTAATTCTCAGCAAGAATATTTTAGGTGTACATACCTTGAGGAGTCTTGTCCCCGCTCATGAAATGCCACCACTTCAGAAGTAGAATTCAGCAGTTTTTAAAAGCTGCACACAGCTATCAAATGTGACCAGTCTTCTGAACAAACAATCATGACTCCTTTTGGCTCCTACCCCTGCACATAATATGTGCTCAATAAACACTAAATTGACTAGCATTTAGCATGTCAAGCATGACATGTGAAAGACGAATTTTAGTGAGATAGTCATAGCTGTTTAACACCAGAAATCAAGAGCATCTGGGATAGATTTTTTAAGTAGAAACAGTCATTACTAACTTGTTCATTTTAATAACCTCTTACATCTGTTTCTCAGTGAAGAGTTTATAAATTCATGAAGCTGTTAACTCATTAAACCTCACTCTAAGAATATTAGAAAGTTGGTACTTGTGTTTTCCTGCAGTAACAGAAAGCGTGACCCAAAAAGTCAAGTGATACGCCTGAGTGTGAAGAAGGCACAGTTTAAACCCAGGTTTCCTGCCTCCGAGCCCCTGGTTGGCTGAGTGAGTTCAGATGCCTGTTAGGGGTTACTGATCCTGCAGTGTTTCAGCAGGTGCATTGCAACCTTGATGCCTCAAGCTGGACCGAGCCAGTAAAGCAAACACCAACACCATAGGACATCACCCTGGCCAGCACAGGGTGACCATGATCTGTTACTGTCACACTCCAAGCGTTATCATCTGCAAGTGATGTTCATTGCACTAAGTCAGGAGTATGGATGCCAGCCTTCATGGGCATACTTGAAATGAAAAATATAATCACTGTAGCACAACTGATGGGCCCCTGTCTGTTTTCACCATGAAGGGGGGAAAAAGTGGATCATTTCCCAGCCCAAGAAAGCACAGGTCTCAATTTGGAGCTAAAAACCCAAATAGGCATAATCAAACATGGCTTTCACGAGATGTCTAACCCACCTTACTAAATCAGATGTCATCTGTTTATTAGTCCCACCACCTTCTCACCCCCTCTTCTTTCCTTACTGCCTCACTGATGCTGGTTTCAGTTCACTTCACATACCCACTGCTTTAGGCTGTGGGGAGAAATACTGACACTTCAAGGGCAGAATTCAGCAAACGTTTTTTAAAGATGTTCACAGCTATTGAAGATGATCCGCCTTCTGAACAAGTAAGCCTGCTCTCAAAAGAAGCTCTTTTATGAGTCTGACACAAGGTGTACAATTCCTCCTCTGGTATTAGAGAACTCTCCATATCTTCAGGAGCCCCTTAGGAAGAAGCTTCCTGTGAAACACCCTTAGCATTATCCACTTTTGCCAAAATGCTTGCCAACGTGTGTATTGTTGGGCCACTTTCCTCATCTGTAAAATCAATGGGTTGAGTCCATTTCTAAGGTCCTTCCTGCCCTACTATTATAAAAAACGCTTTCTGAAATAACATACATGATCAAAATAAGGTGCATTTTTAGCACTTCTTTCCTGCTAGGGTATGTGCTAAAGCATTTTATTGCATTAAGCACTTTACTTACATTACTTCACTTAAACCTTAATAATAATACACTTACCCCCAGGGACACACTCTTACTATTTGCAGCTGATGAAAGACAGTATGAGTGCTTGAGCAGGAGAATCGTCCTCAACCAACCTTTCCTTGGCCAATCTAGCAAGTGCACTGACTCCAGTTCATTTTCTAAATCTACACTGTGATGAATGACCTCAGTACTGTGGATGTTAGTAGCTGGTAGCTGCTCTTAGGCAGGGTCTCTATACAGTTTACCCCTGCAAAGCTGTGTCCTTACCAAGAGTTAGTCGTGTTTGTCCCCAAACTTGTTTGTGCCAGTTATACTTGGCACTGCAAAAATGTAATTTAATAAAAATAGTACATAAGCCAATGACATATAATTATATAAAGAAAACACCATTTCAGTAACTCACTAGGATGCTTTGGGGTGACAGGACAAATCATATAAACACAAAAATGTTGTTAAGTATAATACACACAAGAGATAGTATAGTCAAAGATTAGGGGCCAGAAACCCCCAAAGTCAAGAGTTGGTAAATTTATATTGTTTCTCCTACACCTTTAAGTTCTCATTCCATTTTGAAGAAATCCAAATGGGAGGTTTCTTAGAGAATACATCACAAAAGGAGATTTTGCAAGAAAGAAAGGCAGCCTGGTCCTACAAGTGACAGAATCACACGTTAAAACAAGCAAAAGAACCAAATCTGCCCAATGAATGTGTATGTCTTATATAAATTTAAAAAAAAAATTGAAGGTATATAAGTCATTGGGAGTGGGACTTTTCTGCTTTATGGAGGTACAATTCACATAATAAACTATAATATTTAAAGTATACAGTAAATTTTGGTAGAAAGGCAGCCTGGTCCTACAAGTGACAGAATCACACGTTAAAACAAGCAAAAGAACCAAATCTGCCCAGTGAATGTGTATGTCTTATATAAATTAAAAAAAAATATTGATGGTATATAAGTCATTGGGAGTGGGACTTTTCTGCTTTATGGAGGTACAATTCACATAATAAACTATACATATTTAAAGTATACAGTAAATTTTGACATATATATAAGAAGTCATCATCAAAATCAAGATTATGAACCCATCTATCACTGCCAATGGAGAAGGAAATGGCAACCCACTCCAGTATTCTTGCCTGGAAAATTCCATGGACAGAGGAGTCTGGCAGGCTACAGTTCATGGGGTCGCAGTCAGACACGACCGAGCAACTTCACTCACTCACTCATCACCTCCAAAAGGTCCTCATGCCTCTCTGTAATCATTTTACCTACCCTTCCCCTCATTGTGCTGTGCTCCGTCGCTCAGTCGTGTCCAACTCTTTGCAACTCCATGGACTGTAGCCAGCCAGGCTCCTCCATCCATGGGGATTCTCCAGACAAGAATACCAGAGTGGGTTGCCATGCCCTCCTCTAGGGAATCTTCCCAACCCAGGGATCGAACCCAGGTCTCCCGCATTATAGGCGGAATTTTTACCGTCTGAGCCACCAGAGAAACCCTCCCCCATTTCCTCTTTCCATCCCCAGGCAACATTGATGTGCCAATACAGGCTCATTTGCATTTTCTAAAATTCTACATAAATGGAGTCATGTAGTATATACTTTCCTCCTCCTGACTTCTCTTTAGTGTAAATGAGACTCAGCCATGTTGCATGCATCAATAGTTTGTTCCCTTTTATTGTGGAGTACTATTCTATAGTCTAGATAGCCCCCATTTTGTTCACCCACTCTCCTGTTGATAGACATTTGTGTTGTTACTGTTAGGCACTATTACAAATAAAGCTGCCAGAAACTTCTAAACAAGTCTTTTTGTGGACATGCTTTCACTTCTCTTCGGTAAACACATAGAAGTGGAACGGCCAAGACACAAAATAGGTATATGTTTAATTTTTTAAGAAACTACCAGCTATTTTCCAATAGCATGTGAGTGTTTTTTATGTCACATTTTTTGCCAGCAATTGCTATTCTTTTTTTAAAAGTCATTCCAATGGGTGTGTAGTGGCATTTCATGATGGTTTTAAAGTGCATATCCCTAGTGACTAATGATGTTGAGTATCTTATCATGTGTTTGTCATTTTTATTTTTTTGGCAAAGCATTCAAATATTTTGCACTTTTTTTAAATTGGCTCATTTGTTTTATTACATTTTGGAATTATTATTTTCTGGATCTAAGCCCTTTTCTTCCAGTTTGTGGCTTTTTTTTTCCTTAATAATGTCTTTTGAGAAGCTCTTAATTTTAGTAAAATACAACTTATCTTTTTTAGACTTTACATTTATGATCCACTTTTACGTTTTTTTTAATAAGGTAAGAGTCTTGATCCAAGTTTGTTTTTTCACATACGGATATCAAATTTTCCAGCTCCATTTGTTTCATTATCTTCTCTTCACTGAATTTTTTTTATGCCTTTAGCAAAAATTAATTGCCCATCTATATAAGTGTGGTTTACTTTTGAACTCTATCCTTCCATTGATCAAATTGCCCACATCTGTGCAGGCTTTCCTGGTGGCTCAGATGGTAAAGAATCTGCCTGCAAAGCAGAAAACATGGGCTCGATACCTGAATCGGGAAGACCTCATGGAGTAGCAAATGGCAACCCACTCTAGTACTCTTGCCTGGAGAAATCCATGGACAGAGGAGCCTGGCAGGCTGCAGTCCATGGGATCCCAAAGAGTCAGACACAACTAAGCGACAACACTTTCACTTTCCCATTTCTGTGCCAACTGTAGCAATCTTTTCAACTTTTCTGATTTACCAACCAGCTCATGTCTAGGTTTGTCTGGGGGCTTTTACTGTATTCTTGCAATGTGGGAGACCTGGGTTCAATCCCTGGGTTGGGAAGATCCCCTGGAGACGGGAATGGCTACCCACTCTAGTATTCTGGCCTAGAGACGTCCATGAACAGAGAAGCCTGATGGGTTACAATCCATGGGATTGCAAAGAGTCAGACAGAACTGAGCCACCTTCACTTTACTATATTCCAGTGGTTAAGAAAACTGATAGAGAAGAGAAGGCAGAAGAAAGGACAAGATGAGCAGGTAGAAAAAAAATAAAGCAAAGGTATCACAATAGGTAATAGGACAAAGATTAGAAAAAGCTGACACTTCCATTAAAAGTGGCTTTCTCTCAACTCTGCCATCAATAAAGACCACCCTCCACCTAACAGAATTCTTGTTTTGAAATGTCTACAAAATAAACAGCATTAGATATTAATTCATTTGTTCTCATATATTATTCATCAAAGGCATATACCATTGTTTCTGAGCAGTATGGGATAACCAAGATTGTTGTAACTTGTGCCAAAAATAAACTGACCTTTTAGATATCCTGTGCCGTCTGGCGATTGGTAACGTTTTGAACCCCATTAAGTTTTGTGAAATAGTCACAGAAGCCCCTGGGACTGCCACTGTCTCATTCTTGGCCCAAACTACTCTCTTCTGAGAACCATGGGGTTCTTCTGGAGCTTCAGACAAACTCCAGCCCAGGGGCTCCGTCTGGCTTTACTTTCTCCACCAACCACTTGCAGTGTCATCAGAGCCTCAGAAAAATATGTGATTCGTTGATGTGATAAAAAATAACAACTGTTAAGGCAGTGATCGCCAATCCATGGTTTTACAGTAATTAGGAATGCCACTAATGATTAGCTCAAGAGATAACCCCTACACCATGAAAAAATTTCTCTCTCTCAGCACTACAAATAAACAGTGATCAGGTAGAGCAACTCAAAAAAAGTCTGAAATATTAGAGCTTCAGACAAAGAGTACTGAAGAGAAATTGAACATGAAACACACCCAGAGCAACTGTTTGAAAACTTAGTCAGAGAGGAAAACCCTGTCCCAGCTGGGGAGACCAAAGCTATCAAATCTGACAGCCTGACATGTTTGAATCCAGAAACATCTTAAAGTCAGATCCCGAGTGAAGAAGAGACGGATTCTTAGTGTAGACTGTTGCAATGTCATCCGACACTCAGACACAGCTCTCCTCAAGCAATGATTGATTTTAACCAAAGAACAGCAGTCAACAAATGAACGCACAAAAACATGAGGGAAAAGACACAGTTATTCTGATTTCAAAAATAACTTCTCCTCTTTAGAAATTAGAAGTGTTCCCGTTTGTCTTCTTTCTAAAAATAGGAGATGTTTCCCCATGTGCTTCTCACCCTCACACAGGGGGCTCAGCAAGCCTCTCAGAATTACTTCCATTCTAGCACCACTGCTGCTGAAGTGAGGGCTACTGTACCTTTGAAATCCAGCAGCTTGTCAAAGGGCTTCCCCTATGGCTCAGTGGGTGAAGAATCCGCCTGCAATGCCGGAGACACAGGAAACAGGGGTTTGGTCCCTGGGTCAGGAAGATAGGCTGGAGGAGGAAATGGTAACCCACTTCAGTACTCTCAAAAAATCCCATGGACAGAGGAGCCTGGCGGGCTACAGTCCACAGGGTTGCAGAGTCAGAGGCGACTAAGCACACACATGCCTTGTCAAAACAAATCCAAAGCTCTCTCTCAACTGAAAACAAACTACACACTCGCTGATGTCATTTTGAGAAATAGGAGAGGAAATCCAGACTTAATTCCCAGTCAGCCATTAACTGTTCAGACTTACTTATGTAGATTTAAGTTCTCTGGTTTTTTTTTTCCTTAATAATGTCTTTTGAGAAGCTCTTAATTTTAGTAAAATACAACTTATCTTTTTTAGACTTTACATTTATGATCCACTTTTACGTTTTTTTTAATAAGGTAAGAGTCTTGATCCAAGTTTGTTTTTTCACATACGGATATCAAATTTTCCAGCTCCATTTGTTTCATTATCTTCTCTTCACTGAATTTTTTTTATGCCTTTAGCAAAAATTAATTGCCCATCTATATAAGTGTGGTTTACTTTTGAACTCTATCCTTCCATTGATCAAATTGCCCACATCTGTGCAGGCTTTCCTGGTGGCTCAGATGGTAAAGAATCTGCCTGCAAAGCAGAAAACATGGGCTCGATACCTGAATCGGGAAGACCTCATGGAGTAGCAAATGGCAACCCACTCTAGTACTCTTGCCTGGAGAAATCCATGGACAGAGGAGCCTGGCAGGCTGCAGTCCATGGGATCCCAAAGAGTCAGACACAACTAAGCGACAACACTTTCACTTTCCCATTTCTGTGCCAACTGTAGCAATCTTTTCAACTTTTCTGATTTACCAACCAGCTCATGTCTAGGTTTGTCTGGGGGCTTTTACTGTATTCTTGCAATGTGGGAGACCTGGGTTCAATCCCTGGGTTGGGAAGATCCCCTGGAGACGGGAATGGCTACCCACTCTAGTATTCTGGCCTAGAGACGTCCATGAACAGAGAAGCCTGATGGGTTACAATCCATGGGATTGCAAAGAGTCAGACAGAACTGAGCCACCTTCACTTTACTATATTCCAGTGGTTAAGAAAACTGATAGAGAAGAGAAGGCAGAAGAAAGGACAAGATAAGCAGGTAGAAAAAAAATAAAGCAAAGGTATCACAATAGGTAATAGGACAAAGATTAGAAAAAGCTGACACTTCCATTAAAAGTGGCTTTCTCTCAACTCTGCCATCAATAAAGACCACCCTCCACCTAACAGAATTCTTGTTTTGAAATGTCTACAAAATAAACAGCATTAGATATTAATTCATTTGTTCTCATATATTATTCATCAAAGGCATATACCATTGTTTCTGAGCAGTATGGGATAACCAAGATTGTTGTAACTTGTGCCAAAAATAAACTGACCTTTTAGATATCCTGTGCCGTCTAGCGATTGGTAACGTTTTGAACCCCATTAAGTTTTGTGAAATAGTCACAGAAGCCCCTGGGACTGCCACTGTCTCATTCTTGGCCCAAACTACTCTCTTCTGAGAACCATGGGGTTCTTCTGGAGCTTCAGACAAACTCCAGCCCAGGGGCTCCGTCTGGCTTTACTTTCTCCACCAACCACTTGCAGTGTCATCAGAGCCTCAGAAAAATATGTGATTCGTTGATGTGATAAAAAATAACAACTGTTAAGGCAGTGATAGCCAATCCATGGTTTTACAGTAATTAGGAATGCCACTAATGATTAGCTCAAGAGATAACCCCTACACCATGAAAAAATTTCTCTCTCTCAGCACTACAAATAAACAGTGATCAGGTAGAGCAACTCAAAAAATAAATAGTCACAGAAGCCCCTGGGACTGCCACTGTCTCATTCTTGGCCCAAACTACTCTCTTCTGAGAACCATGGGGTTCTTCTGGAGCTTCAGACAAACTCCAGCCCAGGGGCTCCGTCTGGCTTTACTTTCTCCACCAACCACTTGCAGTGTCATCAGAGCCTCAGAAAAATATGTGATTCGTTGATGTGATAAAAAATAACAACTGTTAAGGCAGTGATCGCCAATCCATGGTTTTACAGTAATTAGGAATGCCACTAATGATTAGCTCAAGAGATAACCCCTACACCATGAAAAAATTTCTCTCTCTCAGCACTACAAATAAACAGTGATCAGGTAGAGCAACTCAAAAAAAGTCTGAAATATTAGAGCTTCAGACAAAGAGTACTGAAGAGAAATTGAACATGAAACACACCCAGAGCAACTGTTTGAAAACTTAGTCAGAGAGGAAAACCCTGTCCCAGCTGGGGAGACCAAAGCTATCAAATCTGACAGCCTGACATGTTTGAATCCAGAAACATCTTAAAGTCAGATCCCGAGTGAAGAAGAGACGGATTCTTAGTGTAGACTGTTGCAATGTCATCCGACACTCAGACACAGCTCTCCTCAAGCAATGATTGATTTTAACCAAAGAACAGCAGTCAACAAATGAACGCACAAAAACATGAGGGAAAAGACACAGTTATTCTGATTTCAAAAATAACTTCTCCTCTTTAGAAATTAGAAGTGTTCCCGTTTGTCTTCTTTCTAAAAATAGGAGATGTTTCCCCATGTGCTTCTCACCCTCACACAGGGGGCTCAGCAAGCCTCTCAGAATTACTTCCATTCTAGCACCACTGCTGCTGAAGTGAGGGCTACTGTACCTTTGAAATCCAGCAGCTTGTCAAAGGGCTTCCCCTATGGCTCAGTGGGTGAAGAATCCGCCTGCAATGCCGGAGACACAGGAAACAGGGGTTTGGTCCCTGGGTCAGGAAGATAGGCTGGAGGAGGAAATGGTAACCCACTTCAGTACTCTCAAAAAATCCCATGGACAGAGGAGCCTGGCGGGCTACAGTCCACAGGGTTGCAGAGTCAGAGGCGACTAAGCACACACATGCCTTGTCAAAACAAATCCAAAGCTCTCTCTCAACTGAAAACAAACTACACACTCGCTGATGTCATTTTGAGAAATAGGAGAGGAAATCCAGACTTAATTCCCAGTCAGCCATTAACTGTTCAGACTTACTTATGTAGATTTAAGTTCTCTGGCGGAGAAGGCAATGGCACCCCACTTCAGTACTCTTGCCTGGAAAATCCCATGGATGGAGGAGCCTGGTGGGCTGCACTCCATGGGGTCGCAAAGAGTTGGACACGACTGAGAGACTTCAATTCCACTTTTCACTTTCATGCATTAGAGAAGGAAATGGCAACCCACTCCAGTGTTCTTGCCTGGAGAATCCCAGGGATGGGGGAGCCTGGTGGGCTGCCGTCTATGGGGTTGCACAGAGCTGGACACAACTGTAGCGACTTAGCAGCAGCAAGTTCTCTGGGCCTCAGTTTATCTTTAAGATGAATATAACAGTCAATAAGACTGAAACAAACAAATTAAAATAACAAAACAGAGAACAAAACTACTGGTTACCAATGGGGAGAAGGATGGGGGGAAGCGCATGATAGAAGGGATTAAGGGGTATAAATTACTACGCATAAAATATATAAACTTTAAGGATATATGGTACAGCACAGGAAATACAGCCTATCTTTTACAACTGTAAATGGAATATAATCTATAAAAACACAGAATCACTATGTTGCACATGTGAAATTAATATAATATTGTAAATCAACTATACTTCAATTAAAGGTATGTGTGTGTTTGCTCAGTTGTGTCCAACTCTTTGCAGCCCTAGCCTGCCAGGCTCTTCTGTTTATGGAATTTTCAAGGCAAGAATACTGGAGCAGGTTGCCATTTCCTCCTCTAGATCTTCCCCACCCAGAGATCAAACCCGTGTCTCTCGCACTCCTGGACTGGCAGGCGGATTCTTTACCATTGAGCCACCTGGGAAGCCCATGTACACACACACACACAGACACACACACACACACACAATGTAAACATGACAAAAAACACAGTCCTCGCTCTAAATTCTGGAATCTCTAATTCTATGACTGTTACAACTATGAATTTTCTACTTTTAGGCTTATGGGGAATGTAATTAGATAATTCCAAACTTGATTTTAGTTATATCTAAACTTTCAAGCAACTGTATCAGAACCCCTGGCATGGTGTCCATCACCAGGAAATGGTGCTATGGGGCCAGATTCCACTTGGGTTCCACTTGGATACTGACAGATGTAATCAGTGTCTTTACTGAATACCATGAGACAAAGCGCTTTGTTTATTTTTGCTGTCCCTGAGACAATACCAAATTGAGCTTATATGAATTAATTACCACAGTGTCAAAGACTGTCGTTAGAATAAAAGTGTTCTTTAAAAATACATTATTTCTAGTGTATCTGTATGACACTTTACGATCTTCAAAGATATTTCATATTCATTAGATAAGGTTTATCCCAGGTATAGAGAACTGAAAGAACATAAAAAGAATAAAAGCTCAAGCAAAGCTTTTTTTCTTCCAAAATTTAACTCTTTACTAGAGAAACAGCCTATAAAATTAGCAAGCTAACTGCTGCTAAATTTAAGTCAAAGCTACATAAGCAAGATTTAAAGAAATGGAAACTACTAAGAACAAATAAAATTTTCCTCCATTAAACATAATTCTTATTAATCAGTTTAACTTTTTTTTCTTTCTACCATAGTAAGAACTATATGTTCGTTACAACTGCAAAGGAATTTTGTTGAAATAAATTACACTAGCAGCAATCATGATATCCTAAGTCATTAAGGCTTTGAATAAAATAAAATTTATATCTCAGATGTCTGTAGGAAATAATGGTAAAACAAGCTTGGAATCCCCTGGAGACTCTCTTCTCACCCTCCTTTCCACATGTTATGATGTACTCTAATGATTTTGTGGATTTCAATTCTTTGGCTAAGAATAATATGTGAAATGAAGGGAACAAGGAAATTTGAAACATAAGCTAAACTAAATCACAGTGCCTCAAGTCAGCAAGAAGTTTAACAACTCAGTTCTCATTTTCTTATAACGAAAAAGGATATAATCTAGTCTTTTCATTATGCAAATTGTTACAGGCCTAGAAACAACAACAAATTGTAGAACAGGATTATCTGCTTAGTCAGATATAATTCCCTATAGCCAGAACAATAATTTTGGATCATCCACATGGAACCAACTCTGTTATACAGAATGCTTATTTTGTTGTAAAGGGAATTTATATGTGACGCATCACTTTTAAACAGCAAAAAAAGTTCTGAATCTTTATCAGCTGCAATAGGGACTTTGAAATAGCTACATGAATAGTGACCAAACCATAGGAAAGACTCCTCTATTATCTTTTCTGACCAAACAATCCCATGCTCAAAAACCTAAAATCCCAACAGAAAATAAAGTGGCACACTAAAGACAGAATACAATATTAGTTTCTGAAATTTTATTATTTTTAATACATACATTTCACAAACAGAAACCTTCTAAGACCACACAATTCCAAATGTTTCAACTTTATCAACATTCTTTAACTATTTACACTGTCTTCTCTCAACAAAAGTGCAATCCAAGACATCTTGACAAGAAATCTTTACTGACAAGAATGTATTTTTGAGCTGGTGTTAATGACGCCCATCCATTATGTTTTCTTTCAATGATCTGGAATAATAATAAAGTCAACAGGACACAGAGATGAGTGGGGTTGGGCAGCATCCTTTTACAGGAACCAAAACACTGAACAAGAGCACTTTCTCCTCACCTCCTCCCCAACCTCTGACTGCAGTGACCCAACAGCTGCTACCGTGAGACTAAAGAGAAGAGCTAACTGGAGCGGCTGACCCGAACACAGGAGTAGAGACTGCGTGTTAAGCACTGGTCTTACAGGACAAAACGAAAGATTTCTGCAAGTTAGTCTGGGTGATCTAACAAGTTACATTAAAAGTTTATCTGTTAGTTTTAGGATTTAAACACCTAGGAATATTCCGTTTGGAGAAAGCTCTTTCTTAATTACAATGGGATAATTCAGCCCACTCCCTAACTTCATGGCCATAGGTGTGTCAATTGCTTCAAAGGCAACCAGAAAACAGAAGAGAGTGAAGAACTGAGCTAGCCTGAAGAGAAGATGACAATACGATCAGAAATAGTCATCCCACTAAACTAAAGCAGGTAATTTTATTTGTTCAAGGTTTAACTCTTAAAAATAATGATAAAACAAGTTAAAGTAGATAAAAATTACCTATAAGTGGGTCCATGTCTTTGAACACTATTAGAAAAACAGAAAATGGACCTCTTGGATGACTAATATCCTTTAACATCTGAACCTCAACCAAAATAATCATCTTTTGTGGTACATTTCAATTCCTATCAAGGTACTCAGAGCAAAGTACCTCTAGAAAGTATGATGAAAATATTAAGGTCAGCAGATTCCAAAATAAAATTTATTCTTCACATGGTTGCATACTCAATTGTATTTTATTCTCAAATCTGCCAAATTTTCCATTTTAGACAAGAATGCAATGCCATAAAGGCATCATCAATTTAGCACCCACAGAATCCTAACAGAACCATCAAAATAAAGGCCACAAGCAAATTTTACTCAACTACAGTGAAACCTCCTCATACTTATTTCTCCGAGAGTAGACAACAACGTAAGGGGAAAATATTGAATGCATCTACACTTGCAATAGTTTTAGGCTGAGGGGTATGTAGGTGATCTACATGTAAGCTTTTAAGCTTCAGAACAACAATGTAAGCAGGTTTCTCTTTAGAAATTTAGGTGGGTTAAAGAACAGCATTACAAACATTTTACTACTCATTTGAAATTCAGAAATAAAATCCAATGGTACGCTGAAGACAAGAGAAACTCCTCAATTTTTTTTATACCTGGTACATGATAGAGAATCGATAGGGAAACAGCTGATTCAGTTACAGTTTTGTGAATCAAAGACAGATTTGCAAGGGCTATGTCCTATAGACCTCTTTTCCTTGCATCACACACTGTCAGGCTAGTAACAACTTGCTGTGTCTTATGAGCGTTGAGCATTTCCCTCCACTGTGAAATATTCTTCAGATCATCAAATATCAAACTAGATGCAAACTAGATGTGGTCAGCCAAATTATCATGATCCAAACCGAAAGACGAAGAGTATTAGTCAAATTCTCACAGTCAGCTGTGTTCTTTCAAACAAAACACCAAATATTCCATGTAGCAGAACTGAAACTCACTTGCAATGATGCCTAAACACTTCTGAGAGGAAAAACAACTGTTTTTTTCTTGGGGGTGAGAGGGGGAAATGATATAAACTAAATAATAGAAAACATCCACCTAACCCCAGATTTAGTTACCCATAAAAGAATATTCTCAGCATCCTTATAACACATATGTGTATTATAGCTGAAATTACCAAATTCATTTTTTAAGAAATAATATTCCAACTCCAGTTTTATAAAGATAAGGGGTGTCAGTCTATTTAAATCAGGAAACTCTAATAAAAAGAGGCTGTATTTTAGAAAGCTCAATGCTCTGACTAACAAAGTTCTATAAATTACCATCTTTTTCAACAGTGGTAAGGTATCATGGAGATCTTTAGAATAATCTATCCTCAAACATATTGTTATACATTATAATTGGTGATCTTCCAAAATGAAACACTTTAAAAAGAAATACTAAAATTATTCTTTTCCTCAAAGCTTCACAAATAATTTTTTTTCCATTCCTTCCAAAGGTCAAATCTTTGATTTTGGAAACAGCATGAAGAGAGTAAAATGCACCCATAGGCAGTTTTGGGGGAAGGTAAGCATGGCAATGATTGCTTGTGAAACTTACCAGTTAGGGTCTGTGGCTGTGAGATTTACCTGTGAGAAGAATCTGACATCAAATGACACTTCGACAGTGTAAACCTGTATAAATCGGTTCCGCCCAAATCATGTTATTCGTGGAATTCTCCTTACAAGCTTGTTTGACCAACCTCAAAGATACAATTCAAATGACAGCGTTCTGCTCTTTTGCCCTCTGAGTCAGTGTGCATCATTTCCAAATTCTTTTAGCGTATTTTCTTTGTTACGGGTCAGTTTTACCTAAAAATATGTGCGACACCCATTGTTTTCACATGTCTTATAATTTGGATATTATTTTCAGTATGAAAACTGGCTGCTAGGATACAACAGGGATAGAATCAGGGCTCACGTCCACTTCCCAGTGATCTGGCAGTGAGGGGAAGCTGCAGGTCAGCGTGCGCTGCAGAATGCCAAACCGAAGCGGACAAACACACCATCAGCTCTCCAGGCACAGGTTACATTCCCTTGTCACATGTTTTGCCCAGGGCCCAGAGAAGACTTAAAAGTGGGTCTGTAGGCAGTTAACATCTTAGAGTTTCTTCCCAACTCCTGCCATGCTCTCAGTTTATGACCATGTAATCCCTTTCCTAAATTCACCCCACCCTCCCCACCACCCTAAAAGCTGCCTGAGAGACTCTTAGTGATAGCGAACCGTTCCCCCAAGCTCACAGGAGTACCTGGCTGGGTGCTGGTCATAACCACAGACTAACACGTGGGGGTCAAGAGAGGGCAAGGGGCAGGACCCCTTTAAGTGGCACACGTACACAGAGGAACTCTCCTTTCAATTAGAAAAGAAATGAATGTCACAGAAGGCTTCCCTAGAAAAGATATGTAACAAAGTAATATCAATAAAATAGCTATTACTAAAGCAAAGCTTTCATCAATAAGCTTCAAGAACTTTGAAGGAGGAAAATGGCTTCACGAAATGGTAGTCCAGGTTGCCACAGTGTGGACACTGCTGGACATTGCTGTACTCGGAGAAGTACTGCATGCCAATCCGCACGTCGATCACCGGCTTCCCGCAGTGCTTACAGTTCAGGCGGGCCTGCGGGGGGAACACAACAGGCCATGAGCCACACTACCCCTCTGCCCCCCAGCATTGCCAACCAACACTCAAGACTGCTTACCTGGGAAACTGGTCAAGAGTTTAATAAAGCATCCCTTTATTACCCCAAACAGAGTGGGCAGAGCATCAGATAAGCATGAGATATTATACATGCAAATATTTACCCAGCAGCCTAAAAGATTAATGATTCGTCCTTTCTCTCCTGATGTGCAGCACTGCTTGTAATTATTCTACAGATGGGAAGAAAATTCTCAACCTGTACTGCCTAAACTTCTCCAGTAAAACTCCTAACAATTGAAAATCTCTTCCCTGTGGGTTTTAAAAAGTGGCTGAAACCAATCTCTCTCATCCAAACCTGCATGAAATTTCTTTGAAGATTGTTTTTGAGTTTATTTCTTAAATGTATATACATTTTTCATTCTACTCCTAACTACACTTCTGCTTTCTTTGAGGTAAAAATAAAATTTCCCTCAAATACTCTAGTAAAATTGAGGATCTGGAAATAAGGGCCATGTTTACGCCGAGGCTTCTGGAACCTGCAAGAACACTATACCTTCATTCAGGCCCTGGCCTCCCTCTAGTAGCGCCAGACCTAAGCTTTCAGCAACAGGTCCAAGGACTTCAGTGAATAATAGGAAATTATAAAGTACAACGGGCTCTCAATTCAGATGCATTCTACAACCACTTCATCCTCAAAACGCTCCCACAGGTAGGTAGTAGTATATCAATTTTAGATGATCATACTGAAGCACATGGTGATGAAGCAGAAAAGCTGAGATCTGAACCCAGTAGCTTTCCCAGGGCCAACCCTCTTAGTCATTACAGTCTCCCTGAGATAAACTCCCTTTTACCTGACTAATCTCTCTGAACAGTATTAAAAGTGAGATTCTAAGCACACTTCTCTCTTTAACCACTCCTTTAACCTGTTACTCGTTTCTAATAATGAATTCCTGCTTATTTCGGCTTCAAAGTCTTCCTGAAGACACTCCTTGATGCCTTTGTAGCATCTAACATTTGTACCTTTCTCAGTGAATATAATTAATTTTTTTAAGTCAAAAAATTGATTTTTTTTTAAGTCCACTCCAGTAAGGGGAAAAAAAAAAAAAAAAAAGTGTCTGGGATTAAATTGTTTTAAGGAAGAAATATATGGTGAGTAACAACAGGCTGGGTGTAGCATGATACCACTCTGCTTTTCTCCCTGAAGATAAGACAGCAATCCCAGGGCCTGTCAGTGGTGAAGCAGAAAGAGCACCAGGCTGGGAGTGACAGAGGTTTGTGGTCATGCTGATACGTGTGGGTAGACCTGGGAGAAAAGTTCTAATTGTTCAGGCCTCCACAGCATGTGAAAAATAAAGAGTCCTTTCCAGTGCTAGCACTCTTACGAGTTACAGGCCCACACATTCTTTCACTTCCCTATTTCTTTAAAAGGTTACTCTCTGGTGTGTGTGGGAGAGAACTATTCCTTTTGTTTCTCTCATCTCAAGAGCAGGCATCAAGGTATATGGGTATTATAAAATGCTACAGTGAATAACTCGTAGTAAAAGACAATGATATCTCATTTCCAAGACTAACTTTTAAAATGGAAATGTGGTCTGTATATGAGAATAGCATAAAAGGAATCAATTATATCTAGAATCAAATGACAGGCTACAAATGGCCATTCAGGGCTCTCACGACTACATTTCTCTTCTGAGATCAGTAGTACAGACACAGAAAGGCTGAAATACCAACCCTGCCAACCTCTTCATTCAACCAACACAGCTTATCTTCTGAATAAATTGTTAATGGTAAGGATGTTCTCTTTATAAAAATCAAATCATAATGCTAAAGATATAAAACTATTAATAAACTACTGAAATGTTTATCAGGTGTTTATATTAAAGGCTTAGCCACTTAAGAGGAAAGAAAAATCTCTCCAGCCTGTAAATATCAAGGAATTATATAAAAAGCCTTTTCTTTTCTAAAGCACTTGGAAACAAATCAAGATATTTCCAAGGATTTTGTTTTGTCTTCTGTTTCTATGGACTTATTTAATGCATTTTCACATGTTAATACTTTCCTCTTTTCCTCATGACAGCTAAATTTCAGATGCTTTCTTAGCATCAGAATATGCCTCCCTTTAGCAGAGCTTTAAGGATTACAAATCTTTCAAGTCAGCCTCAGACACATTCTGTGGCAGGCAGATCCTGTATAAATTGCACTGTCCCACACAAAGGAAACAAAAAAATCCTGTCTAGGAGAGGAAGTGAGACTTTCTTCTTTCCTTTTAAATGACAACTTTTTCTTACATCTAAAGCTTTAAAAACTCTAAGTAAGCAAGAAGAAAACTAAAGGAACCATTGAGCATCCCATCCCACCATCCAGAGACAAGCTCTGGTAATAGGCTAGCAGAGTCCTTTTCATGTTCACTTTTTACAAATGAAAGTGTGCTATTCCGCCATTTAAGACGTGCTTTTTCTCACTTAAAAGACTGAAAACTATCCTGCAAGATCCCGTTTAATGACTGCTAAGTATTCCAGGAGCAGCGGCACCATGCTGTAGTTAATCAAGTGTCACTGCTGGACTCCCGGGAGGCCCTGGGCCGCTCCTTCCTGCGGCACGCTCTCCACGCCCTCCCACCTCCTCCAGCGTCACCCCAGGGCCACCCCTGACTCTTCCGTATTTACTTGGGGACAGAAGCCTGAGGCCCCCCACTGCTTGCTCTGCGGGGTCATCACCAACCTGACAGCACGGAGAGGCGGCCAGGATGTCGTAGGTGTACATGGTGCCCAGCTGGTGCCAGCTGCCGTCCCACCGCGACTTACACTTGATGCAGATGATCTTGTGAACACCTTCCAGGCAGTCCACGCACACCGCATACAGGTGCATAAGCCTCCCTGTGCACAGAAGACACGAGGCTGAGAGCGGCTGGCAAAAAAGCCACCTTTGGTCACCAAAGGGGATTAAAACAATCACTTAGTTATCAGTTATAAGCTAACACTTTTTCATCTGAAAAAATATAGGGACGACCGAGGATGAGATGGCTGGATGGCATCACGGACTCGATGGACGTGAGTCTGAGTGAACTCCAGGAGATGGTGATGAACAGGGAGGCCTGGCGTGCTGCAATTCATGGGGTCGCAAAGAGTCGGACACGACTGAGCGACTGAACTGAACTGAACTGATCATATATCCCCAAGTTGTCCTTTCAGAATAATGATGGATTACCAACTACTGTCAATGAAACACGTACTTTAAGTTCAAGTTTATTAAACACTGGCTTCAATTCACTTTTCTGAAAAGTGCCACCAGGTTTACAATACGTATACCCAAACTCACGTGACCACGCCACAGAGGCTCGTAACCAACCTGGGATCATGCAGGGCTTTCTGCTCAGAGGTCTACTGTGGAATATGGAGGCTGAACCAGCAATGCCAGTCTGTGCTCAGGGGCTCTCATCGTCCCCTCATAAAAAGCCCAGCGTGTCTTGGTATTGATAGCCCAGAATTAGGCCACAACCAAAATTACTATGTTAACTGTTCTTGCCTCCAAAATTGCTCAGCCATCACCACATCCAATTTAGGAACCAGAATTATATCTTACTTGTGTTTTTTTTTCCGAAAGGAGTTTGACATCTTGTTATTTACCACACTCTTGAAAGTCAGAAGCTCATCCCTCTACTATTTATCGCTATCTAGTGCTTATAAAGGAAAGACATCACCCTAGCTTATATGGAAGGGTTTAGGTTCAAATCAGGAAGAGTTAGAATGTCCAGCATCAGGCAACAGGTAGCAGCAACAACGTGCTCTCTCCGTGGGGATCAGGGTTCCACTGTGCTAAAAACTACCATCAGCAGGACACTTAACTCCTACACGGCTTCTTATTCAGAATGTGCTGCCCACTGCCAGCTTTTCAGTGGTTAAGGGTCAACCTGCTTCTTACCCACTGGAAAGGGATATACAGTACTTATAAGGAAACCTTTCATTTCATTCGCTTTCAAGACTCTCTCCACCTCTATGAGAACTATGCCCTCCTTGAAGGTGCAATGTCTAGAACAGTATCTGGAACATGGAAAGTACTCCATAATTGCATGTTGCATGAACGGATGGAATATGTTAATAGCCAAAGACATTTTAACCTTGGGGCCTCTGCCAAAAATGGGATGGGTGACTGTTTCTTGCAATACTGCCCACCTCTGCTCTGTAGTGTTCTGAAAATAAAACGATCTCACATGCCATCCCCACTCAGAGTGGCCTAGGGCACTTCAGGATGTCAGTTCAGCATCCAGCTGCCACTGTAAAAGGCTTCATTTCCAATCTCCCTCCTAGACTTACTCACCGCAGTTCTCCAACTCTCAAAGACACCCAGGTGGCTGGTTGGAGCAGGGACAGATGGCAAAGTCACATGTTGGTAGCAATAACCACTATGATGAACTTGACAGTGAACCTCCCTGAGTGCTTACCCAGGACCTGGCACTGTGCTTGGAGGCTATGTGACTCACTTTACATAACCCTCTAGACAACTTCTATAACGTAGGCATTATTGTTATTCCCACTTCAGATAGGAGGAAGTAAAACTTACTAGAGCTGAAGTAGCTTGCTCATGTTCAAAAAGATAGTAAGTAGCAAAGTCCAGACTTAAATTTCTGTCTGACTCTTAACTTCCACTCTACATCATGGGAATTCCTGGCCTGGACTGAGTCTCTGGATTTGTTTCAATTACTGTTTATATGTTGTCCTAAGTACTGAGAATTTAAAATTTCTAAATCTATTCTAGGATTGTGAATTCAAACAAACAGTAGATTTCTGTGGTTCTAAGTGGTAAAGAAGCACCAAAAGAAATTCTTAATTCTATCTCTCTCAGTAAATTAATAAATTATTAAACCTTAATAAATGATCACAACCAAGCAAAAGCATCTTCGTCTGGAAAAGTCAGGGAAGAAGAGCTGGAAGCCGGGGAAGACAGTGAAGGGGACAGGGCCCCAGGGCAAGGGCGTGACAATCCACAGAGTCCACCACTGGAAATAATACAATATTTCAGGAGTGTATCACCAACTGCAGCCTGGAATCTTATGGCCTGGAACGCGCCTTTCTACTGGAACTGAAAATGCTTTAAGGAATATATGGTTGCAACTCTGGAATGGAAGAAAGGATTGACACTGGCTTGTTATAAAAAAGATTACACGGACTTCTCTTAGATGTGGCAATAAAAACACAGACACATGAAAAGGCCCCACTTGTGGCACTGACTTGTCGGGTACTGATAAAATACCCAGATCCTCAGATTTTTATTATCAACAATCAAACTGCTCAAGACCTTTGTAGTGCACACCTAATGCATTCATTATCTGTGGATGTATATGTCCTTCAGGTGTGTACACACACAGAATTTTCAGGCTATCTAATTTTTACCCTTCTCATCCACTCTCTGATGGGCATCCAAGATTAGTCCTGGGCTCGGTCATACACTCCTGCTTTTCCTTCTCTTTTCTCCCCATTCAAGAACTCCTCCACTCTTTTAGCCACTAACATTATAAATACGCTTCAGTGTTCATCTTAGATGTTTATTTCTCATAGCACTTGTGAGAGACATCTCCACACAAAAGTCCCAGCATCTCTTCAAACCCAATACACACAAATGCCTCATCTTCTTTCCTCTAAGGCCTGGTCCCTTCCCCAACTTTCTCCACTCCTGTTCATGATAATACCATTTACTTTGTCTAGACTAAGAGTGAACCAACAAAGACACATCTTTACCCTCCACAGTCAAGCTATCTCCAAAGTTGTAATCTTCCCTTTAACATAATCTCTCACAGCTATTCCCACCTTTCAATCTCCACTGTCACCACTCAGCTGGTCCCTTTTCTCCTTGCATCTAGAATGGAGATTTAAGTTACAACTGCATTGCTTCCACCCCTTGCAAACAATTTTTCTCCCAAGAAACCACTGGCTTAAAAAAAAAAAAATTGCTAAATTCTTCAATCCATCAACATGGCAAAGCTCTTTGTTATGGTTTGAAAGGACATCTGTAATCTGCTCTCCTCGTACTTTACTCATTTTCCCCTCGAGAACCTCTGTTCCAGCCCAATGGGTCTCTCAGTTCTCTGTCTCCTGATCTTTTTATGAACCACCATTCCTCCGCTCACACTACTCCTTATCAACAAACTCCTGACATAGTAGTTAGACCCTGAGTTTATCAAAGTCCACCGCACCTCCTGATATCTGTCTTCACACTGCCTCCTTTGACTATCCAGGTCAAAGTGCCCTTTTCCTCCTTGGAAATGATAAGATGCTGCTTTATGTACATAATAGCCAGGTGATACCAGTTCCATAGGTGAGATTAGGGCCTTAGGCCTGGTAAAGTTAGTTACATTTTTATAAATGCATCTTACATCCTAAGATTATAGATTGATGAGTAGCAAGAACTGATAGGACCCAGTACAAGTATGCAATGCGTAAGTCTGGTTGGTTGGTGAACTGATTAAAGGAATTTGTCCATCATGAATAGAAAAAGGACAACTCTCCTCTTTTGTACCCTGTACCCTTGTACCCTCATTCATTTTCATAAAGAATACTTCTAGTCATGAAATGATGAAGATGTTTCCATCTTCTTTCCTCTATAATTATCCCCACACAGTAGAAAGATCATGTAACAAAATACAAATTCCATCTTCCGTGAAACAATGACATACTTGTAACTGTGAACCAAAATATGAGGTCAGAAATAAAATGGAGAAATAGTAAATGGTGCAGCTCTGAAACTGGACAAAAAGCACAGGGGAGGTTGAGATGAAGTGCTAATAAAGAAAGAGTAATTTATTACTAAATAACCACACGTTCTATACAACTTTCATCAAGAAGCAGAGTCTGTTGAATGATCCCCTGAATTTGGGACAGCCTGACAACTTATTTTGAGGAACAGAATGTGACTGAAGTGAGTTACTCAGTCCTAAGCTTAAGTCTCAAGAGAGAAGGGCCATGCAGCTCCATTCTCGCCATCTTTACTGCCACCCTGAAAACAGCATGTGAAAAAGCCCTGGCTAGTCTACTGGCACATGAAAGGATGTATAAACAGGGATAAGCCATTCTAGCCAAGGCTCCCAAGGCCAACCAGTCTGCCAACTGTGAGACGTGTGAGATGCCATCCTAACCAACAAACTCATAGAACTGTGAGAAATTATGAATCATCACTGTTTCACACCACTAAGTTTCAGAGTGGTCTGCCCAATAACAAAGGCTAAAAGACACAGAGTAGGAGGTGAAATTCCAGAAAACGAGTAAGGCCAAATTCAGCTCACTTTCCCTGCTGAGAAAAATAAAATAGAAATAGCATCCATGAAATGAGAACAGGATGCTATTAAAAAGAACTTTAGGAAATTACAAATACAACACAGAACAGAAAACCTTAAACTCAGTAAAAATATTGGAATATAAAATCACAGAAATCTTCCAGAGAAAAGAATGATAAAGGGATGAACAACAGGACTAAAAACATACATAATGAAGCATCTCCTCCACCTCAAAAAAAAAAAAAAAAAAAGATCAGTCTAAGAGGTCCAACATCTGATTAACTGTTTTAGAGTTAAAAAAAAAAAAGCAAACAAAAATGGGAGTAAATCATCAAAGAAATAAATCAAAAGAAAATTTCCCCAAACTGAAGACTCTAAGTTTACAAAATCTTAAAGCTAAGAAAGCATCTTGCACAATGAATGGAAAAAGAGACTCACATCATGGTGAAACTTCAAAATACTAGAAAGAGAAAATCTAAAAACCTTTGGAGGATAGGAAGGGGGGGGATAAAGGAACAGGAGTAAGAATAATATTAGATTTCTCAGTAGCATCATGGGAAGACAGTAGCCAGTGAAGAAAAGCCTTCGAAATTCCAAAGGGAAAATAATTATAACTTGGAAGACTATACCCAGCCAACTACCAATCAAGTGTGAGGACAGAATCAAGATACTATCCGACTATCAACATCTCAAAACATCTATTCCCATGCTTCCTTTCTCAGAAAGCTCCTAAAGGATGCTTCTCAACAAAAAGGAAATTAACCAAGAATAAAGAAGAAAGTATGAGATCAAGGAAGCAGAAGATAAAAAATAGGAAAGAGATGAAGGAATTTCCTAGGATACCTAAGTAGTACAGCTAGGTAGTATTCAAGTGCACCAGGATAGACAGGAGCAGGAAGGTGAAAGTGTCCACAAAAAAAATTTCTAGAAAAAAATTCATAAAATGTGTGACAGGTATGTGGAAATGTTTTTGAAAGGTGGTTTGTAGAGTAGCTAGAGAGTTAGAACTACCAACCAAAGCTTCAGTAAAGGTTAAGCAATTATTAACTCTGGTAAAAACAAAAGCTGTCCTGGAACATATGACTCTCTATACAGGAAATATATGTATACTTGCTGGCTCAGGATTAAATATTTACATACTCATAACAGCAAAATCATTAAGGATTCAACTAAGAATGGTGATGTATTCAACTAAGAATTCTGATGCATTATCCTGAGAGAAAGGGGAAGATACAAGAAAGCATAAATTATCATCCACCTTAAAAGTAAAGCAATACTTTACTTCTCTGGTGGGTAGAGGTAAAGAACCCACCTGCCAATACAGGAGACACAGGTTTGATTTCTGGTCCAGGAAGAGCCCACATACTGCAGAGCAACTAAGCCTGTGAGCCCAACTTTTGAGCCTGTGCTCTAGAGCTGGGAGCTGAAACTACTGAGCCCAAATGTCATCACTACTGAAGCCCTCGAGCCCTGGAGCCCAGGCTCCACATTAAGAGAAGCCACCACAAGAAGCCCGCCCACGGCAAATACAGACTAGCCCCCGCTCACAGCAACTAGAGAAAAGCCTGGGCAGCAACGAAGACCCAACACAGCCAAAAATATTTTTTTTTTAACTTTTAAAGGTAAATCAGTAAGTAATACCTAAAATTGGAGAATGAAGTTCGCAGTTTTAAAATTACAATGGTAAAAATCTGAAGTCAGTTAAGACTTGAGAGTGTCTCTGAGAAGTGAGACAGCAGGGGATGGCAGGAAGAAGTTAAGTGGGGCTATATCCTTCTTACTATAGGCTTTCTGAGCACAGTTTTAAAGTTATGAACAGCTTATATGTCATATATCCCATATTTATATAAATTCAAAAATAGTTTTACATGAATTGACAGAGTTCTCTGTCAACTGACCAGCCCTGTCACTCATTTTTCGGCTGAAATGTTCCAGTCTCTGTATGTAATCCACAGCACTAATAAGCTCCCCACCTCTTACTCTTGCATGTGTGTGCCTAGTCGCTCAGTCGTCTCCGACTTTTTGTGACCCCTATGTACTGCAACCTGCCAGGCTCCTCTGTCCACAGGGATTTTCCAGGCAAGAATACTGGAGTGGGTTGCCATGGCCTCCTCCAGGTGATCGTCCCAACCCAGGGATCTAACCCAGGTCTTCAGCATTGCAGGCAGATTCTTTACCTTCTGAGACACCAAGGACGCCCAAGAATACTGGAGCGGGCAGGCCTATCCCTCCTCCAGGGGATCTTCCCAACCCCAGGAATCAAATTGGGGTCTCCTGCACTGCAGGTTCTTTACCAGCTGAGCTACCAGGGAAGCCTCCTCTCACTACCAGAATAATATCTGACTTTTCCTTTTGCTGCGACCAAGAAAGTCTCGCCTTTCACAAATTTTAAGATTAATTCAACTAATCTAAAAACTCACTGACTGTCTCTGACCCTCCTTTTCCTTTACTGTGTTATGTTTACAAGGATCAAAGAGAATATACTATAGCTTGCTGAGTATATTAACATAGATTTCAAAGGCAACTATTTTATAACAAGTAAAACATTTTTATGCAATTCCTTCTCTAACTTTCTTCCCAATTACTAAACACTACACATCCGAATCCTCTCTTCAAATTAGAGCAAGACAAAAACATAAAATTACCCACCAGGACCACTGTATACTTGGTATAGTGTGACATCAGAGTGAAAGATACCACCTCCACCACCTCACTGGGCAGAGCTGAAATATTCAAATGTTAGCTAGCTCCTGACTAGAACAAAAACACACCAGCAGTTAAAATGAAGCCCGAACACAGCCATCCCTTCTTGTTGGCTTTTCACTTCTCACACACAGAAAACCGGCAAGGTGAGTGAACACCTGTACCTTGAAGGTGACAGGGAACATCGTATTCAATCTCATCGTGTCTCGAGGGGCTTAAGAACAGAGTTCCGTCCACCAGCGGGAACTGCTCGAACACCGGGAGCGCCCGGTGGCACAGGGCACAGTTCACCACGTTCCTGTGGCTGGCGCTCAGGGCTGCCAGGATGAACTTGCGCAGGTCCTCGCCCTGGCCCATCTGGGCATCGTCCTCCATCCGCACGTGGAAAGTGTTCAGCTTGTGCCGGGGGATGTGGGTCAGGAGCTCGGACAGGTCCAGGCGCCGGAGGAACTGCACGGGCGCATCGAAGTGGCCCCCCCTATGAACCGACAACCCCGCGGGGCTGTAGTCAAAGTGGGCGTTTCGGAACACGTGGCCCCCGGCCAGGGCCTTTTTGTGAGGCTCCAGGTGGATGGCGTTCTTGAGGAACTCCCCGAGGTACCTGGAGGAGCGGGGGCCGCTGAAGTGGGCGGGGGAGAGGATGGAGTAGCCGGCGGGCGGGGACTGGCCCGGGGAGCCGCAGGGCGAGCGCGCCCCGTACACCGCCGCGCCGGCCCCGGCGCCGCCCTTCTCCTGCGAGTTCTGCCGGTCCACGGAGTGCCGGCGGGGCAGGTCGTGGCTCAGGCCTTTCTGGGGCTTGGAGGGCGGCCGGCACTTCTTGGCCTCCTCCAGCGCCTCGCCGGGGGGCCTCCCGGTGTTCTTCTCCGACCCCGACTTCTTCTTCTTCTCATCCTGCATCCGCTTTACCTGGTACCAGTCCGTGTCCTTCTTCAGGTGGCCCTGGCCGCAGCGGCAGGAGCAGAAGCGGAAGGCCAGGTCGTAGCCCTTCTTGGTCCACATGTTCTGGCGGCACTGCTTCTCGTTCCAGCTCCGGGCCCGGCCGATGCAGTTGAACTGGACCAGGATGCTGCTCTCCCACTCGTAGAAGCACTGCAGGTGCATCCAGGGGCTGTGCGGGCAGTGCTCGTTGTTGCACACCACCTTCTGGTAGTCGTCTTTCTCCAGGTCCACCGGCCTCCCGAAGCTGCAGATCAGGGGCGTTGCACAAGGGGCTTCTGGGGAGAAGCACAGAGAGAGAGATTCAGCTGGCGCGCTGTGCGGTTCCAGCCGATGCCAAGAGTGAGATCAAAGCTCACTCACCATCCCGCCTGAGCCCATTCACGCCAAAGGTACAGCACGTTTCTGGTGTGGGGATTCCCACTACTGGAGTAACACCAGACGGGGTTAGAAAACGTTCACCGCTTTCTTTTGGTGGGACGTTGTGTCAAGGGAATTTATTCTGTGATATTTGTCATCAGCTGAAAAAAACATTAGCTTCAAAAAGCCCAACTCCTTCACAGTGCAATTAGCTGTACATCAGGACTTGCAACAGTGTAGTATGAGGTCTTCCTGAGACATGAGTGTAATGACAGGCAGAGTTTTTAAAAAATGAATCACTCTGCTCAACTATAAAATATGACGCAGCTAGGGAACCAACAAGAGGGCTTCCCTGGTGGCTCAACCGTAAAGAATCTGCCGGCCAAGCAGGGGATGTGGGTTCCACCCCTGGGTCGGGAAGATCCCCTGGAGGAGGACATGGCAACCCACTGCAGTATTCTTGCCTGGAGAATCCCAGGGACACAGGAGCCTGGTGGGCTACAGTTCATAAAGTCCCAAAGAGTTGGACACAACTTAGCAACTAAATAACAAGAACAACTGAACCAACAAGTTCAGATGGTAACTCCAAAAGGGCTCTCAAACCCTTTCTCATAGGGTTGGGTAATCCTGAATACCATGGAGAAAAGAAAACAGACTTGCCTCATCCCCAGCACTCTAGAATGGTCTGATACCTAATGGTGGGATGTTTGATTAAACTAATTGTTGGTCTTCATGCCAGTTCATGAAGAAAAAAAAAAACAATTCTCCTTAAGCCATGAGGACAGCAAGCAGGAACACCAAAGTATCTCTACCCACAGGGTGTACAAAAGGGCAAGCAGGTTCCCAGAAGGGAGGTAAAACTTGGTAACACAGAGTAGACCCCATTTCGTAAGAAGTAAATAAGATTTATGAACATTTGGAAGCTATGCAGTTTCCCTAAACCTTCCCAGCATCCCCGCTGCCTACCGATGACAAGTATGGCATGCCACCAAACGAAGTGATGCCAATGATGGGGCCCAAAAAGCCATGGGCCTCTATGGTACAATCATCCCCTTCAGTGTGGGATTCCAGGAACTCGGCAAAATGGCCCAGACTGACTTATCCACCTCCGTGATTACCACGGCTTCCCCATCTTCCTCCTGGGAGTCACAACACTTCATCTTCACTTGTTCAAATCCCAAGTGCCCAGTGTAGAAATCTGCAGCATGAACTCTGCAGCCGGACTGCCTGGGTGAGAACTCCAGCAGTACCACCGATGAGCTGTGTGCTCGTGGACAGGCTCCTACTTCTCTTTCTGTCAGCTTCCTCTGTGTAAAATGCAGGTGTCAACTGAATGGACCTTATATGGTTCTTAAAAGGATGAAATATATGGATACACAAGATGGTGCTTAGAGCAGAGCCTGGCATGCAGTAAACCACCTCCGCCTCCTCCCATTCTTCAAGGCCCACCTCTAGACACCAAGACTCTCCTCTTCCCTTGCATCCTGATCTCCTCACTCCCAGGAAGGCTCTGATCTGAACCTTATTTTGAGTCCACACTGTGGTCTCATCAGGTGATGACTTAGGTGAGGATGTCTATTACACTCACCTGATTAGGTGAGGATGTCTATTATCTATTACACTTATCTGATTTCCTGGCACCACTGGGCTCAGGTCTTGCACACATTCAGTGCTGCATAAAGGCTCACTAAAAAGACATGGCACATGAAACCCACACATGATAAGTAGAGCGGAAGGAAGAGAGAAGGCTGTGATCCTAGCATAAAGACTAGGGTAGGGAAGCACACTGAAAAGAAGAGTTGTGTGTGCACTGGGTAAATTAACTGTAGTCACCTAGGCTCCAGGTGACATTTTAAAACATAGTATTTCAAAATGTTAATTAGTCAATTAAACAAAGTTCAGTGGCTTTTACTGTCAATCCTGCAGAGGAACAGCTTCCAAGGGAGCAACTCTGAAATGTACCAGCAAAAACCTAAATGATATTAACCCAGGACTAAGGAAATCAAATTTAAGAATGACCCAGGAGTACCTCTGCATTCACAATATTCAAAACTTTAAATTTTAAATGTTGAGATTGACTTGATGTTTCTTTTAAAAGTATTTTTCACATTAAAGAAAGGTAGACTAAAAGGGAAAAAATTATTCTTATATCTTTTTTAAGTTCCAAATGCATATCATTCAACCAATCCTGAGCACTTCCTACATATCATGTCTTTGGACTTGGAAAGATTGGCAAGCCATGGTAAGAGCTCTAAAGATGTTCGTGCCTGGACCACATGCACAGAGGAGGGAACACAGCTCCACATCCCTGTCCCTCTAACACCGTCTGTCTTCATCACAGCCATTCCCACCTATTTCTCCAGGTGGGACTCCACAACAAAGTGTCTCCACTCCAACCTGCCAGCTCGGCTGGTTCACATGGCAGCCACTTTGATGGGCCTTATGGTTAGACCTCAAAAACATATATAAACCCAAGTGTATGCATGCTAAGATGCTTCAGTCATGTCCAACTCTCTGCAACCCTATGGACTGTAGCCCACTAGGCTCCTCTGTCCATGGGATTCTCCGGGCAATACTGGAATGGGGTTGCCATTTCCTTCTCCAAGAGATCTTCCCGACCTAGGGATCGAACCCAGGTATCCTGTGTCTCTTGCATTGGCAGGCGGGTTCATTACCACTAGGCCACCTGGGAAGCACTAAATACAGCATTATCATGCATGCCTGCGTGCGAAGATATAAAGCCAGGGCTTGTTTAACACCAAACATATGCAACAGACACCCTGCCCTGTTACATACCTCCAGCCTTAGGGCGAGGCTCTGAGGAACAGGGTGAGGAATAGGGGAACCTGCGAAAGGGCCTCTGACAAACCTTTTATATCTACACAGCCTTCTTTTTCTTCCTCCCTTTTCTTTTTCTTACACAGGCTTCTAGTGAAGGCATGGAGGGCTTGCCTTTCTGCTCAGAGACACGATTTCCTTCAAGATTTGTTTGGAAAGGCAGCTGGGAAGAATGAAAGGGGTGTGGGCGCCAGTTCCACCACTGACTAGCTGTTTGACTTGGAGTAGTTTCCTCATCTGTAAAGTAAGGCTACAAATGCTTGCGCTCACTCACCTCAAATGCAGGTGGAAGCGCTTCGTGACTGTAAAGTTCCATAAAAACTCTTCTAAATGTAGTGCTCCCCCACTAAATGCAAGCTGCTCCAAGACATTTAGAAAGTAAGTCAATAAATGAATAATGCCATGCCTTTTTTTCAGTTTCGTAAGTTTTGCAGTTTACTGAAACATATAGCAAACGTTCTTTTAACTGTAAAAAACAGCACTAGTGGCATTCAAATATCACACCTATAACAAAATTTGCCACATTATAGAACGTATTTGTTTCCTGAAAGCTACTTCTAAATTTAGAAAATTCCTAGCTATTAAGAATAGTAGTCCCACAAAGGTATAAATGAGGGGAAGTGAGGAGAAGGGAACCCTCACTTCAGTGAGGGCCTCTGTTAGGCACAACCCTCGGGACTTTAGTCTGAGCTGTGTTGCCTAACAAGCAAAATGAGAAAAGGTTTCCTTCATATGAAGACAGTATGGTTTTAAAAAATATATAGGAACTCTCCAGTACATGTTTTTACGGCTTCACCATCAAATATCTCACACTCAGTTTCTATTTCTCCCTGCCCAAGTGAAAATAATCAGGGCTCACCTCATTCTGCTCCCTGATAGCTCAGTTGGTAAAGAATCCGCTTGCAATGCAAGAGACCCCAGTTCGATTCCTGGATTGGGTAGATCCCCTGGAGACAGGATACGCTACCCACTCCATTATTCTTGGGCTTCCCTTGTGGCTCAGCTGGCAAAGAATCAGCCTGCAACCAATGCAGGAGACCTAGGTTCAATCCCTGGGTTGGAAGATCCCTGGAGAAGGGAAAGGCTACCCACTCCAGTATTCTGGCCTAGAGTCGGACACAACTGAGTGACTTTCACTTCTACTTTCACCCCATTCTGGGCAAAAATCTCAAGTCGTTTCCATTATGGACAATAAGATAAGGAGGCTGACATCACTTGAGCAACATCTGTCCCTCTCCATCTCATCCTGTATCCTTCCTCCCACCTCAGGCCTTGGTGTCACCCTCCCCAACTCCACCCCCGGCACTTAATGAAAGGGAAGGATCTGACAGCGGCCATTTACACTGCCTGCCCAACTAACACAAAGCTCTTGATGATAAACTCGTTCACACTGACAGGAACCCCCAAACCAGACACTGCTGTTTTCAGCTTCTTAACTGTGAAATTAACTATTCTCACAGCTCTTAAAATAATTTCAAGCATCACAGGCAGGTGGGGAGTTTGGCGGGGTAGAGAGGCTTCTGAAATCACGTGAGGCTTTCTAGACAAAGCCCAAGGTAGGGACTCGGTCACATTCATCCTTGCAAACCCACTACGGTGAAAACTGTGTCACGTGTCTAATGAATGTCTCGCGGAAGCCAACTAGGTTCCAGTCAGATTTAGGAGTCTGCAGTGATGGAGTGCTGGAGGAGGGAAGGTAGGGGAAGGTGGCCCCCAGGGAGCTCAGCCCCCTGTCTAGCAGTCTCCGCAGGCCTTCAAGACTCAGCCAGGAGCCCCTCTCGGGCAGTGCCTGGCCCTCACACTCACTTCCTCAAACTTACCATGATCTATTCTACCTTCCTTCAGCATCCAGGTACCAAATGCAAACTTTAAGGTTTCTGAACAACTGTTGTATGATACAGCTCTGTTCTATACAGTAATTTCTCTTAGTGGGAGCACACCCTCTTGTTTGAAGAGCAAGTTCCCCTGAGGGGACGACTGTTCTGACCTGAGGATGCTCATCTATCTCCAAGCTTCCTGAGGGGCTGGAGCATGGTGATTGAGGATATGGACTCTGGAGCCAGCCAACCAGCCTGGATTGACTTGCAGCTCTAAACTTACAGTCTTAAGACCTCTGACTAGTCACTTCAACCTCCCTGGGCTTCTTTCTTCTCACCTGTAAAATGGCAGCAACAAGAGTGAGCACCTACCTCAAAGGATTGCCATGAATATCAAAGGAGTTATTAAGGCAGTTTAAATGGTGCCCAGCCCATAATGAGCACCATTTAAATACATGCAATTATTATTAAAAGCCCTATCACTTTATATTACTTGATGTAGAAACAAAAGGACCTCATTTAGAGCAAGACTACAACCAGGAAGTGACCATCCTCCTTTCTTCATCTGTAAGTAAGTGCAAAAAATAAGTGCTTTCCCCCTACAAACAAAGCAGGGTGGCATGCATAAAATAAGTCACTAAATATGTACTGACAAGTTTTAAAGAAGCAGAAGGAAAATTCTGTTCTCCTAGCCCCTTAAAGATCTTCTATTCAGTGTCAGCCAAGTACCGTGCTATATGTAGTTTTCAATCTAAAAAGATCTTTTCCAAGCCTGGGTAACAGGGATTCACAAAAAGCATGGCTGCCTTTGATTCATGAGATGTGTTCCTAAAGAACTTCCATAATTCAAGACTGACTATCTCACAGTCTGCGGGCGGAGTATGGGGAATGCATCCTCAGAACGCATAAATCTGCAGCTCAGCCGCTGTGCTGTGGTTTTGCTTTACTGCTGCTCTTTAATATCAGAATTATCTCTAATATTTCTCAGTTGTACCTCATAAATTGACAGCATGGCATAGCACAGTGTTTTATCCTATTTATTTCTGTTCCAAAGTTACAGATTTTCAGGATGTTTTCCAGCATGAGTATTATTAGCACAACTTGGTTACTCTGAATGAGGTTTGAGTTACAAGCTAATTTGAAAATAATAACACAAATGTCACTTAAATTCATGAAGAATATCTGTAAGCAACAAGAGTTCACATAATATTGCCAAGGGTTAGAAGGTATTTCTCTTAAAAAGAAAAGGATGTGACACTGGGTAACCAAGCATTTTTACAATTCAGTTGACCTGCTGGCTTTGAAAACATGAGATAGCCTGATGCATAATTTGGGGGAATGTGCCTGCCAAAACTTTGCACATAACGTGAAACTTTTATTATCATTTATGTATCATTAGTTGAAATTTGCATAATTCAATTTGCATACAATAGGATCACATGACACTAGGAAATAAATTAGCAGACTGCCTTTTCTCCTGCCTGGAGATTTAGATCTTGAGGACACTGAATCACAGAGAACTACACAGCACCCTGGCATTTCATGTACTGCATGCACTCACTCTGAAGACTGGTCCATGAGCTCTCGGAACCAATCCACAATATCACAGGACGCAGACAGAACTCCAGGTTAAGTACATGTGTATGTGCACATGTGTCTGAATGTGTGCACATATATAACAGAACGAGTGCACAGCTTTTAAACCATCCCACTGTTGAGACTCCAGAAAAGACTTCATGTTATCCTACAGTACTATAATCCAAGTTTAAAGCATTTGCCTTGCTTCCCTGAAACACTAAAGAACCTGATTCTGATTATCCCTGTCAATGGCCTTCCCTTTGCACACACAAATATTCCAAATACAGCCATAATCAAAACTCCAAAATAATATTTTTATGTGATTGCCATTTACCACCTAAGTTATAAGTACAGTGTCCCGAAAATGTTGGCTTACTTCTTTCTTGGTGCATCCAGAATGGTGCCTGAAGACCAAAGGCCACAGTGGAGTTGGGCCCTCCCCATGCCTATGGATTCTCGAAGGCCTCAGCTGAAAAGACAAATGGCTTCACCTCCCCCCAGTCTGTCCAACGAGTAAAACATTCAGCTGTGTGTTCAACTGGCAACAGGGGTCATCTGCAGACAAGACACCCGTCAGAAAATATCCCCACAACTCATCGCTGTTTAATACCATCCAAACATTCTACCGAGAGAAACAATTTTTAGGAAAGATGTCATAGATGATGTCCACAGTTTTCTAGATCTGAGCTCCAGTGGGGTGGTCTAGCCTGCAGTGTCTTATTAAACCAGTACAGGGATTCTTGTTATGAAGTGTAAATGCCTTTTAGATGCATCACGCCCTGTTCACATACTTATTCATATGCCAGGACCCTGGAGGCATCTGAGTGTGTCAGCCTTGCACCAGATAAAAGCTATCTCTTAGTAAAGGCAGGTGTCACAGGGCTGGTTACCTGGACCACACTGTTTTATTCCCTGGACAGGCTGCTTTTAATGGTGCATACGCATGCATGCTCAGTTGCTCAGTCGTGTCCGACTCTTTGTGACCCCATGGACTGTAGCCCGCCAGGCTCCTCTGTCCATGGGATTCTCCAGGCAAGAATACTGCAGTGGGTTGCCATGCCCTCCTCCAAGGGATCTTCCTGACCCAGGGATTCAAACCCATGTCTCTTACAGTATGAAGGTATTACATGCATTGGCAGGTGAATTCTCTACCACTGGCTTCCCAGTGCCACCTGGGAAGCCCCTTAATGATGTGAGCAGGCCTAATAAATGTTTTATTTATGAAAGGATATTGTCATGGACATTGCTCAATATTTTACAACATTTTGTAAGTCACTGGTTTTGTTTTGCTTTGTTTTCTTATCTGATGGACCTTGGAGTGCAGACCTCTGCTTCTGTTTGCCTCTTCCCTCCATGTACTAGAAATCTGAAAGCCACATTTGTATCCCACCTCTTGCAGTGCCCCAAGATATCCATTATTTTTCCTAACAGTATCATCCCTATTACTAATATTCTCACTTATTTATTATTTTTTATAGTATTACATGTATTTTTGAAACCCAGTTTATTTGTAGAAGGAGGAGGCTATAAATGATCAAAACAAAAATCCATTCCCCACTTTTTCCCATAAATTTCAAACCAGCTTTGCCTAATTCATATCAAACTGTGGACTTTGGGGTGGAGGCAGATGCTTTCCTCCCTCCTTATTTTCCAAAGTCGGCCAGAAAAGGATGCAAACTAAGAGAAGAGGCCAATGCTGACCCACGGAGCCCAGGAGCCCCACAAGCACAGCCCCTTCAGGAAGGGCTGGCTGCGGCATAAACACTGAGTCCTGGAGCCACCGTGCTCAGCAGCTCCACACTCTCACTCCTTCCCCTGGGCTCAGCCCCTTCAGCTTCCCACCCTGCTGTTCATGCCTAGCCATCCACCTGTTCCCAACCAGCCTGGTGTCTCTCAAGACACATCCCAGGCTGACTCCTGCTGCTGAGAGCTCTGCCAGCCAATCCAGCCCCTCCGGCCTCCTTGTCCCGCCTGGACCAGGCAGGTGCCTCCTGCGTCACCTGCTCCCAGCCTCACCGGTGAAGTCGAGACATGGTGAAGTGGGCTCTGGCGCCTGCCAACTCCACCTCACCTCATCTTCTTCCGGGAAGAGGAGATCCTGTCTGCAGGGGTCTAACCCACAAAGCCCAGACTCTGTCATCCCCGTGTGGGCCCAGTCTTGTCTCCACTCAGCTCTTGCCAACAGCAGCCTCTTTACTTCCCCTTCTTCCCACTACTCCCTCACCTAGCAAACCCAGGAATTCACTTCTGACAAACAGGCAAAGGATAGCCCCATGTTCACTGCAGAGATTAGCTCTAAGGGGAGAGGCAGACAAAAGAGCAATGAACCGCGAAATGGCAAGATTACAGATGTGGCCACACAACCTGAACCTGCTGCGAGGTTACATCACCACTGACAGCTACAAGAGTCCAACCAACTTCACCTTCTAAGGATGAACGTGCTAGTTGCTCAGTTGTGTTTGGCTCCTTGAGACCCTACGGAGAGGGTAGCTATTCCCTTCTCCAAGGGATATTCCCCATCCAGGGATCGAATCCGGGTCTCCTGCATTGCAGGCAGATTCTTTACCATCTGAGCCCCTACAGGATGGCAAGTGGAAAAAATGCCAGTGTAAAACCTAACAGCAAGAATAGCAGATTACTATAGCCATCGAGCCTTTATTAATGGCATTAGCAATTATAATGACAACTTGTTTTAATAATAAAAGTCATTTCCAATGGTATACTAATTATAGATACATGTATTCACATGTAAGAATATAAGAAAAAAACAAGTTTATATCATGCCAACTGAAATAAGGCACACAGTCATACATAGGTATACATGAGTGTATCTATGAATAACCAGATATCACCCTAACAGTGTAATTTCATACACATGCACGTTTACATGCATACACACCTACTCTAGATGCAACATTACTTCCACAGTGAACAACAACAAAAGATCCTGGCTTTTGCTAACCAAGTTCTTCAACAGTTAAATTTTAGCCTCAAGATCCACGGTAAACCCCAGACTTTTTGGCAATTACAATTGCCAGTAAACAACGATCAGTTTTACAGCTTGCTCCTGCTCGTGTCACTCTTTGAATACTGCCAGCCTAGCATCAGCCTCGGCAGGGATCTGTCAACAGCTTCTGGAATTCTGACCACATTCTCCAAGATGTTAATCTTCCCTTGCCTTCCTGCCTGGCATCAGTGCAAATTCAGTGAGCATCTTCTCCTTGCAGTGACATGGGGTTTTGAGGTCTGCAGGTCCAGTAGGTTTGCTTCATCTTTTTTTACAGACACTAGAGCAGAAAAGGATGATGAAAAATATAGAAAAATACACACAAGTAAGTATCTGAAACCAGGATATACTGATAACACTCTGTGCGCTGATGTGATGTCTTCAGCAGTTCCACTTTCCTCCTCTGCTCCTGGGATGAATCAGGGAATGTCAATATAGTACATAACAACCCTGAATTTCTGCCATCCTCAAGATTGATCGTGAACACAGTAAAGGTTTATTTATCATCTGCAAATATTATGGATTTGAGGCCAGATTTGTTTTCCAGATTTTTTTTTTTTAATAAGGACGTCCCGATATGTAGATGTAACACCGGTTTACTAGGTCTGACACACTAAAGTTTTGGAATCTACTATAAAGAAGTCAAATACTGGATAACATGAGCACTTGATTACAGGTCTCTAGAGATCTGGACATTTGCAAAACAGAACAATAGTTATATTCTCAAAATGCTGTAAAACTATACAGGCAAACTTTACACAGGAAATATTTCAAACTAATCTGGTCTCTGAATGAGGCAGTTTTCTTAGCAGATTTATTATACTTAATTAATTAAAGAAACAGCTTTCAAATTTTCCAGAATACTAATAAACACTCATTTAGGCAAATGTATGGCTTCTATTAACAGTTATTATTTAATAAAGACCCTGTTCTAGGGGACAAAATAAACATACCAGGGTTTGTCTCAGGGTTAAACACTTTTTACAAAAGAAAAACACACAGGGTCTCTGAAAATCAGCTAATTACAACTCAATTCAATAACACTTCTGAACACCTGTTGTGTGCCCAGTCCAGAGCTTCATATAGGGGCTGCAAATGATGAATAAATTTGTTAGCCACACTTTCCTGTGTCTCTGAGTATCTTATACTTTTTTGTTGAAAACTAGACACTTTTACTAACAGTGGCAACTCTGAAAATCAGATTTTCTTCCTTCCAGTACGCTGCTGCTGCTGTTGTTCCTGCTGCTTGTTTGTTTAGTGACTAATTCTGTAAGGTCTCTATTTTTCCTTCACATGTAGCCACTGAAGTTTCTGCTCAGTTAGTTTAGTGGTCAGCTAATACTGGACAGAGACTTCCTTAAATGCCCTGAACAGTAAGTGTCCCACCCTTTGCCAAGGGGCTGTGTGTGTGTTGGGTAAGCCTTCACTGCTTCAACAATTTACAACCTTACTGGCCTTTACTTTTAGCTTTTTTGGAGTCTCCAGATCAGCCAGAAGCAACAATGAGGGGCTCTTCAAGTCTTCCCTGGGCATGCTCTGAGCCCTGCCCACATGCATGGTCTTCTAGAGCAGCGGTCCCCAACTTCTTTGGCACCAGGGATGGGTTTCACAGAAGACAAATTTTCCATAGACCAGGGGTTGGGGGGATGATTTCGGGATGGTTCAAGTACAATACATTTATTGTGCACATTATTTCTATTCTTACTGCATCAACTCCACCTCAGATCATCAGGCATTAGATCCTGGAAGCTAGGGACCCCTGCTCTAGGGCACCAGGAATGTGTCGTAGTTTCTCAAAACCCTTTATGGACTTCCCACTTTCAAGACATTCTTCCTAAGTGTTTTGACCCATTTCTTGTTTGCTCTGGCTGCTGGCTAGTATCATAATTACAATGACAAACAACTGCTGATGAGCGTGTTCAGCAGACATCATAAGAGGGCTTCTAACACTGGATAACCTCTGAGCCAGGTGAAATAAAGACCAGCCCTGTGAATGCGGTTTTACCAGGCGGCTTCCAGACATGTCGAAAGGTGGCAGTTCTCTGGGACTACAGTTTTAGGGGAAGCTTCAAATCTGTTCTTCCCCCTCCAATGACTACTAGGCTGCTTGTTTTAAAGCTACTATGAATATTACAGGGCTTCCCTCGGGGCTGAGCTGGTAAAGAACCCACCAGTAATATAGGTAACCTGGGTTCGATCCCTGGGTTGGGAAGATCCCCTGGAGAAGTGAACAGCTACCCACTCCAGTGTTCTGGCCTGGAGAATNTTAAAGCTACTATGAATATTACAGGGCTTCCCTCGGGGCTGAGCTGGTAAAGAACCCACCAGTAATATAGGAGACCTGGGTTCGATCCCTGGGTTGGGAAGATCCCCTGGAGAAGTGAACAGCTACCCACTCCAGTGTTCTGGCCTGGAGAATTCCATGGACTGTATAGTCTATGGGGTCGCAAAGAGTCAGACACTACTTTCACAATGTATACTACTATATATAAAATAGATAAATAAGACCCTACTGTACAGCACAGGAAATTATATTCAATATCTTATAACAACCAAAGGAAAAGAATCTGAAAAGTATACATATATATATGCATAAAATAAATCACTTTGCTGTACACGAGAAACACAACACTGTAAATCAACCATACTCCAAACACATACACACACACACACACACACACATATATATACATATATTTTTTTTTTAATGAAGCTACCATGGAGCCAGGGAGGGGGAACGGGAATACAGCAAGTTAAGAGAAAACAAAATTCACTGTTCCTACTATGACTCAGTCATTTCCCTTGAATAAAAACTCCGAGGATTAAAGCAAGTTTTTTGTTAATTTCTAGAATTCTAAAAAGTTGATTTTGATCATTTTTTCCAGTGTTTATATTGTTTTTAAGGAGAGGCAGATATCCAGAGGTCCTCCTATCATTCCAGAAGTAGGTCTTAATATAAATTTAAGTTTAAAGACATATTTTGTTATAGAAAAATGACAAGATGATAAAAATAGAAAAAAAATGTAAAATTTCTGACCATGATCTTTTAAATGACTATGGCTATCAAGTTACTATGATATTTGGATTCTCTTTAAATACATCAAAATGACGAGATTTACAATAAACTGAAGACTGTACCCTCTGCATTTAAACTTAAACAACAACAACCAAAAAAACAGGGTGAAACAGTATTAAGTAAAAGGGACTTTTTGCTTTCTCAATTCCTTTAGGGGATACACAAGCAAAAAAAAAGTATTTTTCAAGTATTTTGTCAACTTGTTTTAATTAGTATAGGAGCTATAGTAAAGCTCACCTAAGTATATCTGTCTTAAAAAAGTTTTATCAACACCTTCAAATCAGCCTGCTGAAAATTACAGTGATGACATCACAGATGCATTCAGGAATCTCAGAAACTCCCAGCCCAAAGCCCCACGTCCCTCGGCTACACCCAAAGAGCGCCACGACTAGGTCCAGGACTAGACCTGCCACCTAATTACCCATGAGGCCCATGTGCCAAGCCTCTGCTTCGGTCACCAGCCCTCCCCGTGGGGCAGTACTGAGCGCAGATCAGAGGAGAAGGAGGCCGGTGCCCACACCACACCTCAGGCTCACCAGGGGGTTAAAAACCATTTCTTGACTAACTGGTGAGTATTTTCTCAAGTGAAAACTTAAAAAGTTTTTAAGTAAATTTTCTCAACTATTTTGAGACCTTTCTCTACTAAAACTTTTTAAAAGATACTAAGTCCTGTAACAAAGGGAAACTAATACTTTCAAAGTATTTTGTCAACTTGTTTTAATTAGTATGGGAGCTATAGTAAAGCTCACTTAAGCATATCTGTCTTAACCTCTGATTTAGTTTATCCCCCCTGATGTTATTTTAGTGTGTGAGACTATTCCAAAGAGGGTAGCAAGTTGAGTACATGGAGATTAAATTCAGTTAAACATGTTTTCATGTTTTGAATAGGATTTAAACACAAGACTTTTACTCAAACAAACCTCTCTACCCAAATAAACATGGAAGCCTCATATTTCCCCCACCAACCAAAAAAAAAACAACAACAACAATGTGCTCTTAAACTGTATTTAACAACTTGGGTTTTTAACACTGTCTCAATAGATTCCGTTTATTCTCCTAAACTCACTGTTTCTTAGGTTCAGTTAAAATTCACAAGCCTACCTAGTCTGATGTTAAAACTAAATAGAAAGCTACAGACTTCTATTTTACCCATTTTTAAATTTCCATTCTGGCTCAAATATCTTGATACCAGTATGAAATCTGTGTCAATAATGACTTTAAAGTAGAAAACTCACAGCTTTGTTATCTACCAGAGATCATGTCAAGACCTAAAAGCACACAGACCCCAAATATGTCTGCTTTAGGCTATCAGGATGAAGATAATGGTTTCAGAATTTTCCCTGAAAGTTTCTTAAAAATACCAAAATTTCACACAATGCAAAGAAGACAATCCCTTGGTTCAGATTCTACAAACACGTCCGAAGCCCACAAGAGGATCCTTTATTGCTCTGCCCAATGTCATTCAGCTAGCAAGGTGCCTTCCCTCTTCCATACCCACTCATACTGCACAGAGATCAATAAAGAGCACAGAGCCAGCTTATAAGGAGAGGCAGTGACCAATAATTTTGTGCAACAAGATATAGAAAGCAGTTCTAGAATTTGAAATAGTGTCTCATTCAAAATTATCGAACTACTTACTATGATCTGGTTACACAAGTTTATTCAGAATGGCCAATGCCCACATCAATCCAGAATTATTTAAAAACTAGGTCTACAGAAAGTCAAATTAAAGAAACAAGTGCTTAAACCCGATTACAATATAAAGATTTCCTGACCCCAATCTTTGCACTCCTTAAAAACAAAGAAAGAGAGTGAGGTAAATCTACTCTAGCTAACAAAAGTGCTAATCTCAAAAAAAAAAAGGCTTACATGTCAACGAGAATAAAGCAACTTTTCTCGGAAAGAACATAAAGATTTGGCATTGTATCAGTAGACACTATGGAATGGGGCAGCAGAAAGAGCGCTGGCGTTGAGAAGCAGAACCTCAACCTGCTTTGCCTGAACCCTGCTTGGGTCAACATGCCAACAATCCTCAAGAAGATTTTCAGGCTACTATTGTCATTAAATCAATAAATCCCCAGCACAATGTGGCTAAATTCGTTTCCCTACTCTATCCACACTCCAAGCTAAATCAAATCCTTACACTCCTTTGTTTTCCATATTCCTTTCCTATTCTACTGAACTCCCTGAAAAATACACTCTCAGTTCCCTTGCCTTCCCTTCAAAATAAACCTGGGGGAAAGCCTTATAGCATTCCCTTCCACCCCCGCAGTCACTCTGCTGTGAGCTAGGGAGAGAAGACAAAGCTTTAGCCTGGGGGTCACACTACTTGGCCTATTTCTGAAATGCTGCATCAGCAACCAACAAGCAAGTTATAGAATCTGTTGTAACAAGGAAAGACTTGTCAAAGCAGAGGGTGTGTCTAAGCCTTATACATACCTCAGTAAAAATGAAAACTAGACTCAAAAATAAATCATGTCTATGTCCAAACTCAGTAGTTCACCACATATACATACTCAATAAAGCTGCTATAATATGACTTATTTTCAGAAGTGTATGCCATAAAATTTTCTACTGCAAAGGAAGCTCAAAGTTTTTCCCCAAGTTTTTATCCCACTGATATATTAACCCAAAGATGTCATTACATCAATAACTAAACAATCCTTCCTTTCCCAGTTACTAACTTTCGTGGAACACAAAATATAATTTTATAGTATGATTATTTTTTTTTTTTTTAATGAAGCTACCATGGAGCCAGGGAGGGGGAACGGGAATACAGCAAGTTAAGAGAAAACAAAATTCACTGTTCCTACTATGACTCAGTCATTTCCCTTGAATAAAAACTCCGAGGATTAAAGCAAGTTTTTTGTTAATTTCTAGAATTCTAAAAAGTTGATTTTGATCATTTTTTCCAGTGTTTATATTGTTTTTAAGGAGAGGCAGATATCCAGAGGTCCTCCTATCATTCCAGAAGTAGGTCTTAATATAAATTTAAGTTTAAAGACATATTTTGTTATAGAAAAATGACAAGATGATAAAAATAGAAAAAAAATGTAAAATTTCTGACCATGATCTTTTAAATGACTATGGCTATCAAGTTACTATGATATTTGGATTCTCTTTAAATACATCAAAATGACGAGATTTACAATAAACTGAAGACTGTACCCTCTGCATTTAAACTTAAACAACAACAACCAAAAAAACAGGGTGAAACAGTATTAAGTAAAAGGGACTTTTTGCTTTCTCAATTCCTTTAGGGGATACACAAGCAAAAAAAAAGTATTTTTCAAGTATTTTGTCAACTTGTTTTAATTAGTATAGGAGCTATAGTAAAGCTCACTTAAGTATATCTGTCTTAAAAAAGTTTTATCAACACCTTCAAATCAGCCTGCTGAAAATTACAGTGATGACATCACAGATGCATTCAGGAATCTCAGAAACTCCCAGCCCAAAGCCCCACGTCCCTCGGCTACACCCAAAGAGCGCCACGACTAGGTCCAGGACTAGACCTGCCACCTAATTACCCATGAGGCCCATGTGCCAAGCCTCTGCTTCGGTCACCAGCCCTCCCCGTGGGGCAGTACTGAGTGCAGATCAGAGGAGAAGGAGGCCGGTGCCCACACCACACCTCAGGCTCACCAGGGGGTTAAAAACCATTTCTTGACTAACTGGTGAGTATTTTCTCAAGTGAAAACTTAAAAAGTTTTTAAGTAAATTTTCTCAACTATTTTGAGACCTTTCTCTACTAAAACTTTTTAAAAGATACTAAGTCCTGTAACAAAGGGAAACTAATACTTTCAAAGTATTTTGTCAACTTGTTTTAATTAGTATGGGAGCTATAGTAAAGCTCACTTAAGCATATCTGTCTTAACCTCTGATTTAGTTTATCCCCCCTGATGTTATTTTAGTGTGTGAGACTATTCCAAAGAGGGTAGCAAGTTGAGTACATGGAGATTAAATTCAGTTAAACATGTTTTCATGTTTTGAATAGGATTTAAACACAAGACTTTTACTCAAACAAACCTCTCTACCCAAATAAACATGGAAGCCTCATATTTCCCCCACCAACCAAAAAAAAAACAACAACAACAATGTGCTCTTAAACTGTATTTAACAACTTGGGTTTTTAACACTGTCTCAATAGATTCCGTTTATTCTCCTAAACTCACTGTTTCTTAGGTTCAGTTAAAATTCACAAGCCTACCTAGTCTGATGTTAAAACTAAATAGAAAGCTACAGACTTCTATTTTACCCATTTTTAAATTTCCATTCTGGCTCAAATATCTTGATACCAGTATGAAATCTGTGTCAATAATGACTTTAAAGTAGAAAACTCACAGCTTTGTTATCTACCAGAGATCATGTCAAGACCTAAAAGCACACAGACCCCAAATATGTCTGCTTTAGGCTATCAGGATGAAGATAATGGTTTCAGAATTTTCCCTGAAAGTTTCTTAAAAATACCAAAATTTCACACAATGCAAAGAAGACAATCCCTTGGTTCAGATTCTACAAACACGTCCGAAGCCCACAAGAGGATCCTTTATTGCTCTGCCCAATGTCATTCAGCTAGCAAGGTGCCTTCCCTCTTCCATACCCACTCATACTGCACAGAGATCAATAAAGAGCACAGAGCCAGCTTATAAGGAGAGGCAGTGACCAATAATTTTGTGCAACAAGATATAGAAAGCAGTTCTAGAATTTGAAATAGTGTCTCATTCAAAATTATCGAACTACTTACTATGATCTGGTTACACAAGTTTATTCAGAATGGCCAATGCCCACATCAATCCAGAATTATTTAAAAACTAGGTCTACAGAAAGTCAAATTAAAGAAACAAGTGCTTAAACCCGATTACAATATAAAGATTTCCTGACCCCAATCTTTGCACTCCTTAAAAACAAAGAAAGAGAGTGAGGTAAATCTACTCTAGCTAACAAAAGTGCTAATCTCAAAAAAAAAAAAAAAAAAAAGGCTTACATGTCAACGAGAATAAAGCAACTTTTCTCGGAAAGAACATAAAGATTTGGCATTGTATCAGTAGACACTATGGAATGGGGCAGCAGAAAGAGCGCTGGCGTTGAGAAGCAGAACCTCAACCTGCTTTGCCTGAACCCTGCTTGGGTCAACATGCCAACAATCCTCAAGAAGATTTTCAGGCTACTATTGTCATTAAATCAATAAATCCCCAGCACAATGTGGCTAAATTCGTTTCCCTACTCTATCCACACTCCAAGCTAAATCAAATCCTTACACTCCTTTGTTTTCCATATTCCTTTCCTATTCTACTGAACTCCCTGAAAAATACACTCTCAGTTCCCTTGCCTTCCCTTCAAAATAAACCTGGGGGAAAGCCTTATAGCATTCCCTTCCACCCCCGCAGTCACTCTGCTGTGAGCTAGGGAGAGAAGACAAAGCTTTAGCCTGGGGGTCACACTACTTGGCCTATTTCTGAAATGCTGCATCAGCAACCAACAAGCAAGTTATAGAATCTGTTGTAACAAGGAAAGACTTGTCAAAGCAGAGGGTGTGTCTAAGCCTTATACATACCTCAGTAAAAATGAAAACTAGACTCAAAAATAAATCATGTCTATGTCCAAACTCAGTAGTTCACCACATATACATACTCAATAAAGCTGCTATAATATGACTTATTTTCAGAAGTGTATGCCATAAAATTTTCTACTGCAAAGGAAGCTCAAAGTTTTTCCCCAAGTTTTTATCCCACTGATATATTAACCCAAAGATGTCATTACATCAATAACTAAACAATCCTTCCTTTCCCAGTTACTAACTTTCGTGGAACACAAAATATAATTTTATAGTATGATTATTTTCAAAGGCTCAAAACTATTCATTTCGAAACTAGAGGGGGAATATACCATTTATAAAAGAGTTAGCAAAAATATCTAGATATTTCTCTTTTGTCATAAAAGAATTTGTCCAGTTAAATACAATTTTATTAAAATATATAAACATATACAAATGTATATACGATTATACTCCATATGAATTCTAATCAGTATTTCCAAATCTGTCAAGAGAAAAAAATTTCACATTAATTATTCAAAAACTTTTCCAATTCCTCTTTAGATCACACACCTCATGGAACATTAAAAAATTATAAGGAAAACTGATACAAAGTCAAAAATTTCAAATCTGAGTATCTCAAAGAGAAGGCTTGTTTTTTAATCAACCAAATCCCAAGAAAAACAATGATTTAAAAAAACACGCCCATACATTTATATAAACACACTGACACAGATACATACCAAGTGTCATATGCCTGTAGAAGTTATCTTGTTAAAATCCATAATACAGTTTGGTACATTCACAGGTCTTTAATTTTATTTAAGATGTAAAATCTGAAAGGGAGGTAAAGAAACATCCCGAAGTGTTATGACCTGCAGGAGGAAATGGCAACCCACTCCAGTATTCTTGCCTGGAGAATCCCATGGACAGAGGATCCTGGCAGGCTATAGTCCATAGGGTAGCACAGAATCAGACACGACTGAAACGACTTAGCATGCATGCACGAAAGTGTTATGAAAGTATCCCAGATGCTTTTACAACACAAACTCCTACTCCACAGAGCCCCAGAGGCTGGTAAAGAGCAGGGAGCACAAAGGCCTGAAGTGAGTGGACACAAACTAAAGAAGGCATGGCTACAGACACAGGCACACCAGGCCAAAAGCGAGGCTCTGCTAATCACATGGTTAAAACCACAGCACAGTTTGCGGTTATAATGAAACCTGGGGACAAATGATTCACAGATCACAACGAAACAATCCACAAGTCAGCTCTGCTCAGGCTGGGGGAAAGCACCCGCCCCATGGCTTCAGTCCCTACAGGCCTTCCCCTCAGTGGGTCAGAAACCCTAGAAGAGCCCACTCAAGGAGGGTGCTCACCCTGAGACCAGCAGGTAAACACTGCAGACTCCTTGGGAAAACTCACACAGCAAGAGCTGCCAGACCTGAACCTGCAGAGAAACGAAAGGCTCCCCCAAGGAAGTAGAATCAGCATTTTCACTGCAAGCTGTGGGGCAAAGCCCAGGTTGGCCCTGGTTCTTCCACACAAATCAGAGTAAGCATTCACCACTAAGGGAAGCAGACACACAACCACATGACAAACAGAAAACCAAAACACCAACTAGAAAACACCCAAAACCCCAAAGCATGACACAACCATGGGCTTTTTCAAATAGCAATACAGTTTTTTGCAAAGAGTTAGTCATACGCAATATCATGTTATCCTGCTTTCCACAGATAAGAATAGTTGGCCTCAGAAAGCTCCATCAGCCTTGCAAAATGGCAAACCTCAAGCTAGGACCTGGGTCTCTCAAATCTCACACTCTTTAAAAAAAGCAGTGAGTTTGGGAATCTCCTGCAAGTCACAGACATTTGAGAAGCACAGGGCAGAATGGATCAGCCTGATGAACAGGGCACAAATAAACTCTTGGTCCAGGTGAGTTCTGTGTTCTCGCTTTCGTAACACAGAAATGTAATTTCAATGCAAGTGCCAGAATGAAAAAAATGAGAACTTTCCTATAATTCAGCATTTAAGTTTATGATCACAGGGAATTTACAGGTAACTTAGCCATAAGCGGCCTCAGTTTGTAGCAGAGGTGATAAGTAAATAGTAAGCTTTTATCTACAAGTTTCAAAGTCCTTGGAACTGGCTGGAATAAAACCTGCAGGGGACTTTTAAGAATGTGCAGGAAACAACAGGTGTTGAGCATGGGAGCTCAACTCCCATGAAGAGGAGTGGTCAGGGAGGAAGTGAAGGAAGGTGATGGGAACTATAACCAATCCTGTGAAACAAAGCCTTGCAAATTAAATACAACCAGAACCTCAGCAACCTCACAAACAGAAGGAAACAGAACCTCACAAACCTAACAGTGTTACTACGTGCTGACACCCAAATGGATTCAGTCACTACCCTGACGCCAGGCCCGAACTGCTTTTCCTACAAGTAACTTTACAGACAACTTTCCCCACTCTCTCTTGTCTTTCTCTTAAGTTTCTATCTCTTCTTGGATTTTCTGGGATCATACAAATCTATAACATTTCTAACCAGCCAGGATGCTTCAAACAAGGTAAGAAGATAAACAATAAGCCAAGAGAAATGTATGTCAAAAAGTATCCTGAACATACAAAGACCTTGTGCAGATCAAAAACACAAATGAACAGTATACACATAAAAAGACATTCACTCAGCTGGCAAGTCAACAAATGGAAATGAACATTACAATAGGATGTGATTTTTCACCTATCTGACTGGCATAGGGGAAAGTGGTTATCAAACTCCCGATGGAGGAGTGTGGAGAATGGAGCACTCCATGCAGCACCAGAGTCAGTGGAAAGAGGGGAACTTCTGGACAGCAGTTTGGCAAGAGGCATCAAAGCCTTGAAAATCACACGCCTGGTGACCAGGGATCTCACTTCTTGAACTTTGGCCTAAAGAAGATAATCGCATCTGCGCTATGAACTGTGATCCATTAAGAACTGGAAGTGTCCATGCAGATGTCCTGTTTCCACCATCCCAAGACCAAGAAGTCCTTCTATCATGAGGAGGATCAAATTAACATGAGCATACAATGTGTAAGCTAAGTGCTTCCTTGGACAAATGTTTTCTTGTTTCACAAATTTAATTTCAGTTCAAGTACCAGAAAGATAAGCACGAGGTCTTTTAAAAGTAATTTAAATGGCCATATTGCTTTCTTGGGATTCCCTGGTGGCTCAGCGGTAAAGAATCTGCCTGCAATACAGGAGGCCCGAGTTCGATCCCTGGATCGGCAAGTTCCCCTGGAGATGAGAATGGCCACCCACTCCAATATTTTTGCCTGCTGCTAGGTCGCTTCAGTTGTGTACGACTCTGTGCGACCCCACAGATGGCAGCTCACCAGGCTCCCCAGTCCCTGGCATTCTCCAGGCAAGAACACGGGAGTGGGTTGCCATTTCCTTCTCCAAAGCAGGAAAGTGAAAAGTGAGAGTTAAGTCACTCAGTCGTGTCCGACTCTCAGTGACCCCATGGACTGTAGCCCACCAGGCTCCTCCATCCATGGGATTTTCCAGGCAAGGGTACTGGACTGGGGTGCCATTGCCTTCTCCTGTATTTTTGCCTAAGAAACCCCACAGACAGAGGAGCCTTGCGGGCTAGAGTCCATGGGGTCTAAAAGAGCTGAACATAACTTAGTGACTAAGCAACAGTAACAATGATTGCTTCCCCTAATGTTCTTATACTAAATTTAAGCCCTCTACTTAAAAACTTGTTCATTATTCATACATAGGTTTGCATATCAGTCAAAACAGACCCAGTATCGTGTAAGATCTGACTGCAACATCAGGGTCCAGCATATCTGTCCAACATCAGTGTGCCTTTTCTGTAAAAAGAGAGGGAGGCCATTTCTGGAGCTTAGTGTCCCTGTCCTCCAATGCAGACTGCAGACGGCGGGGGGGGGGGGGGG
>SJYX01013750.1:430884-527818 GCA_006410675.1 Oreotragus oreotragus | reverse complement strand
CAGCCCCCGCGGCGGCCGCGGCGTTGGCGGCGCCCGGCCCCGCGCCTCCCGCGCCCGCCGCGCCCCCGGTGCCGGGTGCGCCCGCCGCCGCTGCTCCGCAGCCGGCCGCCGCCGCCAGGGCCCCCCCGGTCGCCGCGCCCGCCGCGCCCGCCACTGCCAGGGCCCCGGCTCCATTTTCCTGCTCGTCCCCGCTGCTGTTGGCGCGCTTGTTTTTGCGGCCGCCTTTACTGTTTTTGGGGTTGGGCATCTCGCGAGCGTCCAGGTGCCCCGCGTCGGTGAAGGCGGCTCCCAGCGGCGCGACTCCGGGCTCGGGAGGCCGAGAACGGAGGGCGCGGGCCGGCGGCTCCGCTGGCGCCCGTCTAGCCGCGCGGCCTGCGCCGCGCCATCCCGGCTGCCGCGCCCTCCCCGGCTTCCTGGAGCCGGCGCGCGGTCACCCGAGGCTCGCAGCCGCGCGGGCGCCGCGGGCTCGGGGCGCGAGCAAGACGCTCTCCAGCCGGAGGGAAAAGGCGGGTCTCGGGCTTGTTTTGATTCGGCTTCGCTGACACGCTCTGGCCCCGCCCCCTCCCGTGACGACACTGGGGATTCGGCCTGGCCGCACCCACTAGGTGACCTCATGGTGGCCTGGGCCGCCCGCGTGACGTCACGCCCCGCGCTGAGCCGGCAGCCTTGGAGTGACGTCATGCGGGCGCCCGCACTCCGGGTCTCCGGTTGCACCTGGGCGCCTGCGGACCTACCTTCCCGAAATGGCCCTAAACGCCAATCCAGTGGCATCTGGAGTTAGTCGGAGGCCTTCTGACCTTAATTGTAATTGAGGCTTAGAACAATATGATAGGGAGAAAATGGGGTGGGGTGGGGGGGACCAGAACAGAATTGGAAAACAGAAGGTTTCTAATTAATCATACATCAAAAGGCTCTGCCATTCAGAAACAATTGTAGATTCACTAATTAAAGAAATCAAGTCAAGTTCCTGGAAAATGAGAAAGGACAGAAGAGTTCGTGAATGGAAGGCCGTCACAGTCTAGTGGTGAAACCGCTGGTTCAAACAGAACCCACCATCCAGGGATGATACTAAACGTCTCCAGGGACGGAGAAACAGGCTCTTCCTGATGGGGAAACCCAGTCCCCGTGGACTGAGTTGTCCTGAAAGATCGGCGGCCGCTGTTGTGAGCAGGTGGAGAGTAGAGGGTGACACCAGTGATAAGGCAGTGACTTGAGCAGGGAACCCCAGGAACAGCTTCACGTGGTCTCTTTTTCTGCAACTCTTTTTCGGCTTTTTTGAAGACCAGCTCCTTCCCACCCTTCAGGTCTCAGCTCAGACACATCACTTCCTTCACAGTGATAGTACGACACCATTCCCCAAAAGGACTATCAGAAGTACCACCTCATCCATCTCTAATTATGTTGTCAATGTATATATGTTTACTTATTTCCTGTCTATCTGCTTCTCAAATGAAAGTTCAACATGTAGGACATTTTATCTGTCTTGGGCACCTCAGCAGGACAGCTGGCATGTATTTGTTGAGTGTATATGTTAAATTCTTTCCCCATGAACTGTGGAGGGAAAACTATGTTAACTGACAATTTACAGTTCTCCCTTCCTATACAGTGTGATCTTCTTTAATTAACCCAGCTTTCCAGTAAAGAATCTTGGAACTCTGCTCAATGTTATATGGCAGTCTGGATGGAAGCGGGGTATGGGGGAGAATGAATTTGTCTATATGTATGGCTGAGTCCCTTTGCTGTCCACCTGAAACTACCACAACATTTTTAATTGGCTATACTCTAATACAAAATAACAAGGGTTTAGTTTTTTTTTAACTTAAAAAAAAATCTTTAGTTGTGTTCTGAAACAAAGAGGTAGACAGGGAAGTACTTGCCCTGTGTTCATGTAATGGGGAAAGCGAAGTGAAGTTGCTCAGTCATGTCCGACTCTTTGCGACCCCGTGGACTGTAGCCCATCAGGCTCCTCCATCCATGGGATTCTCCAGGCAAGAACACTGGAGTGGGTTGCCATTTCCTTCTCCAGGGGATCTTCCCGACCCAGGGATCAAACCCGGGTCTCCCACGTTGTAGGCAGACGCTTTACTGTCTGAGCCACCAGGGAAGTCAATGGGGAAACTCCCCGGGAATATTGGGCATTCATAACAGAGCCAGGAGCTGCAAGAGAGCACGCTCAGGAGCAGGTTTTGGACTTTTCAGTAGGAAAGTGATGAATCTTTTAATTCCCTAATTTTGCCAGAGGAGAGTTTATTTCCTTTGCGTAAGGAAATCAACCCTGAATATTCGTTGGAAGGACTGCTGCTGAAGGTGAAGCTCCAATATTTTGGCCACCTAATCTGAAGAGCCAGCTCTTTGGAAAAGACTCTGATGTTGGGAAAGATTGAGGGTAGGAGGAGAAGCAGGTGACAGAGGATGAGATGGTTGGATGGCATCACCGACTCAATGGACATGAGCTTGAGCAAACTCTGGAAGACAATGAAGGACAGGGAAGCATGGCATGATGCAGTCCAGGGGGTCACAAAGAGTCGGACACCACTTAGTAACTGAACAACAACAATTTTCATGTCTGTGTCTCCTTCACCCTGACTCCCCTAAGCAGTCAGAGAGGCAGGATTGTCTATCTTCCTAACTCTGCAGAGTCTAGCATAAAGCCTGACCCACAGTTAGTGTTCGATAAAATTTTGTAGAATGGATAATGCCTAAAGCATTTTTCTTCTGGCTACATTCTTCTGAACCTTTCAGTCTCAGCTAAATCATCAGTTCTCTGGGATCCCAATGTACTCCCTGTACCTTGCTCACAAGAGCTTACACACAGTATGGAAATTGCTTGTTTACTTGTCTCTTGCCTGGGCCTCCACCCCCGCCTCGCCATCCACATGATAAGCTGTGTGATGGCAGAAGCTATCTCTCTAAGGTGTCACTGTATCCCATGGTGCCTAACACAGTGCATCGTACACAGTAGGTATTTAGTAAGTGCATGACAAATACATGAGTAAGTAAATGGACAAATGCTTTGAAGGTAGATGCGGCAGGATTTGGTGGCCATTTGGATGTGAGGGATGAAGAAGAGAGGTAAGAAATTCTGAAAATTGAGAAAATGATGGTAGTTAATGAAATGAAGACTTCAAGGGGAGGCTATTGGAGCTGTGGAGGAAGACAGTAGTAGTTAATGTGGGACATTACACTTAGATTAATTTCATTATTGATATCCCTCCCTAAAGGTGGCTGCTGCTGCTAAGTCACTTCAGTTGTGTCCGACTCTGTGTGACCCCCTAGATGGCAGCCCACCAGGCTCCCCTGTCCCTGGGATTCTCCAGGCAAGAACACTGGAGTGGGTTGCCATTTCCTTCTCCAGTGCACGGAAGTGAAAAGTCAAAGTGAAGTCGCTCAGTCGTGTCCCACCCTCAGCGACCCCATGGACTACAGCCCACCAGGCTTCTCCATCCATGGGATTTTCCAGGCAAGAATGCTGGAGTGGGGTGCCAGTGCCTTCTCCAAAGGTGGCTGAGAGATCTCAAAATATTTTGGTGACTTCAGCTTTGACCTTTTTTTCTCTTTAAGGCTTTTTGGGTCTTTACTTTTAAGTGGTGAGGATAAAGATGCTTTAAAGTACAGGGAAATTGAGACCACTACTTTTTTGAATAAGCGCATTGCTGTCATGCCATATTGGATCAGAGTAATCATGCATGTACCCTGCAGAAAGACATTCACACCAGCTGCCTCCCACCTCTACATAACTGAGACTTCAGAATTGGAAACTTTCCCACAAAAATATCATAATTGGCTGAAAGAACACAGACACCCAGCCAGTTGCTGTTCTTGTTCATTGTGTGAGCCACCTCCTTCTCATTCAAACTGAAACAAAATGAAAGGGAGGAAGGAGAAGCTGGGCCACTTCTTTCATGCTCAACCTAGCTAGCCTATTTTTAGCCTTAGTCAAATCTGACACACAGGCAATAGCTCCGATTTTATCACAACAACAAGTGCTAAAATCAAAATGTTAAAAATAAACCTTAGGTAGGGTTAAAGGATTCCATTTTTTACTTCCATACAACATGTGGAATTTTACAGAACTCCTACTGTTCTAGCCCTCTTATCTTTCCCTTTTCTCCATCTTTGCTGAAGGTGGGAGGAAAGGAGAGAGAAATGGAACAAAGGAGGGAGGGAGGAAAGGAAGGAAAGACAGAACCAGGCTAAAAAGCACAAGATGGCAGAGGTGACACAAAGCCTTGTCCTCAGATACTTCCAGAGGAAACATGAAGAGCGCTAAGAAACCAAGGAAGCTACTGTGTTCTGCACACCCACCCGTGGCTTCTTTAATTTCCCTGATCAACTCATGTGCTCTGAAATAAACTTCAAAAAATTGTACCTCTACCTAAGGTTTCCTTCCCCCAAACTGCATCACCCACTCCATCACTCAGGTCTTTGTACAATTAAATGAAACACAGCAACAAACCATGGTCACTAAGCTAAACCATTTACACCCTTGAGAAAAGAGGCAACAAGCTAATGTTCAGGGCTGTTCTGTGTGGCTTCCTGTTTGAAATTTGTGCTTGTCTTCTGAACTCTCAGGCTTCCTTGTGGCTCAGATGGTAAAGAATTTGCCTGCCAATGCAGGAGACCTCAGTTTGATCCCCGGGTTGAGAAGATCCCCTGGAGAAGGAAACAGCTACCCACTCCTGTATTCTGGCCTGGAAAATTCCGTGGACAGAGGAGCCTGGCAGGCTAAGTCCCTGGGGTCGCAAGGAGTCAGACGTGACTGAGCAATTTTCACTTTCTGAACTCTCAGCGTGAACTGATTCGTTTGGGCCAGAGTTAGCCTGATCTGCTAATATCACTTCAAGTAAAGATACCTTGAACAATGTATATTATCTCTTTGCACCAGTTTTTTTCCTCTGGAAATAGCTTCTCCTTTACCCTGGTTGGATACTAAGATCCTGCTTGCCATGTGGTCGAGTATAAGAATGGAGCATCCAAAGGGAGACTTTTAGAGACTCTGGTAGTTTGTCAGGTTGAACTGGAATATAATCAGATTACAATGGGCCCAGTGTAGCAGGGGACACGCAGCTGATTAGACTCCAGACCTTGATAACTGGTAAACAAAAAACTAGAACTCCCTCAGTCTCTCCTTTTCTTGCTGTCTGTTTCCCCAATAGTACTGAATAACTACATGCTTTTTCTTTTTGTTCCTATATGATATGTCGGTGTTTATTTACTTTGTTTACTGTCTTTCCTCACTAGAAGGTAGATTTCAAGAGGGTGAGGATGTCTTTATGGAATCTTCAGTGCCTAAAACAGTGCCAAGCAGACAGTAAGTATTCGATACAGATTTGTGGAATAAAAAACAACGTATAGAAGAACATCTAAAAGGAACAGTCCAAACCTGAGGTCACGGTGAGGGGACAGGAAGGAGAGGAACCTTCTATAACCACATGAGGGGCTTCGCTGGTAGCTCAGTGGTAAAGAATCCGCCTGCCAGTGCAGGAGACATGGGTTCAACCCTGATTCGGGAAGATCCCAGGTGCTGCAAAGCAGACAAGCCCATGAGCCACAACTGTTGCACTTGTGCTCAAGACGCCGGGAACCTCAACGACTGAAGCCAACCCGCTTTGAGTTCCACAGCAAGTCACCACAGTGAGAAGACCATGCACCAGCAAGAAAAGTAGCCCCTGCTTGCTGCAACCACAGAAAAGCCCACGCAGCAACGAAGACCCAGAACAGCCAAAAATAAATAAATAAACCATATTACTACGTTCTTGGTAGCCCTAACATCCTTCCCCTATAGTTAAACCAAAAGGTGATCTCTTGGAGGCTAGTTTGGTATAACAAGGAGCCCTATGACAGCCATATCTTCTTCAGCAATTGCAGTGACCACACTGTTATCACGTTCTACACCCTCTTTCTCCTCCTGAACTGGCACAGAAAATTTCAAGACTCTTCTCACCGAGATTTCATCTTCAAGATCCTCTTTGTTTCTCCCAGTTAAATCAGGATTTTTCTACACTGCCGCTCTAAAGCACGATTTCACCACAATGCTTTAGTCTTTTCTTCCGCTATCTGCAAGGTTTCACTCAGATAAGACAGCACTGGTCTTCTAGTTGTATTGCTGCCTACCAAATTACCCCACCATTTAGTAGCTCAGAACAACAAACACATTCTTTCACAGCTTCTGCATCAGGAATCTAGGCATGGCTTAGCAGGGTCCTGGGGCTCAGGGTCTCTCACAAGGCCAGGTTCAGGTGTCAACAGGGATGCAGTCCTGTCAACTCAAAGCTTAACTGGGGGATGATCTGCTTCCAGATTCACTCCTGAGGTTGTTGCAGGATTTAGCTCCTCGGAGCTGCTAGCCTGAGGCCTCTCTCAATTCCTTATCATGTGAGCCTCCTCACAGAGGGCAGCAGCCTCATCTGAGTGTGTCAGAGAGCAGGAAAAAGTAAGCAAGACAGAAGCCAGTCACTTGCAACCTAATCTCAGAAGTAATACCCATCAGCTTTGCTGCACTCTTTTCCTTAGAAGAAACTCACTAAGCTCAGCCTACAGTCAGGAGGAGAAGATCATACAAGACATGAATACCAGGATATGGGCATCATTGAAAACTATCTGAGAAGTTGCCCACAGGTATGTTAATATACTGCTTGTCATCCAAATTCTAATTCCTAATGCTTCAAATTTAGTTTATAAGAAGGGTGGAGTGTGGTAATCATTTCGTCGTGTTTCCATATATCCAAACACTGATCTCTATACACCGTAAACAACTTTTCTTTCTCAATGTGACAAAAAAGAGTAAGAAAAGGTACAAACTTGTTCCAGTTCTTTCTTTCTGAATTACTGTTTCAAGGAAATCTTTGAGGAATAAATTTCATGAATGTAAAATAACTTTTGCAAAATGACTGTTAAACTGTTTCAGTCCTCCGTGTTCAAAACAGTACTGATGTTTAGAACAAACACAGTATAGTACATTATTGGATTCAAGTGCCTGCTTCAAGGACAGCTTTTTTAAAATGCTAAGGCTACTGCTCTGCCTGTTTGGGGAGTAAATTTTGATTGATCTTAAATAGAATTCTCAAACTTTTTCTTCCTCCTTTATTTTCATCTTATATAATTTCTACCAGGGGTACCCTGAGGAACACTAGTTATGTAAGATGTGCCTCTATTTCTATGGTTAAATAAGTCTAAGAAACACTGTATATTTTATGAGTTATGATATACACTACTATAGTAAACACCCTAAGAAATCCAGCAGTAAAGAAACCTGCTTACTCCTAACTTAGAATTTCCTGAGCTTATACAACCTATAAATTCCTTTATGTGTAATACCCATTAACATTCTGTGAAACTAGAGTTACACTTTTTTGGGAAAATAGTGCCTTAGAGTGCAGAAGGAAATAGCAACCCACTTCAGTACTCTTGCCTGGAAAATCCCATGGACGGAGGAGCCTGGTGGGCTGCTGTCTATGGGGTCTCACAGGGTCAGACACGACTGAAGCGACTTAGCAGCAGCAGCAGCAGCAGTGCCTTAGAGCAAAAAACACCTGCTCCTAGTATTAGCATTCTAGTGAAAAGATATAAATGTGAAAATTCAGACAAAAGTAGACAGTGATCTCTCTTGTAAACAACCAGTTCTTTAGAAAACATCTTGGGAAAAATCCTTAAAAACTCTATAAACTCTAACTGTTATAATGACAAGGATGCTTAAAACATCAATTCTAAATAATATAAAACAGTCAAAAATTCATAATACTGCTTCCATTTTCAGGAACATCTTTTTGGCTATCATTATTCCATTGAAGAACAAAAGATTAGTATCAGCAACCTACTAAGAACTACTTATTTTTCCAGTGGGAAAATGTCTTTGCCAATATTACAGCCAGAAGTGGCATCCAAATTGTTCAGAAACTTTGATACAGTAGAATCTGAAAATAAACACCTGTACCCTCATAGTATGGTAACACTTCTTTTCTTTGCCAACTCATGAATAATCAGGTTCACCTTTTGTCCACTTGTAGAGGGCTGTTATGCTTATTTCTGGAGTTAATTTTGACTGATCCTGAATACAGTTGTCTCTTCAGCTTTCCTTTCCTTCTGCAGAGTATACTTGTAAATGTAAATATTGTACCATATGGATTAAAGATGACTACCGTTTACTACTCCTCTCTTCAAGACGTGGAGTCTGTTTCCCCTCCCTTCCAGTCTGACCTGGACTTGTGACTTGCTTTGACCAATTAAAAATACAGTGAAAGTGATGTTGCTCCAGTTAGCATTTGCTCTTATTGTCTTAAAGCTAAACACTGTGCTGTGAAGCAGCTTGAACTAGACTGCGGAATGATGAGAATCCACACTGAGATGACAAAGACTCTTTTATTGACCAAAGTTGAGTTAGACTCCTTAGAGTCCTCTTGCTGATTGGACTCTAATCTCGAGTTCTCTCCTTGGTCTGTTTAGTTTAGTTTTAGTAAGAATCATGCTGAGTCAGTTTATCAAGAATATTCCATGCTCGGTCTNTGAGATGACAAAGACTCTTTTATTGACCAAAGTTGAGTTAGACTCCTTAGAGTCCTCTTGCTGATTGGACTCTAATCTCGAGTTCTCTCCTTGGTCTGTTTAGTTTAGTTTTAGTAAGAATCATGCTGAGTCAGTTTATCAAGAATATTCCATGCTCGGTCTTTTATTGCCCAGGCTGCCTTCAGCAAGAATCCTATCAAATTGGTTTATCCAGTGTCTCAACCCCTGATGTTTCCTCTCAGTAACTTTTCATCCACTGACCCCGCAACCCTGCTCTGTGGCTATAAATTCCTACTTTTCTTGCTGTATTTGGAATTGAGCCCAATCTCTCATCCCAAGTAGTAGTTCCCCTGAATAAAGTCTGACTAGCCATCTTACAGGGCTTCCCTGGTGGCTCAGACAGTAAAGAATCCGCCTGCAATACAGAAGACCTGGGTTCGATCCCTGGGTTGGGAAGATCCCCTGGAGAAGGGAATAGCTACCCATTCCAGTATTCTTGCCTGGGAAATCTCACGGACAGAGGAGCCTGGCAGGCTACAGTCCAAGGGGAGGCAAAGAGTCAGACATGCCTGAGCCACTAACATAGCCATCTTAGACAAGTTTTCCTTTAACAAAGGATCCTTGACAACTGGAAGAAAAGGAACAATCTTTGATGTTTCAGCCTCAGCCAAGCTCCTGGGTAAATGGTTCTCAGCCTGAGCAATTTTACCCTGCATTTTCGGTTGTCCCTTCTAGCATTGAGTAGGTAGAGGCCAAAGATGCAGCTAAAATCCTGCAATGTACAGGATAACCTCCACCACAAAGAATTATCTAGCTCCAAATGTAATGCCAAACTTGAGAAAACCTATCCTAGCTGCAGGCAGCCATAAAAGTCACCATAGCATCACCATATAAAGCAGATTGCCCAGATGAGCCCAGCCAACTCACAGAAGTGTAAGAAGTAGTACACAGCTGCTGTTCTAGGGGGAGGTACTTTTGTTAAACCGCTGAAGAGGGGAAGGGAAGAAGTCACAGCTTGTCGAGCTTGCACCTGCCCAGGGTGCTCCTACCATGGCCGAGTTTAGGCTACCAACATGAGCCATTGGATACAAAGCTAGAAAGAAGTGTGACAACTGGCTCTTTGAGTCACTAGGACTTGATTACACTGTAATAGGTAACTGAGGCAACATCTCATGTCCAGTGTCTCTTTAGATCTGAATTCTCGGCATAGGTTTTCCCACATTCCATTGACTGTCTAGTTCTCTCTACTCATATATGGTCTGTGATCACATTTCTGTTGGAAGCATCTTTAAATGAGAGACACTGATTCTGGTCTTCCTGACTTGAGCCATTTTTTTTACGCCATTAAAACAGTCAAATTGGGTTTAGTCAAGAGGCTCTCACAGAGGATCACAGCATGGACTTTACTACAGAGTAATCCCACTGCACTCTAATCTGTAGTACTGAGGAGAATGGTCTGATTTGGAATAAACCACTGTGCTCTCTAAACTGTGGATTTTCTTTGTGAAACATGTCTGCTGAACAATAACGGGAGGAACCAGACAAAAATGGAAGCAAGGTGGGAGATGACCATCTAGGCTGGCTTTGGGCTCATGATAAATCACGATTTTGTTAAAAAATAAATAAATTTTTTTTTCCAGATGGCATTTCTTCTACAACATAAGCCCAAAATACTATTTCCTAGAGCAGCCATTTCTCGGGTTTCAGGGTGGATACTGGATTTAGGCTCTAAACCTATATGCAGGTCAAGAGGAAACAGTTAGAACTGGACATGGAACAACAGACTGGTTCCAAATAGGAAAAGCAGTACGTCAAGGCTGTATATTGTCACCCTGCTTATTTAACTTATATGCAGAGTACATCATGAGAAACGCTGGGCTGGAAGAAGCACAAGCTGGAATCAAGATTGCCGGGAGAAATATCGAGAACCTCAGATATACAGATGACACCACCCTTATGGCAGAAAGTGAAGAGGAACTAAAAAGCCTCTTGATGAAAGTGAAAAAGGAGCGTGAAAAAAGTTGGCTTAAAGCGCAACATTCAGAAAATGAAGATCACGGCATCTGGTCCCATCACCTCATGGCAAATAGATGGGGAAACAGTGGAAACAGTGTCAGACTTTATTTTGGGGGGCTCCAAAATCACTGTAGATGGTGACTGCAGCCATGAAATTAGAAGACGCTTACTCCTTGGAAGGAAAGTTATGACCAACCTAGAGAGTATATTCAAAAGCAGAGACATTACTTTGCCGACTAAGGTCCATCTAGTCAGTTCAGTTCAGTTCAGGCACTTTGCGACCCCATGAATCGCAGCACGCCCGGCCTCCCTGTTCATCACCATCTCTCGAAGTTCACTCGGACTCACGTCCATCGAGTCCATGATGCCATCCAGCCATCTCATCCTCGGTNGATGAAACTAAAAGTGGAGAGTGAAAAAGTTGGCTTAAAGCTCAACATTCAGAAAACGAAGATCATAGCATCTGGTCCCATCACTTCATGGGAAATAGATGGGGAAACAGGGGAAACAGTGTCAGACTTTATATTTTTGGGCTCCAAAATCACTGCAGACGGTGATTGCAGCCATGAAATTAAAAGACGTATACTCCTTGGAAGAAAAGTTATGACCAACCTAGATAGCATATTCAAAAGCAGAGACATTACTTTGCCAACTAAGGTCCATCTAGTCAAGGGTATGGTTTTTCCAGTGGTCATGCGTGGATGTGAGAGTTGGACTGTGAAGAAGGCTGAGTGCTGAAGAATTGATGCTTTTGAACTGTGGTGTTGGAGAAGACTCTTGAGAGTCCCTTGAACTGCAAGGAGATCCAACCAGTCCATTCTGAAAGAGATCAGCCCTGGGATTTCTTTGGAAGGAATGATACTCAAGCTGAAACTCCAGTACTTTGGCCACCTCACAAAGAATTGACTCATTGGAAAAGACTCTGATGCTGGGAGGGATTGGGGGCAGGAGGAGAAAGGGATAACAGAGGATGAGATGGCTGGATGGCATCACTGACTCGATGGACGTGAGTCTGAGTGAACTCCGGGAGTTGGTGATGGACAGAGAGGCCTGGTGTGCTGCGATGGGGTCGCAAAGAGTTGGACGCTACTAAACTGAACTTGCATAGGGAAAGAGTGAATATTTATTATATCTTTGCTTCATACTGACAACTTATGCTCAGGGTCCAATGTAGAATTTTTCCCCCAAATTACCATCCATCTTACTCATCTGTGAGATTCCAGAATAAATCTTTCCCACATTTTGGATGTTAAGACACTTTCCCTTCAGACCTCTGCCATCCACCTATGTTCCCTCTTTTGCCTTATACTCTTGGTTGTAGATACACACTCAAACTGACCCATGGGGAAAAGACTCGTGTTTGTGAAATGGCTCTTACCCTAGGAAAGTGAGAAAGAAGCCTCATGACACACGGGATCAACTGAAAAGCTGGGAGAGGGCCGGGACTAAGAAGGCTCAGGAGTGACTCCCTTCTTCTTCTTTCTTCTGACTTTCTTGTTTCTTGCTGTGAACATAGACTCTGGCCTCATTTTTCATCTCAAAATCTTCCTCTGAGTTTCTGAAATTTCACAGATTTAACTTAAATAAGGGCACCCCAGCCACGACACTGCAAGACCATGGGCCTCAGGTGCTTACAAACAACTTGACTTTCCCTTGGTGACAGGTTACATCCGTCACCAGGTGCTCATCTCTTTGAGTCTGACAACAAGGCGAGGGTCTAGCTGTCAGTGGATAAGTGCCCCTCTGTTCAGCTCTGACCAGGGGCAGCAAGGTCTAGCCCTCTGGCCTGAGTTGCTCAGAGTTCATATCTGTGGAAAGAGGCAAAACCTTTCAGCAGGGACATACATGGATTCTGCCGGTGTGCTAAAGCCTTTTGTTCTCTTTTTTGGCTGTGTTCTCTTTTTGCAGCTTGTATGATCTTAGTTCCTCAGCTAGGTGTTGAACCTGGGCTCTCAAGAGTGAAAGTGTGGAGTCCTAGCCACTGGACCACCAGGGGGTTCCCCTGAAGTGTGGTTTGAATTGCCTATGAAGTGAGCAGGATTACACAATTTGTTCTATAGTGACCATATCTCTCAGGACTATACGGTGTAATGCACTTAAGCATGGGAAAATTCTTTTAAAGGCACTGACAGTTTTATCCTCTAAATTGGATTTCCTGTTTCTTTTCCCAGTTTCAAAATCATAGAGGTGTCTTTCTACTTCACCTTCATCATGTTACACTGTCTTCTCTAAGCATTGGTCCAACTCACATTTTCATCTTTCTTTTGCTCCAATCATAGCTTAAAAAAAAAAGACATTTCTTTCTAACTGCACCATAGCCCAAAGTTTAGCTAATTTGTATGTGTGCTCATGGGATGGTCAGAAAGGTACCATGTAGGTCCATGGGGTTTTTTCTTAGACTGAGTTCTTCAGAGGGTTTCCCTTTTCTTACCTACCCCAACCCCCAAATTATTCCTGACTTTGTGGACAGAGTTTAATTTTTTTTTTTAGAGTATGTCTTTTTTCTTGAATTTCCTTTTTCTATTGAATTTCTTTGTTCTTTCATTAATTTTTTCAATTAAAAAAATTTTTTTTTTGGTCCATGTGCTCATATCTCCTTTCAGAATCTCTCTCCTTAAAGCCTCATGCCCATGCGTGACATGTCATCACAGGCTTGGAGGAAATGGATCACTCTGTCGTAATGGCTTGTTCATTTCTACAGTCACAACCACGTCTCTGCTGGTCAGGATTAGTTCAGGAGAGTGCATCGCTTCACTCAGCACTCTCTGACAGAGTACAGAATATAAAGAATTCAGCTAACAGCATGCTTTTTTTTAAGAACAAGACACCTGAGAGATGTCCACGTAGACATCTGATCTCTGCCATTCCTGGTGTCTTTTTCCTCCGCTAGTGTTGATATCTTTCCTTTAAAACAAAAAAGCAAAAAACTTCTGCTGAGGAAGAAGGTGATGTGGATAAAGCCCCTATAACTGGCTACTAAATCTGGCTTCATTCCAGAATCATTTAGGTAACTTGTTTAAAAATATATTCATAGACCCCAGACCTCGTCCCAGCCCCATTCAGTCAAAATCTCCAAGAATCCCAACAGAACAAACCCTGCATTAGCCTCAGTTTAGCAGCTGGGGCCACTGTCTGCAGCACACTTCCATCACGACAGCACGTTTCAGCCTCACTTCAGAACTCTCTCCTGGGAAGTTGTAAGGATTATAATAGGTATCTTCTTAGCATACACCTTCAAGGGCTGTTCCATGTTTCTTTTTCAATAGGACTGACTTTTCCATTGCTATAGACAAAGCTGTATAAAATCAAGCATACATTATATGCTTTGATTCACTTAGGCTCACTGATACTATTATATTTATCTCAGTACATTAAAATGTCAGATTCACTTTGCAGTGTGTGAATTCTGATTCTAAACTTCCTCCCCACCTTCTTTATTTGACAGCTTTGCCACTATCATCTTCTATTGTATCACTTCAACATTCTTTCTAATGCCTTCCCTTTCCCCCATGTCCATTTCAAGTCCTCTCAATGATATCAGTGACTTCTGTTGAATTTATTTCCCTGTAGCCTTTATAAGATTCGCTTCATCCCTTGCCAAATCCTCTTTCTGATGTCATCTTCCCCAGCTGCTTATATCATTGCTTTTTGCACTTCCATGTCCTGCTTTCAACGACAGAACAGTGCGCTGCTAAAGAAAAGCATCCACGAGAACATCATTGAGGCCCATCAGTCTTCCAGTCTTTCACTCATGTTGTCCACGTTTGCAGCCTGAGCAGTATTTTCTGTCACTACATCTCTGCAGCATCTGGCCCACAGGCCTGATTAAGGAATACTGTGGGCTTTCCAGGTGGCTCAGAGGTAAAGAGTCTGCCTGTCAACTCAGGAGACACAGGAGACATGGGTTCAATCCCTGGGTCAGGAAGATCCTCTGGAAATGGCAACTTGCTCTCCAGTATTGTTGCCTGGAAAATTCCATGCACAGAGGAGCCTGGTGGGCTCTAGTCCATGGGGTCACAAAGAGTTGGAGACTACTGAGCAACTGAGCACGGGAAAGAATACTCGCCGTTTTATGGAGAACTCAGAAATGCCCAGAGGCTTAGCACAGTACAAGTTTACTTCTCAGTCGTTTTGGAGAGCAGTTCAGGCGTTGCCTTCTGTACAGTGGCTCAGGAATGCAGACAAAGGGCAACTGCGTTTGGGGAAATCGCATAGCTCTCTCTGCCACACACATTGACAGATGTCTTACAGATAAAGAGACCAGTGTTCTCATAAACTCAAGAAATGCTGAATCAAACACAACGCAACAGTATCTGTTTTGTTCTGTTTTTGCATGTACTACTTCCTCAGGCTTTTACCATCCTAAATAGGCATTGCTCATTTATCTATCCACACATTCAGTCACTCAAATATATTTTAGACACATAGGCTATGGAAATACAACTGTTTTAGCATCAGTTTTCCTTGTTTTCATGGAGGAGACGGATGTTAATCAATTTATTATTGCTACTGTTGTTTAGTTGCTAAGTCGTGTCCACCTCTTTGAGACCCCGTGGACTATTGCCCGCCAGGCTCTTTTGTCATGGGATTCTCCAGGCAAAATACACTAAAGCGGGTTGCCCTGTTCTCCCTCAGAGGATCTTCCCAATCCAGGGACTGAACCCATGTCTCTTGCATTGGCAGGCAGATTCTTTACCGCTAAACCACCAGGGAAGCCCTTAGTCAGTTTGCAACAGTAAACGAATTTAGTCACAAATTGCGTTAAATGCTATCAGGAGTATTATCCAGGGTTCCTGAGGAAGAGTGACTGGACAAGGTGTTGTAGAGCTGGAGATTTAAGTAAAGGAAGTTGTGGTCGAGGAACTGTCAAAGGCAGACGGGACTTCCCTGGTGGCTCAGATGGTAAAGTGTCTGTTTCGCTTCAGTTGTGTCCAACTCTTTGTGACCCCATGGCCTGTAGCCTGCCAGACTCCTCTGTCCGTGGGATTTCCCAGGCAAGAATGCTGGACTAGGTTGTCATTTCTTCTGCAAGGGATTTTCCTGATTAAGGATCGAATGCACATCTCTTATATCTCCTGCATTGACAGGTGGGTTCTTTACCACCAGCACCACCTAGGAAGTCCAGTTAGGTATAAAGAAATTCCTAAATAGAGAGCATTCAGTTCTTTAAGGGCTGAGATATAATTAATGGTTTATCTCTCAAGACATTTAATTTTCTTCTTGTTTTCTGTCTATAGCCTGCTTCTCTAATACATTTTGACAATTCTCACAAGGGATAAATGAGAAAGCCAACATTTTGGTCCACTTATTTCACTCCAAGCTCTATTAAGAAATATAATGAAGAAATGTCAAGTCCATTGACTAACAGGAGTTTTGGGTGTTATCACTGTAACTTAAAAATTATTTTTGTTACTCTCTGTTATCACAGAGAATAAGGACTTTGCTGTTTTTTTTTTAATTTAACAATTCTTATTTTTAAAACTAATTGCCAGTGAAGGAAACAAGAGCAATTCTTCTTGAGTTGTTGATGCCTTTTAAAATGTTGAATTACTTCTCTATGCCTCAGTTTCCAGAGCTCTAAAATGGAGATAACAATACTATCTGCATAATAGAGCTGCCAGAATTTTAAAGTAGGTTATACATGGGGCTTCCTTGGTGGTCCAGTGGATGAGAATCTGCCTGCTGATGCAGGGAACACAGTTTTGATCCCTTGTCCTGGAAAGTCCTACATGCCTCAGAGCAACTAAAGCCGATCTGCCACAACTACTGAGCATGTGTACCTACAACCCATGCTCCACAAGAGCCACCACAATGAGACCCCGAACTCCATAGCTAGAGAGTAGCCCCTCTTACCACAACTAGAGAAGCCTGCGAGCAGCAACAAAGATCTAGCACAGCCACAAATGAATACATTTCAAAAATCATATGGAATAAATTTCAAAAATCATATGGCCTTAGACAATTACCACTTCTCAATAGTCTCACTTAATAAGCTTGGAAACTTAACTAGAAGAGTTAAAAAAAAAAAAAAAAGAAGTTTGGCTCAGTGGGTAGAGAAGCTGCCTGCAATGCAGGAGATGTCAGAGATATGGGTTCGATTCCTGGGTTGGGAAGATTCCCTGGAGGAGGGCATGGTAACCCACTCCAGTATTCTCGTCTGGAGAATCCCATGGCCAGAGGAGTCTGGAGGGCTACAGTCCATAGTTGCAAAGAGTCAGACATGACTGAAGTGACTGAGCACAAAAAAAATTAGATAATTCCTGGAAAGGGCTTAGACTGATACTCAGCACAGAGTAAGTGCTAATAAATGTTATTTATTAATTTTTTAGCATAAACACAATTTTATGGATAATTTGTTGTTCTAAAACATTTTGCAGTAAATGAAAAGCTACAGTTTCCAAAACAGCCTTCCCAGTGTGACTAGCTTAGATTGGCCCTGTGTTGAAAGCAGGGCTTCCCTTCTCGGGCCTCTCAGATTTCCTCCCAAAGCCACAGAGACTGGGTGTTATCTGAATCTAAGAGTGGTGTAGTTAAAATCCCACTTGCTGGCCAAAGAAAAGCAGAGAAGTGGAGGGGATGGGATGTGGTGGCCGCAGGGGCTGCACTGACTCTGTTACCATGGCACCTCCTTAAACACTTCCTGGGCAGATGAGTCGTGCTTCCTGGAACTGTCTGTTAGAGGAAGTTTGCTTCTAGGATGGTTGGCATGTTGCTTAGAATTCAGAGATAAGCTATTTCAATTCTAAGGACAACCGCTATTCAAAACCACACATAAAAAGTGAAAACAGTGTGCCAAATGATTCAGTTGAGGCCTCGCTACCGGATATGAATCTAGCATTGGACAGAGCAGGATCTGGATTCAAAGGAGTTTAGAATGAAGCGTATCCATTGGTTAATTAAGTCAAATACTTTGTAGTGTCATTAATCATAACAAGAAGCATTTTAGAAGACTTTGAAGACTCCACAGTTGCCCAAGTAAAATGTGATTTTTTAAATTACAAAATTTAAAAGGAGAGATGTTTACCTCTGTATGACCAAAATCCCTTTCCTTAGCTGATCATTTCTCACCATCCCTCACAGTGAAGAATTTTCACGTAGTTGCATTAATTTGTTGCCGTTAATGAGGCAAACACACTAGACTTCAAAAGAGAGCCTTTGCTCTCAGATTCAAAAGAAATTGGGTGTTCCCTCTCAATATTCTCTCAAACATGAAGGACAGGATCAGGATAAATAATAATCAGCTCTACCAATAATTTCAACACTACTTGGAAGCCAGTGAAAATTCCATTCAATGCTCAAAACTTGAAAGTGCTCTTTGCACACTTCCTTTCCCGGTGGTCCTCAGCTCACTTTGCTCTTCAGGCACACATGTAAGGCCCCTTCTACCATCCAACAGGCACAGGGCATGAAGGAGAAGGTGTCGGTCAGAAGGCTGAATCCAAAAGTTAGGAGTTGCTGTGAATTTCGATTAATTACACTGATTGACTACTTTTTACAATGGAAACAATTTCCACCTGCAACATTTCAGAATTTTGTAAAAAATGACATATTTTTAAAAAATTATTTATTTATGGCTGTGTTGGGACTCTCTTGCTGAAAGCAGGCTCTCTATTTGTGGCCAGCAGGGGCTACTTGCCATTGTAGTCTGTGCGCTTCTCATCGCGGTGGCTTCAGTTGTAGAGCCCCGGCTCTAGGCGCACAGGCTCAGTAGTTGCAGCATATGGGCTTAGCTGCTCCAGTGCATGTGGGGTCATCCCAGGCCAGGGATCAAGTGTCTCCTGCATTGCCAGGTGGATTCTTAACTATTGTGCTACTGTGCTGTGCTTAGTTGCTCAGTCGTGTCTGACTTCGTGACACCATGGACTTAGCCCACCTGGCTCCTCTGTCCATGGGATTCTCCAGGCCAGAATACTGTAGTGGCACCTGGGAGGCCCTTTCAGTCTCCAGGGTCGCCTAAAAGAGGCAAAGCAGCATGACTCAGAGCATACTTTTCTAAAATGCTTCATACGCTTTAGGATGAGTTTTGCTGGCACCTCTATACATTTCTATACGCTCGCCAGGTATTGACTTTTGAAAAAAACGAGGTGTTAACATCAAATTCATGCTGTCACATATATTACAAAGTGTCCTTGGTCAATAAATTTAAACTACAAATTTAAGTTTTAAATCTAAGTTGTTTAAAGAAACATTAAATAACCAATACTTTTCCTCTGACAAACTCTGTTAGGGTTATCTACAAATAGTTCAACCTTAGGAAACTGTCAGGAGACAGATCTCGGGCTTCAAGTCTTAAGTTCGGATCCTGTCTCTGCCATTTACTAGTCACTGAATGACCCTGTACAAGTTGTTTCACCTTTACGAGTCTCAGATTACTCATCTATGAAATGAAAATATCAATACTTATTTCACCAGGTTTTTCTGAGGACACAGTGAAACCAAGCATCAAGGCTCCTGGCAGAGCCATGGGTGTCTGAGCTGGTGTGTGATCAACGGCAGCTATAATGCCTGATGGTCTAAACATTATGTACGTAAACAAATTCCAGGCATGTGGCTATTTGCACGTGTGCCCATTTATTCCGGCTGACCTTTCTCTTCTGTCTGAAATATGTCGAGCTGCAAGTGAGCACTCACTGGGCTGAAGAGCAGCATCAACAACAACAATGAAAATAGAAGGAGCAGAAGCTAACAGGAGGCCTGGAAGCATGTGGACTCCGGCGCTTGAGTCGGGCGAGGGACTCAGAGGGGCTCCCAGCATCACACAGTCTGCGTTTCAATAGAGATGCTGCTCTTCGAAGAGCCTGGGGTGAGTGAGCATCAACTTCACAATTATTAACTCAGATTCTAAACATAAAAAGCCAAATGACCTGTGCAGAATGAAAGCCAGGGACAGTCTTATCAAGAATGAATCAGTCTCTTTGATCTTGAGGTAAGCCGACTCACTGAACATCAAGCTTCCACCTGGGGTTTTTCCAGACACCAACATAATTGCCTAATTCTCGGCTGTCTGGAGTTTCCAGTCTAAACTGGCCTTAAAAAAAAAAGTCCCACCACCTTGCCAGAGTTCATACTTCATTCAAAACGTATACAGTTCTAACTGAATCACTCTGCTATATAGCAGAAATCAACACAACATTGTAAATCAACTATACTTCAATACAATTTTAAAATATATGTGTTTCTAAGCTGCTGCTGCTGCTAAGTCACTTCAGTCGTGTCCGACTCTGTGTGATCCCATAGACGGCAGCCCACCAGGCTCCCCCGTCCCTGGGATTCTCCAGGCAAGAATACTGGAGTGGGGTGCCATTCCCTTCTCCAATGCATGAAAGAGAAAAGTGAAAGTGAAGTCGCTCAGTCTGTCCGACTGTTAGCGACCCCATGGACTGCAGCCCACCAGGCTCCTCCGTCCATGGGATTTTCCAGGCAAGNTGAGTTTGGGTGAACTCCAGGAATTGGTGATGGACAGGGAGGCCTGGCGTGCTGTGATTCATGGGGTCGCAAAGAGTCAGACACGACTGAGCGACTGAACTGAACTGAACTGAACTGAAAGAGTTATTATAGGGCTTCCCTAATGGCTCAGTAGTAAAGAATATGCACGCAATGTGGAAACATGTGTTTGATTCCTGAGTCAGGAAGATCTTCTGGAGAAGGAAATGGCAACCCACTCCAGTATTCTCGCCTGGGAAATTTCATGGCCAGAAAAGCCTGGCAGGCTACAGTTCATGAGGTCGCTAGAGTCAGACACGACTTAGCAACTAAACCACCACCACCAAGAGCTGGTATAGTTGTGTGGTTAGGAAACTATCCTTGCAGCCAAATTTCCCAAATTTCAGGCTTGGCTTACTGTGTGACCTTGGACAACTTATTTGTGAAATAGAGATAATAATGGCATCTATTTCAGAGTTGAGGTAGATAACATTTGTGTAGTACCTAGCACATAGTAAGTCCTCAGTACATAATAGCCATCATCATTTTTATTAGCAGAAGCATTTAAAGTTTGCTTTCATTGTTGCTACTCAAACACCCTCCTTTTAACTGAAAATGCTATTTAACTTTTCACTTCAATTGTAAACAAGTTTTTTTCCTAAAAGCAGCACTGGTTCTAGGTCAAGGATAAACTGTTTTCAGCACACAACTTTAGTCTCATCCAAGAACAAACCACACCCTACTTCCTGTTGTGTGCAAATACGGGTACTTTAAAGGGACAGTCAAAACCAGGGACCCATGTGGATGCTAAGATTGCTACAGAGCGCACTCTGGTGTACACAGCTGGAAACCAGAATGGGAGATTATAAGAAGCAATGCTTTCTTTGCCCAAAAGTTTGAAGTTGATTTGTGTGGGTATAGGAAGTTATAACAAGTTACTAGATAAAAAATAATACAATGAAAATAGCATTTTTGGAAGAATAGTCTGACAGTAACATTCAGGACTGACAGGATAGAAAAAGTGGCGGCTCAGAAGCCAGAAGAAAATCTACTGCACCATTTTGGGGAGGAGATCATGGGAGTTTGGGATTAGGAGGTCGACAGAGAAACCCAGAGGAAAGGATGTACATGACAGACATTTTGTGGGCTGTCTTTGGGGTCGCACAGAGTTGGACACGACTGAAGCGACTTAGCAGTAGCAGCATATTCTATTCTGGAAAAGCCCATAAGGATAAAAAAAGAACCATATTACCATATTGTTTTGTTTGCTTTTAAAGATCAAAATTATTTTATTACTAATCAAGATTTGAAATTTCTATGTAACGTTGGGCATTTTGCCATTAAAAGACACTGCTCAATGTTTTGTACCAATTCTGGATTAAATCAATAGTCCCAATAATCTCAATTTCTCAAGACACTTTTAGGTTTCAGTCTGAGATGAAAAAAGTGCCAGACACTTCCTGCTCAGCCTTCTAGGTGATTCTATTTCTCAATCTAGTATCCGGAGAAGTAGATTTAACTACTGAACGTGTATTTTTCTGGTACCAATTTTATGCAAAGCCCTGTCATAGATGGATAGCAAGACCATTCATTTATAAGTCACAAAAGTGTCATCACCATAATATGAACAGGTAAAACAGAAGGAACTTTGGGTTTAGTTCATCTAAATTTATCTTTGATTCATATATAGTATATCTTCTGCGTTTTGTCTATAGGTGATAATTTGATTCACAGTCTTTTCCCTTCATCTTACCACATGGCTGTTTAGCCATGGATCAAATTACCAGATGATTCTTTTCTATAATGGCAACTTAATTTGCTTTATTTTAAAACTATTTACTGAACATATAATGAAGGTTTGTGCCAGATCCAAGTGCAGTGATGAAGAAACAAACCCAGTCTACTCTCAAGGAGCTCAGATCCTGGTGAGATATCTACAAATACTGTCTTATTCTTGTGTTTTTCTTCAAAATGTCTTACAGAGAACAAAGAGATGTGCAACAAAAGAAAATGAAGTATATCAGTAGAAAATGAGAAAGATGCTAAGGGAAAGCAATGATGGAATCATACAACAGAGGTAGACTAATACACAAAATAAATACAATAAAGGCCTACATGTGTTTGCTAAGGATCCACCAGGAATTTGGCTCTAAATTTTTTGGCAAGCTCTGTAAAAGAAGAAACACAATGCACGGGTTCCACCAGATAAAAGCAACCAACTGCTCAGGAAAAATATAGCTAATCCTGATATAAGGTCAAACAGAAAAACCCTCAAGAATCCTTCAAATGCAATACTACTGATATCCTGAAGAGCATCTTCAATAATATCCTTACAGCAAAGGAGTAGGTCTATTTCTTACAGCACTACTCAGTGTGTGCTGATGGCTTATCCTCAAAGTCCAGTTCAGTAAAAGCAATTTTGCAGGGGTTCACTTAAGCAGAAAAATTCACTGTAATGTGATAGAAATATGCGTAAAGTGCTAAAGAAGAACAGAGGGGACACAACTGCCATTTCATTATTCAAACTATTGGAGCAGGAATCACTATTTTGAGGAGGAATCATTGTCATCATTGAGGAGAGATTCTGGGAACTTCAATTTCCAAAGGAAATATGCAAGTATTTTGCAAATACTTAACCTGCTTAACCTTCATTATGGATGGAATATTGTTTTAAAAGGCCATTCTCATTATGGTAAAGTTCACATTTAAAAAAAAATCAAAACACTGGAACTTCCCTGGTGGTCCAGTAGTTAAGAATCAGCCTTCCAGTGCGGGGGATTCGGGTTCAGTCCCTGGTGGGGAAACTAAGATCCCACATGCCATGGGGCTGCTGAGTCCACGCACCACACCAAGACCTGATGCAGCCAAAAATAAATAAATAAATGTTTTTAAAAATCAAAACATGCCTTCAATTGAAAGATTCTCATTTTCTCTGTAGTGTACATATCTCAGTTCACCTGGAATATTAAATATAATGAATAATAAGTTTAGAATAAAGGAGTCTACAAATATGAGATGTGGATGCCCACAGAATCAATGAGAGATTAGAGTTATATCAGGTTTATAGTAGGCTCCTTCAGAAATCCAAGACCACAGAGCAAAGGGAGTTTGGGAAATAAGTTCTAATTCCATGCTAATCTGCATTTTTTTAAAATGCATCTGCCACCCTGTCATGAGTTTGATTTCCACCTGATACTAGAAAAAGAAAGAGCAAACAGAAAAGGAAATTGTCAATATAAAAGAGAATTAATACATCTGGTATCAAAGAATCTTAAATTTCTAAGCAAATTCAATAAAAAGGGATGACAAGATTTGTCTTGAAGGGAAAGGAAAGCAAAAAGAATGCAAAAGCTTTTATGGTTGTTTTTATGAAGATAGTATTTCTCTTCAGTATTCAAACCTGTGTGAAAGGGAAGTAGTATTTTCCAGCTCTTTGTACCATGACTAGCTTCCTCATCAACAGATACAGGGCAGCCTGGGTGAACTAGACAAGTGAGTGGCAGAAAGACCTCCATAGCAAGGTGATTGGGACTAACATAACAAAAAGTAAAGTGAAAGTGAAAATCGCTCAATCGTGTCCGACTCTTTGTGACCCAATAGACTACCCAGCCCATGGAATTCTCCAGGCCAGAATACTGGGGTGGGTACCTTTCCCAAATCTCTGCAGATAAAAGTAAGCAAAACAATAAAGACTGGCACAGATGAGAAATCTTCTTGCCCACCACCAGTCAGAGAGCACTGGGAACCATTTGCATTGATTCTATTAATATTATTTCCCAGTACCTTTGATTGGCTGCCAAGATTACAAAATGATATTTAAGATCTGCATGCAGCAGTGCTTTTAGATACTAAGGTTGACAAATTTTTGTATGTGACAGAAATAAAAATTGAGTATTTCAAATCCATCTGCCACCCTGTAAAGAGGGTGGATCTTTCAGCTTAAGGATCTTTTGTTTGTTGAGCACAGATGAAGTCATCCTTGGTACTACAGACACTTAGAGACTGTATTAAGTGAGGGTGAGGAGGCGGGGTGATGAGATGTATTTCTGTGCAGAGGGAGGGGAAAGGTGGGCGGGGAGGAGACCAAGAAGATGGAAGTGTTATGCAAGGGAGAGAAGAGGAAAGTCAGGGAGCCTGAGACGCATCAGTTGTGGGGACAGAAGGGAGTAAATCTTGGGGAGAAACAAAATTTGAGGGAGAAGACTTGCCTCTTACGAGGAAATGACTTGCCACATAACAATCCGCCCCAGTCTCCATATACACACAAGACACAATATAAAACCTCCTGTACAATTCAGTTCAGTTCAGTTCAGTCGCTCAATCATGTCCAACTCTCTGCGACCCCATGAATTGCAGCACGCCAGGCCTCCCTGTCCATCACCATCTCCCGGAGTTCACTCAGACTCACGTCCATGGAGTCCGTGATGCCATCCAGCCATCTCACCCTCTGTCGTCCCCTTCTCCTCCTGCTGTCTCTTATACACATCTCTAAACAAGGTGTCATGGCCTTAAGCGATTAGAAGGGCCNCCTCCCTGTCCATCACCAACTCCTGGAGTTCACTCAGACTCACGTCCATGGAGTCCGTGATGCCATCCAGCCATCTCACCCTCTGTCGTCCCCTTCTCCTCCTGCCCCCAATCCCTCCCAGCATCAGAGTCTTTTCCAATGAGTCAACTCTTCGCATGAGGTGGCCAAAGTACTGGAGTTTCAGCTTTAGCATCATTCCTTCCAAAGAACACCCAGGAGTATCAGCCTCTAAGCACTGGCTTCTGGGGTGGATTTCCTTTGGGGGAACCAACAGCCGTGTTTGATCCTACTTCACAGCTGGAATGGGACAAGAACAGAAGTGGCCCTGAGAGGACAGGCACATCCATTTCCTAACTCTGTGACGGACCAGTAAAAATCACTGAAAAGCGGCAGCCGTCTTTGTCTCCCCCTCACTCGCCCCACTTCATCCATGAAGAGTCCAGATGCTGTCGAGTCTGGGTCTACAGTCTCCCCTAAGTAAACGCCCTTCCTTTCTATTCCCACTGCCATTTCCGCTGTCTGACCTGCGCGGACTTCCGACTTCCGGAAGGGTGCAGCCTCTCCCAGCCCTCAATACCCGCTACACTTTTCTGTAATTCACTTATCCCTTAGATCTGTTATAAATTATTTTTTGACTTATTTACGAACATACAGACTCCCTGAGTGCAGTGGCAGCTCTATGAGGGCTGCTTTCTCCTCAGCTTTATAGATTTGACAATTTTTAGGAAATCTTTGTGAAAGCAAAGGAGAGAGAAGGAAAAGGGAATGAAGAGGGCAGTGGAAGGGGATGGAATAAAATAAAAAGGAGAGAGAAGGAAGGGTGTAGAAGAAATTTAGTAGCATCTTTTTATCTGGGGTGTATAATAGGTCTTCGGTACTAGTTTAATTTTCTTTCTTCTCAAAACAAGCTTTTTCATACTTTTTCTCTTTTTCATAACTGCATCCCTATTTTATTTGGAATTGGTAAACCACACAACGTGTACACATATTCAAATATCAGTGTTTAGCCCCATATTTTCCTCTTACTCCAAGACCTCTCCTAGTTTGATTTTCTTTACAATCAATTTTCTTTATTCTTAAGATAGTAGGGTGGGTGGTTTAGTCACTAAGTCATGTCCGACTCTTGCGACCCCACGGACTGTGTGTAGCCTGCCAGGCTCTTCTGTTTATGGAATTTCCCAGGCAAGAATACTGGAATGGGTTGCTGTTTCCTTCTCCAGGGGAGCCTCCTGATCCAGGGATCCAGCGGAATCTCCTGAATTGCAGGCAGGTTCCTTACCGACTGAGCCACAAGTAGAAAAATAGACTAAATAGTTTAGAGATTGTTCAAAAATAATTTTACAATGTACTTCATTTATTTTTCCTGAGTATTGGAGGTATTTCATGAGGGTAGGGCCAGTATGTTATATATTTCTAAAACAATTTTCTCATTTCTGTGGCTCAGAAAAATCTGACAAGAACCTGCAGCTGCACTGGTTATAGTCTCAGACTGTGATTCCCCAGCCAGGTGCCAGGACAATGGCTATCTATTAATATCCTATGCCAGCTGTTACCTCAACATGTGGGATACCCAGGCACTGGGGAGAAAGACTCGATTTTATCTGCGGCTTCCCCTTATTTTTTTGGTAAGAAATAAACTTTGCTATCAGTTTTGAAATAGCTTCTAATAAGTTAAAAGGAATATATTAGGTTTTATGCAATATATTTTTCATCCGATGCATCAATGATATATCTTTTTGGCCATCTTAATGGCTGCAGTAGACAGGGGACACAGCATGCAAAAGTTATTGGTGAAATGATGTATATAGTTTCACTCTAGTCTGCCATGGAAATCAATCCACCATTAAAGTACCCCGTCTTCAGGTATAATTGAACATAGTGAATAGGTAAAACACGAAACAGAAGAATATGTTGGCAGCTAATATATAAGAGGACCAAGGGAATACATGTAAAAGGAATCCGAGACAATAAATATGAGTGATACTTCAGTACTTCAGTTTTTAAAACTAAGGAACTCTCAGAATATAGCAAGAGGGTCTCCAGCTTGCAAATAGGCCATATTCACCATTCTGTCAATTGTAAGTTAATGCCTTATTCATAAGTCAGTTCAGTTCAGTTCAGTCGCTCAGTCGTGTCCGATTCTTTGCGACCCCATGAATCGCAGCACGCCAGGCCTCCCTGTTCATTACCATCTCCCGGAGTTCACTCAGACTCACGTCCATCGAGTCCATGATGCCATCCAGCCATCTCATCCTCGGTCGTCCCCTTCTCCTCCTGCCCCCAATCCCTCCCAGCATCAGAGTCTTTTCCAATGAGTCAACTCTTCGCATGAGGTGGCCAAAGTACTGGAGTTTCAGCTTTAGCATCAATCCTTCCAAAGAAATCCCAGGGTTGATCTCCTTCAGAATGGACTGGTTGGATCTCCTTGCAGTCCAAGGGACTCTCAGGAGTCTTCAACACCACAGTTCAAAAGCATCGATTCTTCGGTGCTCAGCTTTCTTCACAGTCCAACTCTCACATCCATACATGACCACAGGAAAAACCTTGACTAGATGGACCTTAGTCGGCAAAGTAATGTCTCTGCTTTTGAATATACCATCCAGGTTGGTCACAACTTTTCTTCCAAGGAGTAAACGTCTTCTAATTTCATGGCTGCAGTCGCCATCTGCAGTGATTTTGGAACCCCCCAAAAATAAAGTCTGACACTGTTTCCACTGTTTCCCCATCTATTTCCCAGGAAGTGATGGGACCAGATGCCATGATCTTCGTTTTCTGAATGTTGAGCTTTAAGCCAACTTTTTCACTCTCCTCTTTCACTTTCATCAAGAGGCTTTTTAGCTCCTCTTCACTTTCTGCCATAAGGGTGGTGTCATCTGCATATCTGAGGTTATTGATATTTCTCCCGACAATCTTGATTCCAGCTTGTGTTTCTTCCGGTCCAGCGTTTCTCATGATGTACTCCATAGAAGTTAAATAAGCAGGGTGACAATATACAGACTTGACGTACTCCTTTTCATATTTGGAACCAGTCTGTTGTTCCACGTCCAGTTCTAACTGTTGCTTCCTGACCTGCATACAGATTCCTCTTCCTCAAGAGGTAGGTTAGGTGGTCTGGTAAAAGCATGATGAATTATCATCTAAAATCAGAAAGGTGGTAGAAACCAAAGTATTCTGTGTCAAATTTATTTTATCCAAAGTCATATAATCTTTTTAAAAATGTATGTTAATATTTTAAATTATTTGTTTGTCTTTTGGCTTTGTGCAGGCTTTCTCTAGTTGTGGAGAGCAGGAGCTACTCATTGTTGTAGCTCAGGGGCTTCTCAATGCTGTGGCTTCTCTTGTTGCTGAGCACAGGCTCTAGGCATGCTGGCTTCAGTAGCTGCAGCATGCAGACTCAGTAGTTGTAGCACATGGGCTTAGTTGCTCCGAGGCATGTGGAATCTTCCCAAATCAGAGATCAAACCCCTGTCTTCTGCATTGGCAGAGTGAGTCTTACCCACTCTTCCACCAGGGAAGTCCCAAAATCATATAATCTTATATTGGGAGGAAACATAGCAATCTAAGCTCTTACTGAGCCCTGGAATTCCTTCTACTATATCCTGAAGCAGATGATCATTTAGCCTTAGGCCAACTCCAAACTTGCTTCATTATTTAGCCTTAACTTGAAATCTTCCCAGGACAGTGAGCGAAGGCAGACTCCTTATTGGACATTTTTGTTTCCCAGAAAGTTCCTTTGTATGTTGTTTCCCAGAAAGTTCCTTTGTATGTTGTGCTGAATCTTGCATACTTATAATTTTTCTCCATTGATCATAGTTTTGCTGTTTGGAAGATTCTATGTTATAATTTGTGGAGAAATCTTTGATAAGCTAGTTCAGTTCAGTTGCTCAGTCGTGTCCGACTCTCTGTGACCCCATGAATTGCACCACTCCAGGCCTCCCTGTCCATCACCAATTCCCAGAGTTCACTCAAACTTACGTCCATCAAGTCAATGATGCCATCCAGCCATCTCATCCTCTGTCGTCCTCGTCTCTTTCTGCCCCCAATCCCTCTCAACATCAGAGTCTTTTCCAATGAGTCAGCTCTTCACATGAGGTGGCCAAAGTACTGGAGTTTCAGCTTCAACATCATTCCTTCCAAAGAACACCCAGGACTGATCTCCTTTAGAATGGACTGGTTGGATCTCCTTGCAGTCCAAGGGACTCTCAAGAGTCTTCTCCAACACCACAGTTCAAAAGCATTGAGAAGCTAGAGTGACAATTTAAGATATCCTAGGCCTGAGGAGTAGAAAATTAAGATAGGTGAAATAAAATACATACGTATATATCCAATAGTGCCTTTTGAATCAAAGTAAATAGCATAACTCATTATTCTAACTTACATTCAAAGCATATAGTATATGGAGTTAAAATTTAAGTGTTGACTCAATGGTAAAGAATCCACCTGCAATGTAGGAGACGTGGGATTGATCCCTGGGTTGGGAAGATCCCCTGGAGAAGGAAATGGCAACCCACTCCAGAATTCTTGCCTGGAAAATCCTATGGACAGAGGGGCCTGATGGGCTACAGTCCATGTGATTCCAAGAGTCGGACCCAACTTAGTAACTAAACCACCACCACTACCCTCAAGTACAATGCTACACTCTCTCTAACTAGATTCAACTGTCCTCACTTGATTTCTTATACTGTTCCAATTTCTGTAATCTCCCCAGCTTAAAACCAAGCAGATGAAAGGCTTTGGGAATAGGAGACAACGGGAAATAATTTTTCCAAGAATTTTTTTCCTTAAAAAACTATTAGGGAATGACGTTTGTTTTTGTTTAATTCTTAGCCCAATAAACTTGATGTTAGAATTTGTCACATAAAATCAGAGAGGCCTTGGGAAATATCTGCATCACTTCAGCCTCAGGCAAAACTTTAGACTTTACAAACAACACTCTGAAACTCTACCACTTCCCCTGCATCTGAGGTTAAAAGCAAGTACTTGCCCTTGTTGCTCTAGTTAAGATCTTATCTTCTGTTGTTTTTCTCCCTCTGATAGGCTGCCCCGGGCATAAGAGAAAAGAGCTTTGATATTTGCTTTGCTCCAGGCTCAAACTAAAAAGAAGACCATCAGGAAAATACAGTCACACACACACACACACACACACACACACACACACACACATACACACACACGCAAACACACACACAGCATTAGTCTTCTGCATTTCTAACACTTCTTCCTCGTTTGTGATGGATAAATCACAATGTCCTCTAACTGCTTTGGGTTTTTATAACCATAACTTCATAAAGAAGTTTGTTTACTTAGATGTGTATAAGAGACAGCACACACACACACACACATACACACACACGCAAACACACACACAGCATTAGTCTTCTGCATTTCTAACACTTCTTCCTCGTTTGTGATGGATAAATCACAATGTCCTCTAACTGCTTTGGGTTTTTATAACCATAACTTCATAAAGAAGTTTGTTTACTTCAAATAATTAATTTTTTTTCCTCTAAACAAATTTTGAAAGGGATATATTTTCAACACTGTAGATTAGTTCTCTCATAGGTTACTAATACGATAAATTCCTTTTGAACAACAACAGAGCTTATATTTCTATCACATGCTTCAAAGAATAGAGAAGACTGAGTTCTAGAAAGCTTGACTACTTTCTAGAAATGGACACATTTTTGAAACCAAAAGGCCAAAAAACCCAGGTTATGCTGGGAAACTTTGAGATGTTTAAAAATCATTAGAACTGGCAGAATAAAGAAATGCTTATTTAAATGCAAAATAGTTTTTTTTCTTTTTACCTTGTTAAGGTCGGTGAAAGAAGTTTCTCACAATTGTACAACTGTTAAAAAATTAAACTATGTATCATCTACTTTCACAACTATTTACCCAATTTAATCTTCAAAACAAGCCTGGAGGCATTACTGTCCACATGTTTGCAAATAAGGAAACAGGCTGAAGGAGGAAGAGCTGAGACACACTCAGTATTCCAGGAGCCAAACTTGAGACCTCAGAGCCAGGTGTGTCCACCACAGCATCACTGTTCCACTGATCTCTGGATTCACTTTCATCTGCTACTCCAAATGCAAAGCACCCTTGCGTTTGCTTTCTAGATAATTATATTCCGAACATTGTTTACTTAGTAAATCTTGAAATTTTTCAAATGGTGCTTTTTTCATGGATTGAGTATACCAGGTCCTTTATAGGAGATTTCCAAAAATAAAAAATTAATTGGAAGAGATGACCTATGAGTTTTAATTTTAAAACTAGTAATTCTAGGGATGTCCCTGGTGGTCCAGTGGTTGAGACAGTGATTCCACTGAGGTGGCACAAGTTCCATCCCTGGTTGGGGAAATGAGATCTTGCATGCCACATGGTGTGGCCAATAAATAAATTAAATGGTAATTCTGTGAGATTTTACACACACACACACACACACACAAAGCAAAGCAAGAAACATAGCCAGGTATATTAGGGTACTTGAGAGTCCTGCTTTGTGCAGTACAGAGTCTCATCCTTAGACCAATATTAAAATGATCTGAAAATTTTAAAAAATAAACTGTGAGAGCCTCACCCTCAGAGACTATGATTTAATTAGCCTGACCAAGATCTCCCAAATTAGGTTTTTCTTAATCTTCTAGAAAGAACTTCTTTAAAGATCCTTGTGTCATTCTAATGTGCACTCAGGAATAAGGACTACTGGTCTGGGTGTATTGAGGTATATCTGTGGGGAATTTGGAGAATGGAAGTTGGGCAGATGACAGTTCATACTTTCTCTTCTTGAGAGTCAATATTTCTCCTTCTATTAAAGAGATTGTGGGGATAAATGCTACCAGAGGCATCCACTGGTATTCCCATTAGTCTGGGAAGGCTTTTAAAAGAGATGAGGCTTAAGCAGAATTTTGAAAGAGAATGGAGCATAATTTGATTATTATAAGAATAGAGGAGCCAAGATTAGGTCAGGGAGTTAGATGTGTAAGCATGAATTATGTTCAGAACTGAAATGGAGCTTTTAACTGAGAACAATTAAGGATTACCAAGAAACCCATCATCAAAATTTTGTTTCTTCTAGGCACTCAATAAATAGTAATTAAACTTCATTGTTATTGAAGTGAAATAACCTTAATGGAAGATCATTAAGTGGCTCAGATTAAGTTCTATATTTATCACAGTATCTGTTTAATCCTGGGTCTGCTCTCAGAGATTTAGGAATATTAAGACCCAAGGATCATGCTCTTCACTCTCCCTTCCTACTGCATACTGTCTTTATTTGAATGGAAATGCAATCTATTAATTTCTTATTTTCAGCAGACCAAATGTTACCCTGATTACATTGAGTGAAAGATAACTCTGAGAGCATATACAATTTCCCAATATCCCCAAACATAGTGGGTAGCTGTTAAGGGTTCTATGATGATGGTCCTATGACCATGGGGGAAAACAGATCATATTTCAATAAAATATTTTCACTAAACTTTAGAATCTAATAATACCATTAGAGTTATACTTAGTTCCCTTTTAAAAATTGTGAAATATTTATCATTCTGTCTTAAATATTAATTTTGCTTCCAAGAGAGAGTAGGACCACCTATGGATAGTTTGTGAGATATATAAAGTAGCTATTCACTGGCTAATTAACTGAGAGTGAAATTTTAATGAGACTTGCTTGAAAATCAAGCATGACCTTCCTGTACCATCTTTCCTTCTTACTGTTGCTGTTTAGACACTAAGTCATGTCTGACTTTTGAAACCTCATGGACTGCCAACACCTTGGTTTTGGACTGGCTTTCCTGTCCTTCACTACCTCCAAGAGTTTATTCAAACTTATGTCCACTGAGTCAGTGATGCCATCCAATCATCTCATCCTCTATTGCCCTCTTCTCCTCCTGCCCTCAGTTTTTCCCAGTAGCAGGGCCTTTCCATGAGGATCAGGCAGTCAGTATCTGTAGCTCCAATAGCAAGCATTTATCAGCAGTTGTCATCAATAGATAACAAGACATGGCCGGATTAAACAGAGCGTCCTTATCATTTTCCAGTGAAACATGGAATAAGATATGCTGGACTCATTCGTAGGATCTGTGGGAATGGCGTAATGTCTGACCTTGAAAAATATTGAAAGAGTCACAGTTTGTCTTTGAGGCCACAACCCCTCAATCATAAATTCATTCATTCACCCTTTCATTCATTCAACAATACTGAGGCTACACTAGTGCCAGATGCTGAGTAGGCCAGGCTAGTCTCTGCTCTCCCAGGGTTTAATGGGGGAAAACTATTAATAAACAGGCAGGCAAGTTTAAAATTATAATTAAAAATTGAAAAATAAACATTGTGAAGGCAATAAACAGCTGGTTATGTAAGGGACTAATGAGAGGAAACCAGCCCTGCATACAATCAGGAGAAGAAATTAGAGCAGAAAGAAGACTCTAGGGGCTTCCCAGGTGATGCTAGTGGTAAAGAACCTGCCTGGCAATGCAGGAGACTCGGGTAGTCTACAGGATCACCAAGAGTAGGACATGACTGAAGCAACTTAGCATAGCATGGCACATGGAGCTGGATGGTAAGGAACTCCATCCAGGTTGTTTGCACAAAATCTTTTTTTTCTGTTCAGCCTGGATCCTCTCTGCTGCTCCATAACACCTTCTGCAGGACCCAAACCCAAGACTCACTGTCTTCTTTGTGAAAACTCTTCTGTAGCGGATTCAGCCTTGAATTGTGTATATGCACACACATGTGTGTATGTCTGTGTTTTGTGTGTATGTATTGGGGGGGGATGTTGCTAGCATAATTCAGGTTTTTTAATAAAATTAATTATTTTTTTCTTTGCAGATATAAACTTAGTTTTTCAAGAAAACTACGTGGAAAATTACTGTTGACTATTGCTCGTCTGGGAAGCCCACACTTACTGACAGTGAGGAAACTACCCCAGTCAGACCTCTGAATCCTCTGATTTACTGAATTTGAGGGGTGTTTGGAGGTGGGGTGGGGAATAGGAGTTCTATAGCAAGAGCTTAAAAGGCTGTGATATATGTCAACAAGTTAGAGAGTATCTCAGGGAAACCAAAGTAAAAAAGTCAATGTAAAAAGTCTACACTTTTTAGCTTTTTAACATTCTCAATCATTTGAACCCGGCATCTTTTTTTGATAAACATAAAAAGCTCATATACTCTGTTATGGGGTGAATTGTGTCCCCTCCCTCTTCTAAAATATGTTGGATTCCTAATTCTCAGTATCTGCAAAAGTGACATTATTTTAAGATTAAAAAAGTGAAAATGTTAGTGGCTCAGTTATGTCCAACTCTGTGTAACACCGTGCACTGTAGCCTGCCAGGCTCCTCTGTCCATGGGATTTCCCAGGCAAGAAGACTGGAGTGAGTAGCCATTCACTTCTCCAGGGGAATCTTTCCAACTCCGTGATCAAAACTAGGCCTCCTGCATTGCAGGCAGTTTCTTTACCTTCTGAGCCACCTTGCAAATGATCAAGTTGAGGTCATTAGGGTGAAAGCAAAAGTGAAGTCGCTCAGTCGTGTCTGACTCTTTCGGACCCCATGGACTGTAGCCTATCAGGCTCCTTCATCCATGGGATTTTCCAGGCAAGAGTGCTGGAGTGGNCAGTTTCTTTACCTTCTGAGCCACCTTGCAAATGATCAAGTTGAGGTCATTAGGGTGAAAGCAAAAGTGAAGTCGCTCAGTCGTGTCTGACTCTTTCGGACCCCATGGACTGTAGCCTATCAGGCTCCTTCATCCATGGGATTTTCCAGGCAAGAGTGCTGGAGTGGATTGCCATTTCCGTCTCCAGGGGATCTTCCCGACCCAGAAATCGAAACCGGGTCTCCAGCATTGCAGGCAGGTGCTTTACCATGGGAGCCATCAGGGAAGCCCGGGGGCCCTAGTCTAATATGACTATATCCTTATGCATGCTTAGTCACTTCAGTCATGTCTGACTCTTTTGCGACCCTTTGGACTGTAGTCTGCCAGGCTCCTCCGTCCATGGAATTCTCTAGGCAAAAATACTGGCGTGGGTTGCCATGCCCTCCTCCAGGGGATCTTCTTGACCCAAGAATCAAACCTGTGTCTCCTGTATTGCAGGTGGATTCTTTACCACCAACATCATCTGAGAAGCCCGTATCATCATAAAATGGGAAAATTTGGACATAAACACTGTCACACGAGGCGAACGCCATGTGAAGATGAAGGCCAAAATCAGGGTCGTGCATCTGCAAGTCCAGAGAGGTATGAAACAGGTTCTCCATCAAAGCAGCCAAAACTGCTGACACTTGATCTTGGACTTCTAGCCTCTGTTGCTACTGCTGCTAAGTCACTTCAGTCGTGTCCGACTCTGTGCGACCCCATAGACGGCAGCCCACCAGGCTCCCCCGTCCCTGGGATTCTCCAGGCAAGAATACTGGAGTGGGGTGCCATTGCCTTCTCCAATGCATGAAAGTGGAAAGTGAAAATTGAAAGTGAAGTCGCTCAGTCGTGTCCGACCCTCAGCAACCCCATGGACTGCAGCCTTTCAGGCCTCCGTCCATGGGATTTTCCAGGCAAGAGTACTGGAGTGGGGTGCCATTGCCTTCTCCTTCTAGCCTCTATAACTGCAAGAAAGTGATTTCTGTTGTTTTAAGCCACCCAATTTGTAGTACTTTGTTACGGCAGCTCTAGCAAGCTAATACACATGATTTTCCATTTTTTAGTTTTTAATTTTTAAATAATTACAGATTCATACAATTTATATTTCCAATTATTTTCAAATCTCAGACTTGTAGGAATGTGTATAGGTTTATTGAAAGTGGCTAATGAATTTAAAAGGTTCAAAACGTCAACAAAGTTAAAGGGTGTAGCAACCACAGCTGACTTTTCACATAGCATTCCAGAATGTTCCCTAATTCGCTGACACATTTTTCAAAAATATGTCTTATTCCCCACTCACCCCTGAAAATTCTTATATTCATCACGGTTGAGAGTTCCTATCCCATATTGACACTGCACAGTTGAGAATCACTGTTCTAGCTTCTCTAAATTATATAGAAGAAGAGAGGGAAGGCTTGGGTGTCAGTCAGACCTTGTCTCAATCCCAGAGGAGACCTCCACCAAGATATAGTATTGAGGGGAGGTAGTAGAATCCTATAAAATACCCTCCCTGAAACCTCTACCTGATGATGCCCATAAAATATTCCAGTAGCAGGTTGAAACAGGTCTCCCAAGTGGCTCAGTGGTAAAGAATCCACCTGCCAATTCAGGAGACACAGGTTCAGTCTCTGGGTCAGGAAGGTCCCCTAGAGGAGGAAATGGCAACCCACTCCAGTGTTCTCGCCTGGAAAATCCAAGGGCAGAAGATCCTGAGAGGTATAGCTTATAGGATCACAAAGAGTCAGACAGACTGAGCACCTGAGTGCACGCACGTGCATGCACACACACACACATAGCAGGCTGGACAATTATTCCCTTAGGCATGGGTATTTGGGAAAGTACCAGCTCATCAGAGGAATGGGAACCAGGAAAACCATGAATGGAAACCAAGGAGTTCTTTATATCATCTTGGCCCCAATCCTAATATGTCATGGGATAGGGGGTGAATTTCATCTAGGTATTGTATCAGTTTCCTGGTTTGGGGTGTGGGGGGGGGGTCATAACAAAGTACCACAAACTAGGTGACTTAAAACAACATAAGTACATTGTCTCAGAATGGAGGCTAGAAGTCCAAAATCAAGGTATTGGGAGAGTCGGTTCTTTCTGAGGTGTCTGAGGGACAATCTGTTCCACGCTGTTCAGTCCTCTCTCTTCACATGGCATTCTCCCTGTGTGACTGTATCTGTGTATAAATATCCCCTAGTCATAAGAACTGTGATATGAATACCAGTCAGTCACCTTGGGTTATGACCTCATTTTAGCTTGATCATCTGTGAAGACTCTATTTCCAAATAAGGTCATAGTCACAGGTACTGGAGATTAAAACATCAACATATTTTAGAGAAAGGATGTAACTCATCTCATAACAGGTATCCACCTGACTCTTCATACTGTGAGAGACTGAATAACAGCAGTAAATTTCTCAGATCAGGATCTGATCCCACCGGCTCAACTACTCAACCACTGGGAAGATGCTGCCCTGAGGATGGATACTGTCAGTGGGCTCCCCCTGCTGGAAGAGTCAATGATATACTCAAACTGCTCTCTGGCTGCACTTTTACCTGTGTCTCCAGGTAAAATTCACCAATAATTTTCCTTTCTGGTTCAGTCCTTAGATTCAAAGTTACATTATTCTCATAATATGAATTCGAAGATTGATCCTGCTTAACTACTCTTTGGAATATTGTGTATAAGGTGAAAATTATCTGTTCTGTTGCTTGAAGAATCAGTAAACGTCCTTATAAAACCATTTTGGCCTTATGATGTTTAGTTTTGTTTAGTCAGGTTTATTTGTTTCTTTTTTTGAAAAACTATCGATTCTTTCTCTGTGTGTGTGTGTCTGTCTATGTCTTTATCATTCCCTGCTTTATTTTGAGTAAATTTAGTTTTATAAATTTCCTTTTAGACTTCAACTAGTTTGAAAGTCTTCCTCTATATCCCTATTAATCTACGTTCACTTTAGTAGCAGTCATACTGTTAGTTGCTCAGTCATGTCTGACTCTTTGCTACCCCATCGACTGTAGCCCACCAGGCTCCTCTGTCTGTGGAATTCTCTAGACAAGAATACGAAAGTAGACTGCCATTCCCTTCTCCAGGGGATCTTCCCGATGCAGGGATGGAACCCAGGTCTCCAGCACTGCAGGCAGATTCTTTACCATCTGAGCCACAGGGAAGCCCCTAGTTTCACTTTATTTCTTCTTAAACGTTAACAGGCTATGGCTGGTTCTAGTCAGTCTTGCTGTACCTAATTAATTGCTCTTAACTTTGAAACCCAGAGGACAACTAATTGCATAGCCTAGACATTATTACACAACATTATGCATAAAGCCAGATATTCAAAGACATAACTATACAGAGGCAGCTTTTGAAACCATAATAGCTAATTATGTTGAAATTTGAGAAACTAGGGCACGAGAACTTAATCGACATTTGTGCTCATGCTTAGTCACCCAGTCGTATCTGACTCTTCGATGCCATGAACTGTAGGCCACAAGGCTCCTCTGTCCGTGGGATTTCCCAGGCAAGACTACTGGAGTGGGTTGCCATTCCCTTCTCCAGGGGATCTTTCTGACCCAGGGATCAAACCCAGGTCTCTTGCATTGCAAGCAGATTCTTTACCATCTGAGCCACCAGGGAACCCCTGATAAACATTGATTTACCTTAAACAGGAAGAACAGTATTGGCCAGTTCAAGTCTGTCTGAAACCTTTAGGAAGACTCAAGAAGCCATACTCACTAAATATATCTGCCTATCTGATGTTCTCTGTTATGCTTAGAGACTATCACAGTAAAATGTACCTGGTACACTTTTTGTCAAAGCACTCACATTCATCAAGACCGCAAATCATCCTTCTACAGAGCTACTCTGCGTGGATAATTAACATAATCTAAGTACCAAGGCTTCAGGGAAGGCAATGGCACCCCACCCCAGTACTCTTGCCTGGAAAATCCAATGGACGGAGGAGCCTGGTGGGCTGCAGTCCATGGGGTCGCTAACAGTCGGACAGACTGAGCGACTTCACTTTCACTTTTCTCTTTCATGCATTGGAGAAGGAAATGGCAACCCACTCCAGTGTTCTTGCCTGGAGAATCCCAGGGACGGGGGAGCCTGGTGGGCTGCTGTCTATGGGGTCACACGGAGTTGGACACGACTGAAGTGACTTAGCAGCAGCAGCAGCAAGTACCAAGGCTTAGAATGTTGTTGTTGTTGTTGTTGTTTAGTTGCTAAGTCATGTCCAACTCTTGGTCTGTAGCCTGCCAGGCCCCTCTGTCCATGTGATTCCCCAGGCAAGAACACTGGTGTGGGTTGCCATTTCCTACCCCAGGGGATCTTCCTCACCCAGGGACTGAGCCCTCATCTCTTGCACTGGCAGGTGGATTCTTTACTGCTGTGCCACCCAGGAAGCCCTAATACTTAGAATGCTAAAAAAAAAAAAAAAAAAAAATCCTCACATCTCACTTACAACTATTTCTTTAGAATTTAGTTTTACCTTACTTTTAACTCAATAAATAGACATTACTATTTGTTTTTCAGACTTACTTATTTTACCATCTTACTTATTTTATATTCAGCCCTTCTCTTCAGGGGACAGTCTGCTGTGGAAAGAGATTCACAATTGCTGGGCAAACACAAGCAGACACCCTGAGTGATCAACCATGTTCCTCATTATAAACAAACAGAAATCACCAGACATTTGAGGCATGTAAAGATAGGTCAAAATGAACAATCAGAAAGCTTATCCTAGAAGAACCCAAGTACTATAGGAGAAAGAAGATAAGGTTGAGAACTATCTCTTCCAATATCTATTTAAAAGATTGATAAAGATAATAGAAAAGTCAAGCAGTATAGATAATATACCTAGTAGAGTAAGAGATGATACTGAATTTGATACCTCAGCCTGGGATTGTTAGAGTTTTATCTTGTGTTTTTACTACTCTCAGTCTTTAGCATTTAGGAGTTTCTCATTCTTCTTTTCAACAGAGAAAGCATTAAAAGTCTTATTTATCTTAATCTATTATACAGGATTGGTTGTGTTGTTTAGTCACTAAGTCATGTCCAACTCCTTGTGACCCCACAGACTGTAGCCTGCCGGGCTCCTCTGTCCATGGAATTTCCTGGGCAAGAATACTGAAGTGCGTTGCCATTCCCTTCTCCAGGGGATGTTCCTGACCCAGGGATCGAACCCACGTCTTCTGCATTAGCAGGCAGATTCTCTACCACTGAGCCACCGGGGACCTCCCATTCTACATGATGAGAAGTGAATTTACAACCTTTTCAATCAAGAGAGACGCTAAGCCAAATTGAGTCTTGAGCTCCCTAATTTAACTTTAACTTTCTCAGGGAATGGAACTTATATTCCAGTTTGGGTTAGGGGCCCACCCCGATGCAGTCAACTGTAGCCTGAATGACAATGTATAAGAATATGGCTGCTCCCACTGTGACCTTGTGGATTGAACAAGTAAAGAAGAGATATTCCCAGAAAAGCAAGAAGTAAAACCAGGTGCAGAGAAATACGCAAAAGTGAGAGTTCAGTTGAAAGAATTGTCAATTATGTGATTTCAAGAATCAGTGTAATTACCAAGAAAGAATTTCTAGAAGCATAATGATTAATAGAAGCATAATAATGATCATCAGGAAACAGACCAGATGATTGCAATAAGAGCTGGTTTATACGTTTAGGAGTGAGATTATGTATATTAATTACTTCTTAATAGAAATTTATTAGCCAAACCTCTGTATTTCATGAATTCTTTATAATAAGCAATCATTGCATTTGTAATTTTTAAAGCATAATGAGGATAAACATGTCCATATTCTAGAATCCATTTATTTTACTGGTAGGAATCAATCCCAAGAAGTAATTTGAAATGTAAACAGAATGTTATTATAGTTTATTTATAAGCATAGAAAATTGAAATTAACTTAAATGTCCAATTATGGAGAAATAATTTTAAATAACTATTAATATATTCATAGAACATATGCTACTAAATCATAGAAATGATATTCCCAAGAATTTTTAGTAATGAGAACAACAGAAGCAGAATATATTAACAAGAGGTGGTAAGAATACACAGAAGAGCTATACAAAAAAGGTCTTCATAACCCAGATAATCAAGACGGTGTGATCACTCACCTAGAGCCAGACATCCTGGAATGTGAAGTCAAGTGGGTCTTAGAAAACATCAATATGAACAAAGCTAGTGGAGGTGATGGAATTCCAGGTGAGCTATTTCAAATCCTGAAAGATGATGCTGTGAAAGTGCTACACTCAATATGCCAGCAAATCTGGAAAACTCAGCACTAGCCACAGGACTGGAAAAGGTCAGTTTTCATTCCAATCCCAAAGAAAGGCAATGCCAAAGAATGCTCAAACTACCGCACAATTGCACTCATCTCACACACTAGTAAAATAATGCTCAAAATTCTCCAAGCCAGGCTTCAGCAATATGTGAACCGTGAACTTCCTGATGTTCAAGCTGGCTTTAGAAAAGGCAGAGGAACCAGAGATCAAATTGCCAACATCCGCTGGATCATGGAAAAAGCAAGAGAGTTCCAGAAAAACATCTATTTCTGCTTTCTTGACTATGCCAAAGCCTTTGACTGTGTGGATCACAATAAACTGTGGAAAATTCTGAAAGTGATGGCAATACCAGACCACCTGATTTGCCTCTTGAGAAACCTATATGCAGGTCAGGAAGCAACAGTTAGAACTGGACGTGGAACGACAGACTGATTCCAAATAGGAAAAGGAGTATGTCAAGGCTGTATATTGTCACCCTGCTTATTTAACTTCTATGCAGAGTACATCATGAGAAATGCTGGACTGGAAGAAACACAAGCTGGAATCAAGATTGCCGGGAGAAATATCGAGAACCTCAGATATGCAGATGACACCATCCTTATGGCAGAAAGTGAAGAGGAACTAAAAAGCATCTTGATGAAAGTGAAAAAGGAGAGTGAAAAAGTTGGTTTAAAGCTCAACATTCAGAAAACGAAGATCATGGCATCTGGTCCCATCACTTCATGGCAAATAGATGGGGAAACAGTGGAAACAGTGTCAGACTTTATATTTTCAGGCTCCAAAATCACTGCAGATGGTGACTGCAGCTATGAAATTAGAAGACACTTACTCCTTGGAAGGAAAGTTATGACCAACTTAGATAGCATATTGAAAAGCAGAGACATTACTTTGCCAACAAACATCCATCTAGTCAAGGCTATGGTTTTTCCAGTGGTCATGGATGGATTTGAGAGTTGGACTGGGAAGAAAGCTGATGCTTTTGAACTGTGGTGTTGGAGAAAACTCTTGAGAGTCCCTTGGACTGCAAGAAGCACTAACCAGTCCATTCTAAAGGAGATCAGTCCTGGGTGTTCTTTGGAAGGACTGATGCTAAAGCTGAAACTCCAATACTGTGGCCACCTCATGTGAAGAGTTGACTCATTGGAAAAGACTCTGATACTGGGAGGGGTTTTGGGCAGGAGGAGAAGGGGATGACAGAGGATAAGATGGTTGGATGGCATCACCAACTTGATGGACAAGAGTTTGGATGAACTCCGGGAGTTGGTGATGGACAGGGAGGCCTGGCGTGCTAAAATTCATGAGGTCGCAAAGAGTCAGACATAACTGAGCAACTGAACTGAACTGAAGAAAAATTAAATATGAAATTGTGTAAACTCAAAACAGTTCTTAAAAAAAGAATTCTGTGATGCCAGAAAACACATCAAAATCTTAGTTGGAGAGTCAGGACAACAGAGGATGTCAGAAGTTCTTAGGGTTTGGGGGAGTCTTTCTCTAGAGAAAGAAAATGGGAGAGAAGTCATCCCTTACAAAACGACAGATCCATGTAGAAAACAAATAGCCAAGAATACCTTTGGAGATAGGTAGACATTACAATTCAGATTCCTAAGCCAATATGGAATATGAAGTCAACCAACAGGAAGATTACATTGGAGCACTCATTTTCCTGGTGGCTTAGAATATTGGCAGCTGATGGCTCTCAACTGAGTTGCTCTCCAAGAGTTGCCGTCAGCCACACAGAAACACTTGAATGGATGACTGAAGGGTTCTTCAGTTCCCAAACTCCCCACAGAATCAGCTGCCTCCCACTGCCCAAGCCTACTCTTCACTCTCCTCACACCTGATACCAAGAGTTCTTGCCAGTGAAACAAACATTTATCTCAAATGTACAACACTAACACAGAGGAAATCCGTATTCTAGAATCCTGATTACCATGGTTAAGGCCATGGATCCAACCCTTGGAATTCTTGGTTATATAAGTTAATAAATTTCCTTTTAACTTAGCCTGTTTGGATCTTGCAGTTCCTGTCACTTTCACCAAAAGAGACTTGTCTAAGTACCGCACCTTGAATGCAAGTCTCAGAAATGATCTAGTGTGATCAGCAGAGGGACGCTTACACATTCATTCAGTAAATATTATGGAGCATCTACTCATCTCCTTTGTGCCAAATTCTGTTCCAGACACTGGGGACACAAAAGTGCATAATTCAGTGCCTGGGTTCTCAGAAGGCTTACATTTGAGCGGGGAGAAGAGAAAATAAGAAGATAAACAGAGAGTAGAACCTGGAGTACAGGCTACTCTTCCACAGTTGGTCCTAGGCCATTGGAGTGCCACAGAGATTAGCTCTAATAAGTTGGAGGCATTATATTTGAGCCGAAGAGGCCATTCCAGGTTCTGCACCTACGCTACCATGTCTCCTTGGAGGTTACTGTGGCCTATTTACAATCATCCACAGGGACTAGCCGGGCCCTTGCAATCAACATGCTGCTCTCCAGTGCTGCCTTTAGGCTTACCCAGGGAGCTCTAGAGACTGCTACATCAGATCTTGACATTCTGGAAAATCTATCTGTATGGATTTCACCTAAGTCTGCATTTCTTAGATCATTCCAAGCGCCTTATGTGAAGTATTTCATTTAGCACTCAGAACAACCCTGTGAGGTGCATATAACCATCTTAACTGACAGGTAAATAATCCAAGTCATAGAGAAGATAAGCATTTCCTCCAAGTTTATACCACCACCGAGTGGTTCTGAGCCCAGCAAGTCTGACTCCAGAGACCTTAGGACCCTTTTGGAAGCCTGCACAATTTGGCAAATCTTGGCATAGGGGTCATAGCTGTCAAGGTGCCTGTCAGACCTGTATCTGGGTCTGTGTTTCTTGACAAGGTCAAGATCATTACAAAAGGGATTTATGTTTACTGGGCACTTGCCTTGTTCCAGATACTTTCCATGTGTAAGGTCATTTAATCTTATGACAAGCAACCCTGCAAGGTTGTCATTATAGTGCCTGAGGAGTTAATGCCAGCACAGGTTAAAAATATGCCCACAGCTCTAACTAGTGCTCAAGATGGGTCTCAGACCTAGGTCTGGCTGGCTCCAAAATATGTACTCTTATTATGATTATAATTGCGCCATGCTACTTTCCAAGCTGACGGTCATCTTCTTCATTGAAGTTTAGTTGTTTACTTTGATTCATCTTCCTCTGAATGAAACTGATGTTACTGAAACATCTGAATGAGAATTGAGAACACACAGAGATTAATTGAGAGGAATCCAGGGTATACTATAGATGTGCCAAGCCTTTCCTGTGGACATATATTTGTGTTCTATATTACTTAGTCAACAAAGGTCCATCTAGTCAAGGCTATGGTTTTTCCAGTGGTCATGTATGGATATGAGAGTTGGACTGTAAAGAGAGCTGAGTGCCGAAGAACTGATGCTTTTCAACTGTGGTATTGGAGAAGACACTTGAGAGTCCCTTGGACTGCAAGGAGATCCAACCAATCCATCCTAAAGGAGATCAGTCCTGAATATTCATTGGAAGGACTGATGCTGAAGCTAAACTCCAATACTTTGGCCACCTCATGTGAAGAGTTGACTCATTTGAAAAGACCCTGATGCTGGGAAAGATTGAGAGCAGGAGGAGAAGGGGATGACAGAGGATGAGATGGTTGGATGGCATCACCGACTCAATGGACATGAGTTTGGGTGAATTCCGGGAGTTGATGATGGACAGGGACGCCTGGCATGCTGCAGTTCATGGGGTCGCAAAGAGTCGGACATGACTGAGCAACTGAACTGAAACTGAAAACCTAAAAAGAGTAATAAATGGGCATGATTTCCATGTGGTTACCACATACTTTCTCATCAAAGGACTGGTCAGTGTGTACAGACACAGCTGAGTGTGGACACTCTCAGTCTTTTTTTCTTTTTTTTTGGCCACCCAGTGAGGGATGTAGGATCTTAGTTCCCTGACCAGGGATCAAACTGACTCCCCTGCATTGGAAACTCTGAGTCCCAATTGGACCGCTAGGGAAGTCCAACGCAGCCTCAGTCTTAGTCATGGTCCTCAGCCTCGTCATATCCTGGATTCTAGGATTGACCTGGTCAGATTACTCTGTCTTTTGCAGTAGTCATGACTTTGCAAGAATTCCTCAAATTTCCCTAGGTTTTTGGCCTTTTCTCAGGATACCATTGTTACCTCATTGGTACCTTTGACTACCCATTTATCTCATACCTCCTATCACTGTGGCATTCATGTCCACTCACAGGCAATACTAAACCCATCCTTGAGTGCCAGGCCCTCTGGGTGAGGTCCCAAAGCTCTGACTCCTGGTTTGATCTGTGATTCTTTGCCCTTTGCTCTGCCTACTCAAACCTGTGATTTCTCTTTGCTCACCAGGCCTCAAAGACAGTCTCCCAAGATGTGTCTTGGCTGCAAGACCACAAGATCAGTAACTTCCTTCTGGCCCGCCTCACATTCTGTTTATTCTTCCCCCCAGCCTCAGTGGGCCCCTGCTCTTTTCCTGGGAGCTGCTGTGGCTCACTCAACTTCTCAGCTCCAAATGCTCCTGTGTTTTCCTGAATCTTAGGTCCTGCTCACAACCTCCTGGAAAGAACTATTTCAACCACCCCTGTCACTTTTGGTGGGGAGGATTAAGTTCCATAGGAATAGATGACTCCTTTTTCTATAGTTGCTCCTTGAATCTCCTTTGAAAAAATCTCTCTTCTTCCACAGCTTCAGGGCAAGAAACAAAAAGATCTTTACTTAATATGCAGAACTTGCAACCAGCCCTCTAACCGCTATCCCCGCAGAGAGCCCTTTTCAATGCTTAAAAAATTCTTTTACTTTTTCAGGCTTTTCCCCCTTGAATATGAGTTCTACATTTTTATCACAACATTATAAATTAATGTATTTTTAAATATACTTAATGTCGTGGCAGTGGACTAAAAGAGCTGATGCTACTTTTAAGCATTAAGGTTAACTACCAAATATAGACTTGAACTTTAGGACTGATAGTAAACACCATTTTCTTGTTATTTTATCATGAGATGTTTACAAATGCTCTGATAATAACCTTGGTATATGCTTATTCTTAATGTTATTTCCTCCAAAAACGAACCCTTTAAAAATTTAGACATAATTTCTGTCCACTCCAATTTCACAATGTCTGTAATTGTTCTCTGAGAATAAAAGAAATAGCTCCTGTTTAATGAGAATTTACTATGTGTCATGCTCTGCACTGAGTAACTCATAGATATTACTTTGTTCACTCCCTCAACAACACTAAGAGGCTGGTAGAGTCATGATAATTCTCAGTGCATTAGCTGAAACTCAGATGAGTTAAATAGTGTTAGAGTCCCAGAACAAGGCCACAGTGGAGCTGGACTTCAAAGTCCAAACTTAGCTATGGAGTGACTTTGTCTCCCAAAACTGGGTAAAGATAAAAATGTGTGTGGAGTGTGTCTGTGTGTGTCTTTGTGTGAGAGAGAAAGAGACAGAAATAGAAGGTGACGGCAGAAGTACAGAAATATGCAAAGGAAAAGGTCCTTCTTCATCTCAGTAACCTCCTACCCCATTTAACCCTGCTTAGAGCCTCCATTGTGAACAGTGGCACTATGGCTGAGACTCAGAGCACTTCATTTATTTAATATAGAAAGTATTACTGAAAGGTATGCGTGGGGGGTCCAGCTGCTTGCTGCTCAAAATCCAGTAAACAGGCCAGGTTGGTGGAAAGGAAAGTTTGCTTTTGTCAGATGCCGGCAACTCGGGGGGAGGGTTGCGGACATCTGTCCAAGGCCAATCCCGCCGCCCCCCGCCCCCAACAAGCAAGGAGTGAGAGCATTTATAGGCAGAGTCAGGGGAGGGGGGCAACATGCAGAAACAGCACAGTCATCTCTAACAGTCATCTTCAAATTGGTCATCAGTGGTCTGACTAGCAACATATTGGTTGTTTTAGACACAGTTGGAGAAGACTCCCGAGAGTCCCTTAGACTGCAAGGAGATCCAACCAGTCCATTCTAAAGGAGATCAGTCCTGGGTGTTCTTTGGAAGGACTGATGCTAAAGCTGAAACTCCAGTACTTTGGCCACCTCATGCGAAGAGTTGACTCATTGGAAAAGACTCTGATGCTGGGAGGGATTGGGGGCAGGAGGAGAAGGGGACGACTGAGGATGAGATGGCTGGATGGCATCACTGACTCGATGGACATGAGTCTGAGTGAACTCTGGGAGATGGTGATGGACAGGGAGGCCTGGCGTGCTGTGATTCATGGGGTCGCAAAGAGTCGGACAAGACTGAGTGACTGAACTGAACTGAACTGAACTGAACAGCATCTTCAGTTCCAGGGTGCACTTGTTGTCATTTCTTTGCAGTCAGTTCTCAGAATTGTGGCAACTCATGTCCTGGGTACCGTCTGGTCATCATGTAATTAACTTCACCTGGTGTTTTAGTATCTGTAAGATAGCTCACAGGATATGGCTCAGAGTATTATATAGCCCTTGAGAAAGAACTAAAGGTCCTTGACTATGCTTAATGAGCATTTCTCACTTCCCTGATTAAACCTATTCTTTGACTAAAGTTTTCCACAGGCAAAAGGCAGGCAGAGAACGTGCTGGGGGCGGACAAGGACCATACAGTCCTGCTCTGTTTCAAAAGGCCACCTTTCTTTTCTCTTTTCTGACCACTGGAGAGGACTTGTCTTTCATTCGTTCATGAAATAATCTCCTCAAAATGTCCTTTATCAATAACCTGTATATTCGGATCACAGATGTATTCAGATTCAAATCTGCGGATGAACTTCACTATACGAAAAATGTGCACGATATGTGCTATTTTGTTTGTTGGGACATCACAGGTTTAAAAAGAGGCTGGCCTTTTTGTTACCTATAGCCTATTATTTATGTAGTTTTATCAGGATACAAGAAAAACCCTTAAGATACAGTACTAATGATCAGATCTGTCTTGATTATTTAAATGTAGTCACTCAAAAGGGAGGGGATATATGTACACTTATAGCTGATTCACACTGAATCGCAGCACGCCAGGCCTCCCTGTCCATCACCAACTCCCAGAGTTCACTCAGACTCATGTCCATCGAGTCAGTGATGCCATCCAGCCATCTCATCCTCTGTCGTCCCCTTCTCCTCCTGCCCCCAATCCCTTCCAGCATCAGAGTCTTTTCCAATGAAAATTGGGAATTTGCTGTGTGATACAGGGAGCTCAATCCAGTGCTCTGTGACAACAGAGGGGTGGGATGGGGTGGGAGATGGGAGGGGGATTCAGCAGGGAGTGTGCATATGTGTGTATGTACCTGTAGCTGATTCGTGTTGATGTGCGGCAGAGGCCAACACAATATTGTAAAGCAATTATTCTCCAATAAATAAATAAATAAATAACTTTCAAAAAATAAATAAATGCATTTAAAAAATAAATAAATGCTCCATGAGAAACAAAATAGCAAATGAGCTAGATAATCTTTTTTTTTTTTAGATGACCCTTTAAGTCCAAATCACATGTTCATGATAAGGTACCCAGAAAGTTGAATTCAGTTCTTCCACCTTGCAGCCTACAAAATTACCGTTTGGTGTACTGCCACTTTAGAGTGACAAGCAGGCAGCCACTTTACCCAGATTTCATTGTAAAGAGGGTTGTAATGTTAATAATAGCATTAAGAGTGAGTCATCCTAGCAGTGGTAAGCAGCAATAGCAATCTTGATACTATATTACATGGAGATTATTAAGGCTGTTATTAAGGCTACAAAACCAGAACATGGCAAATCTATCTTTTCATCCTGCCATTTATCTGGAAAGATTCAAATAACTCCTGTTCCACACCACTTCAATTCAGTTCAGTCATTCAGTCGTGTCAGACTCTTTGCGACCCCATGGACTGCAGCACACCAGACCTTCCTGTCCGTCACCAACTCCCAGAGCTTGCTCAAACTCATGTCCATCGTGTCAGTGATGCCATCCAACTATCTCATCCTCTGTCATCCCCTTCTCCTCCCACCTTCAATCTTTCCCAGCATCAGGGTCTTTTCCAATGAGTCAGTTCTTCACATCAGGCGGCCAAAGTATTGGAGTTTCAGCTTCAGCATCAGTCCTGATCCTGATGCTCTTCCACCACCAGGGTAGGTCCAAAAAGCCCTAATCTGTCCTTAGTCTCTTGGCAACCTGATTCTAGGAGTACTTGCTATGATAAGGTTTAATAGTTGCAAAGAATATAATTTCCACTGTACATTAAGTATTGATACATTCTTACAACTGTTACCTCAGTCTTTTAAAAACAGCCAATGAAATCTAAATATTCTGGTGATTTGATACCCACACGTGTCTGTTTTTAAAAGATCTGAGCAAGTAATTCCATTTAGCAGTCAGAAATTTTACTTTGTCCCTTGCTAAATCCATTCAACCTCTTCCATGAATTTATCCAAATGGAATATCACTCTATGCTCAGGTCTTTTCTAGATCACCATATTATACTATCTGCAAGGGAAATGTGTGTATAAATGGAAATTTTTTTTTTACTTTCTGTGCCCACAATCCCTTAAATGTTAAAATTTTCTATCATTATAATTACTAGTACACAGTTGATCAAGAAAATCAAAATGCTGACACTTTAGATAATCATTAAACCAGAAGAAAGTTTCCTTTGGAAATGCTTCTCTTAATGAGATGAATAAGGGCATGTTTCTAAATTTAGTGCATATATTCACTCATGAATATTATTATTACTAATATGATAAAGATTTGGCATTGTTTTTATTTCTATTTTTTTTTTTTATAAATGTGGGGACNACTTTAGATAATCATTAAACCAGAAGAAAGTTTCCTTTGGAAATGCTTCTCTTAATGAGATGAATAAGGGCATGTTTCTAAATTTAGTGCATATATTCACTCATGAATATTATTATTACTAATATGATAAAGATTTGGCATTGTTTTTATTTCTTTTTTTTTTTTTTATAAATGTGGGGACTGAGAAATCTTGTTGAGATAAATATATGCAGATAGAAAAGATTTTGCTGAAACACAGTTGCTCAATTCTTTGAACTCATTCTATGTCAAGAGAACCTAGTGATTTGTTATAAAATTCTTTTTCATGTTCTATCAAATGACAACTTGATTAGACTTGCCTTCAATTTTTTTGGACGAAAAGAATTGGAAACCACCTGGCTTGCAACAGAATTTTTATCCAGTTATTAGGTCTTTCAGCAGGAAAGCTTTGCCAAGACTTATCAAAAGGCTATTAATTATACATGCTACTTTCTACTTAGAGGTACTTTCTAACATAAAATATATTCAAAACGGGGTGATAAAATAAAAATCTTTCATTTTTAATATAACTTTGCACAGTCACAGTTTTTAATAAAATTATTTTTATCTCATCACATGTTTTAAGTATTTTGTGTGTATGTGTGTGTGCCTGCTCAGAGGCTTGGTCGTGTCTGACTCTGTGACTCCATGGACTATAGCCCACCAAGCTCCTCTGTCCATGGAATTTTCCAGACAAGAATACTGGAGTGGGTACCCATTTGCTACTCTAGGGGATCTTCCTGACCCAGGGATCTAACCCACATCTCTTATGTCTCCCGCAGTGGCAGGTGGATTCTTTACCACTGAGCCACCATATTTTGTCAAAACTTTGATGAGCTAACACATCAGATTTAGGTCACTGAATTTGTGGAAAATCAACTCGGCAAAAATAGTCACTTCAGAATTACTCTCTTCAGAATAACTCTGACTTCAGTTTCTGTTCAAACAAATCAATTAATATATACATCTAAGAAATATTACAGAAACTATCGAGAAATAAATTATGAAGACCATCTTATAAAACAGGTTGCTAGAGAATTAAAGATGAGATCTAAATTATGTAGAGGTAATAGAATTAATTTTTTTCATTTTTAACAATGTCATGAAACAAGAAAATAATGCTATTTCTTATAATCACAAATCTGTAATTAAGTGACGTAGTATGAAATTCCAGCTGAATGGAAGTGTATTTTTGCCTTTCAAGGGGGAAGAGAACTTTTGGGAAAAGGAATATTCATAATGAGGAACCTTCATAAACAGAGCTACCACTTCTCAAGTTGATCAATTTCAAGTCAGAATATGTATGGGAATTGAGAACCTGGAAGTTGATGCCGTCAAAACTATCCTCAGATGCTCTTTGGAAAGTCTCCTATGTTCAGGAGTTCCCCTGTTTGAAGACTATTGTTGTTAGGAATCAATCTGCTTTGACACCTAAAAGAACCAAGCATATAATCAATAATAATGATTGTTATAGTGACAGGGATGGGACATCCAGGAAAGTTCCTTTAAATGGGGCTTCTCAGGTGGCTCAGCAGTAAAGAATCAGCCTGAAATGCAGGAACTGAAGGAGACACAGGTTTGATCCCTGGGTGGGTAAGATCCCAAACCCACTCCAGTATTCTTGCCCGGAAAATCCCATGGACAGAAGAGCCTGGCAGACTACAGTCCACATAGTCATAGCAAGTCAAAGACGACTGAAGTTACTTAGCATACACACATAGCAGCCCCAGAATCAGTCATTTCTTCAAGGATTCCTGGGGATGTCATTAAATGGGGGCAGACTCAGCCTTTTCTTCTTGGCCCCTCTTCTGCATCCAGCCTGGACCACAGATGTGATAGCATACGCTTCTCACAGTAACAAGATGACAACATGTGGATGAAGGCCCACACTAAAGAAAGTTGGACAGAAAGCTAGGAGGAGGCTACAGCCCTGCCCACATCACAATCTGTAGATGGACTGTGCTGCCAGCTTTCCTAGCCAAGTACAATCCTGACTTCTTAACCAACCCAGAAACTTGGATTGTTCTGTAAGTCTCCTTTTCTCTCATTCCCCACATCCACCTGGTGTCCAACTCTAATCTTTTTTTTTTAAGATTGATTTATTTATTTTTGGCTGTGCTGAGCCTTTGTTGCTGCTTTCTCTAGTTGCAGCAAGCAGGGCCTCTCTTCATTGCTGTGCGTGGGCTTCTCATTTGAGGTAGTTTCTCTTGTTGCAGAGCACAGGCTCTTGGCATGCAGGTTTCAGCTTGCATCTCGTCACATGGGCTCAGTAGTTGTGGCTCAGGAGCTTAGTTGCCCTGCAGCATGTGGGATCTTCCTGGACCAGGGATCAAACCTGTGTCCCCTGCGCTGGCAGGCAGATTCTCAACCACTAGACCACCAAGGAAGCACCCCAAGCCCTAATCATTTCATCACCCTAACATTTCTGTCATTTCTGGTTTCTTTGTCCTGACAGCCACTGCCTTAGTTTGAGCCCTTGCCTTTTGGTTTGTCCACTTCTCTGGAAGCAATGTTTACTTATTAGAGTCTCATCTTGACACTGGAGCTTTAAGTGGACTCTGTTGGCTGTAGAATGAAGCACCAACATCTTCAAATGAAACATTAGTCCTAGAATGTGATCTGATGCTTGCTTGCCTTGCTAGACTCATCCCTGACATGCTTCTCCCATCCTGCACTCCAGAAAACTGAGATACACTAAGTTGTCCACTGTTTTTAGACCTTTTCTCTCTCTCCTTTCTGAAATAATCTTCATTCCTATACACTAATAAATTAAAAAAAAAAAACCTTCATACTTCATGTCATCATAGCAAGCACATACTCTTCTTTTAACACTCAACTTATATCCCTCTCGAAGGCTTTCCTGGTTCCACCCCTCTCTTACTGAAAAAAAAAAAAACAGAAACAAAGAGAATTAGGGGATTCATAAAACTTGATTTAACAATTATTTTATTCTTTTCTGGAAAATGGGAATTAAAAATGTTACAGTCTCTATGCAAATATAAAAAATACTTATTTATATATGTATCTTATACAAATATTGTTAAAAATCCAATCCAGTTATAGCCAACATAGCTTTGATGAAGTTACTATTTCCACAGAAGCTGGTGGTAAAATGGAATGAGCCCAGTCACTTCTGAAAATGCCGTGCTTATCAGACTAATGTCATTGTTTCATGTGTCTTATTAGTAATGTTATTTACTTTGAATAGTAAATGGTGCCTGAGTGGTTACCTGTCTGATTAATTTGTTTTATGTAGAGTCTAATCATAGCTCCATCAATATGTCAGCATTTAATAAACATTTGGGGATGTTAATTGAATACTAACAGTGTAAATTGTCCATTTGATCATTGTAATACAGGCACTATCTTGCCGCATGTGTTGATGATGTACTTGGAATTGAGAGAAGATAACGGTGCCCAGATTTATTTTGACTAAATTAAAATAAACACTGTGTTTGAAACATCTGGCCAGTCTTTGTTTCCCTATACGATGCAGTGATTAGTAACTATTTTTAAAGGCCCTTTCTATAGTGCTAGAAACTCTGGCATGATAGGCACAGAAGGAAAGAAGACTGGACTTGAGGACCTAGTTCCTTAGCTTTGTTAGGCATTTTTTAATGATCATATAATTTACTTAATTGAAACACACCTGCATAAGGGGACAGGACACAAAGCTCCAGGAATGTGGGGTAAATATGTAAAGTAAAGGTGTCTTCCTTTACCCCTCTGCACACAGTGGGATACTGCACCTCATGAAGTTGCTTCAGGAAGGGGTCTCCCTTCCAGGGCTTCTCAGAACATCCCTCTTCCTTCCAGAGATGGACACAGGTACACGAGTACCCTGCACCACTATTTATCTGCCGGTGCACATGCCAAGACCCCTGTGTTGAATCCCAGTCAGGTTGGGGTGAGGGGGCAAGGTGTGCTGGACTGTTTGTAAGTGGGAGGGACAGAGCAGGCAGAAGAATAGAGAATGGCTAGATAAGAAGGAGGCATCAGGAAGGAGGCAAAAGAGAAACTTCTCTGGCTAAAGCCTCCTCCCCATTCACCTTTAAGAAGATAAAGTGAAAGTGTTAGCTGCACAGTCATGTCCGACTCCAACCCCATGGACTGCAGGCCACCAGGCTCCTCTGTCCATGGAATTCACCGGGCAAGAATACTGGCTGGGTAGCCGTTCCCTTCTCCAGGGGATCTTCCTAACCTAAGGATCAAACCTGAATCGCCCGCATTGCCTGCAGATTCTTTACTGTCTGAGCCAATTGGGGAGCCTTTAAGAAGAGAAGGAACTCCCAAAGAGAAGGGCTGGAAAAGAAGCGGGAAATGGTCCTGGCTCAACTATTCAACCCTCAGCCCTCAGCCTGCACCCCAGGACCCCTGCTCTAAATGCAGACCCACAGCCCTGGCCCCAGCCTTGCTCCATTACCCACTCCTCACCCTGGTCACAGTCACTGAGGCTCTCCCCAGGAGAAGGAGGAGGGAAGTGCTTGCAGAGTTGTTGGGGGAAGAATTCGGTGCTAGGATGACAGTAAGGAGAGAGAGAGACGGAGAGAAAGACAGAAAGAAGAGAAGGGAGGATGAAAGAAGGGGGAGAAGAAAGGCAGAAAGAAGAAATGGAGACAAGAGAGAAAAGCAAGCAGACTCATAAGAAAGGGAAAGAAGGAGCGCGACCCTCCTCCCCACAGCCCCAAGGGTGTAAGAATTTAAGCCTCTTCCTCCAGTTGTGGAGAAGGATTTGGGCAGCAAGTGTCCCTTGGGGCAGGGACCCTAAGCGCTGTGTATCTGCTTGGCAGACAGGAGGAGAAAAATAGAGACCATAAAGCCCACTGACAGCCAGTCACTGGATCCACGACAGAGCCCTCAGTGTCAGAGTGTCTCCAGGACAGAGATCACACAGCTCAGCTGCCTGCCGGGCCACCTTCGTCACTAGCAGTGAAGTCGGCAGGGAGCGCTCTGCTGACCCGGGGACCGTGACTCAGGGGCTTCTGTGACTTTGTTCCCGCCAATATTTTCTGCGTCGTAATCTCAGTCTAGTTTCACCAGATCTCTGTTTTGCTTTATTTTCAAGAAAATTCAGGAATCTGTGTTTTCCTGAGAAATCTCTTGATTTTTAAATGTCAATGTGTCCTCAGTTGCTCGGTCGTGACAACTCTTTTCAGCCCCCTGGACTGTTAGCCGGCCAGGCTCCTCTGTCCATGCGATTTCCCAGGGAAGAATACTGGAGTGGGTTGCCTTCTCCAGGGGCTCTTCCCAACCCAGGGATCAAACCCGTCTCCCACATTGCAGGCAGATCCTTTACTGTATGAACCATCAGGGAAGCCCTTAAATGTCAATAACTGCTTTTGTTTTTAAGCAATTAATCAAAATGAAATAATTCTGTGGGACAGACATAATCTCAAAATCCATGTGTCAGTTAGACCATTTTTCCTGTTCATTGAGCTTCTCCTTGGACCTCTGTGGCGGGCACACCTGGCCACTCATTTCCAACAGCTTCAAGAGGTCTGAGAAAGGGGACTGGGGAATCTGCAAATGAATTGTGAAGCTAATTACCTAAAGGAATGGTTGAAATTATACAATGGAGATCTAACTAGTTTTTCCTATAGATAGATAGAAAATAGATCTATAGCTCTATCTATCTAGGTTTTGCTGTGAGCCTGGGAACATAATTGACTTCCCTGGTGGCTCATACAGTGAAGAATCTGCCTGTAGTGCAGGAGACCTGGGTCAGAAAGATCCCCTGGTAAAGGGAACATAATAACTATCATTTATAAGACTATTGGGGGAAAATATTTTTCAATTTACAACAAAAAGCAGTACACTTGTGGAACTCAACCCTTTCATTGGTGGAAGGTATGATACCATTGTATCCAGTATTTTAGTAGGAGATAGTTTTCTGAGATGTGATCTGAAAAGATTTTGGAGAATTACTGAAGACTTAGTTAGCTATCCGATGTTCTTGCTATGAGGAAGATATCTAGTCTCCTTCATAATGAAGATTCCTCTGTCGAGATTAGTGTCATTGCCTGTGGCCCATGCAACATTAAAGCCTAACATTATGTATCTCTTGGAATGGATATAAATATCTACAAGAAGGTTAATGTGCTCTAACTAAATATTTAATCAGGGCTACTCAAGCAGAGCCCACCAATGACTGTCTTAAACTTTAAACTTAAATTTATAGATTCTGCGATGGTTAATTTTATGTGTCAAACTGGCTGCCCTATGATACCCAAATAGTGTAGTTGTTGCTGTGAAGGTATTTTTTTAGAGGTGATAAATATTTATAAACAGTTGGTTTTAAGTAAAAGAGATTACCCTCCATGATGTGGGTGGGCCTTGTCCAGTCAGTTGAAGCAAAGACTGATTATCCACAGAAGAAGGAACTCTGTCTCAAGACTGTAACCTAGAACTCCTGCCTGAGTTTCCAGCCTACTGGCCTGCCCTACAAATTTCAGACTTACCAGCACCCACAATCACACAAGCTGACTCAAAATAAATCTCTCTATATATGCATGGATATTGTTGTTGTTCAGTCATCCAGTCATGTCCAACTCTTGGCGACGCCATGGACTGCAGCATGCCAGGCCTGTCTATCCTTCACCATCCCCCAAAGTTTGCCCAAGTTCATGTCCATTGCATTGGTGATGTCATCCAGCCAGCCATCTCATCCGCTGATGTCCTCTTCTCCTTCTTCCCTCAATCTTTCCCAGCATCAAGGACTTTTCCAATGACTCAGCTGTTCACATCAGGTGACCAAAATACTGGAGTTTCAGCTTCAGCATCATTCTTCCAACAAGTGTTCAGGGTTGATTTCCCGTAAGACTGACTGGTTTGATTTCCTTGTTATCCAAGGGAGTCTCAGGAGTCTTCTCCAGCACCACAGTTCGAAGGCATCAATATGCATGGATGTATCTCCTATTGATTCTGTTTTTCTGGAGTGTCCTGACTGATAAGATCCCCATCAGTGAATCTGGAAATTGCACTTCTTCCAGTCAATCTCTGTTCATTGTTTCTACCCTAAACCATTTTTTAAGTAAAATGTGAATATGATGAAGTGGATGTTTTTTCAAGGAGCATCATGAGTTCTAATTCTTCTTTTGGCTGCACCTCTCAATCCATGGGGAAATATGAGCAAAGAAACTAATATTTACTGAGCAGACATTTATTAGACTTTGTTCAACAAATTTCTGAAGTAGACTATTTTTATTATTATCCCCATTTTTACAGAGAAGGAAACCACCTCTAGAGCACATCATATGAATTTTAGCCTAATGCATTTTCACAATCTGAGCACACCTATGTAGCCAGCACCTAGAGCAAGAAGCAACTTGATCAGTGCCCCAAAAGCACCCCAAGTATTATGTTGTATGAAAGTCAAAGTGTTAGTCCCTCAGTCACATCTGACTCTTTGTGACCCCATGGACTGTAGCCTGTGAGACTCCTCTGTCCTTGGAATTGTCCAGGCAAGAGTACTGGGGTAGGTTGCCATTTCCTCCTCCAGGGGATCATCCTGATTCAGGGATCGCATTGAAAGCAGATTCTTTACCATCTGAGCCACCAGTGAGGCCCCCCATTATGTTGTATATGTTTAGATAAATATGTTTGAATATATATGGATGAATATGTGTAACCACTATCCCGATCAAGATATAAATAATTTCCAATACCTCAGAAGGTTCCCTTTGGCTTTCTTCCAATCACTACTTCCTTTCAAAAGTAACCACTATCCTGACTTCTAAAAGCAAAGATTCATTTTGCTTATTACTATATTCTATATAAATGGAATCATACAAATGTGTACTCTTTGGGCTCCAGCTTTGGGCTCATTTCCTCAACCTTTATCTCTGTAAGATGTATCTATTAACACAATGTTACAGTTCATTAATGTGAGACTCAGAGATTATAAACTATTGCTTAAATCACGCAAATTATTTGACCAAATGCCCACAGCTATAGAAAGCAGCAGAGCCAGGAGTCTAGCTCAGGACTGTCTCATTCCAAAGCCCATGCTTTTTTTCCTGCTTTATCAGTGTTTTCCAAAACAGCATATGTGGAAAAATTTTCAGTGGTACATAGGTAATGTTACTGTTAACAGTTATTAGTATTTTATTGTGTTATTAATATTATTATTAATGTAAATATTTACTGTGCATTTAGAAAAAATAGCTAGCACTTCAAGCCCATAATAAAAGTTCCCTTTTACAAATATAGTTCAAAAGCAAATTTCCATCAACTCTATGATCCAATAGTATTATACATATACCCACCAAAATATAAGTACATTTTATTTTTAATATTCAAAATATAAACAGCCTAAATTTCTATCAACAGTAAAATGGATAAATAAACTATGGAATATTAGTATAATGGAATGCTATACACTAAAGGAGAAGGGGGTGGCAGAGGATAAGATGATTAGATAGCATCACTGACTCAACGAACATGAATCTGGGCAATTCTGGCAGATAGTGAAGGACAGGGAAACCAGGCAAACTGCAGTCCATGGGGTCGCAAAGAGTCAGACCTGACTTAGCAACTGAACAACAACAACATACACTAATAAAAAAAGAACAAACTACTGCTACATACAAAAACATGGATGCATCTCTCAGATGCTGTGATCAGCAACGATGACAGACAAAAAAGAATGCGTGATATACAATTCCATTCGTATGAAATCAAAAATAGTCAAAACTGATTTATGGGGATAGATGTCAAAACAGTGATTACCTGAGGGAGTGATATTCACTTAGAAAGGTCAAGAGGGAGCCTTCTAGGGCTGGAAAAGCTATGTATCTTAATATGGGTGGTAATTATCTGCGTGTATGTGTGTGTAAAGATCCATGGCACTGTATAGATAAGATCTGTGCACTTTATCACTTATTCTAGAAAAAATCAATAAAATTTAAAACAATGTATCTCCATTTTTTTTAAGTGAGTCTATTTAATCAAAAATCCTGAATTAATCCAGAATTCCACAGGGCTTCCCTGGTGGCTCAGATGGTAAATAATCTACTTGTAAAGTGGGAGACCTGGGTTCAATCCCTGGCTCAGGAAGATGCCCTGAAGAAGGAAATGGCAACCCGCTCCAGTATTCTTGCCTGGAGAATCCCATGGACACAGGAGCCTGGTGGACTACAGTTCATGGGTTTGAAAAGAATCAGACACTACTGAGCAAATTTAACACTCACTCACACTCACTGTAGTGTTCCACAGATGACCCCTGTTTCTCAATGCCTAGCCAGGGGCCAGCAGCACTGATGTCACCTGGGAGCTTTCCTGATCTGCAGTCTCTTGTGCCTCACTCCAGACGTACTGAAATACCATGTGCATTTTGCTAAGGTCTCCAGGTGATTCATATGCCCTGAATGGAACACAGAGACACCACTAGACTAATTATTTCATGTGCATTTATTTTATCTTCCTAACTAGATTGTAAACTTCTTGAAAATGATGTAGAATAGTGGACAGAGAGCTCAGACTCCCAGTTATGTTACTTCCTGGCTGAGTAACTTGAGGAAGTTACTAGATTCTCTTAGCCTCAGAATATAAAGTGTGAAGAATAACAATACTTTTATTCATATTTCATGGATGTTGTAAAGATTAAATAATGCATGTGAAGTGCTTAGTACATTTGTGAAGAATAACAATACTTTTACTCATACTTCATGGATGTTGTAAAGATTAAATAATGCATGTGAAGTGCTTAGTACATTGCTAAATACAGACTAAAAATGTAATAAATGGTAGCTATTTCTATCACCTTCATCATTTCACTTTGGGCTGAGGGATGAAAGCCCTCAGGTATATGTGATGCCTGAACATTTAATATTTGATTTGATGGTGAATACAAAGAAGAGAAACCCATTCACGGTTCTTTGCCTCTTGATGTTCTTCAGTTTTTGTCTTATTGTACTTAAAAGAAACCCATGGTGGTGCTGATTTAGTCACTAAGTCATGACCAACTCTTGCAACCTCGTGGACTGTAGACCCACCAGGCTCCTCTGTCCATGGGATTCTCCAGGCAAGAATACTGGAGTGGGTTGCCATTTCCTTCNTTATTGTACTTAAAAGAAACCCATGGTGGTGCTGATTTAGTCACTAAGTCATGACCAACTCTTGCAACCTCGTGGACTGTAGACCCACCAGGCTCCTCTGTCCATGGGATTCTCCAGGCAAGAATACTGGAGTGGGTTGCCATTTCCTTCTCCTAAAGAAACCCATAATTTAGCCCAAAATGGAGAGTTGTCTTGGGCTTTGGCAGATCCTAAAAGAGAGATTAGTAAGTTTCTTTGGGGAGCCTATTTTAATTATTTCTCTTTCTCCCCCTCTTCTGCTTCATGAGTCACTGCCTAAAAAGCCCCTGAAAACACCTGAACCCATTCAGCGAATTGTTCTGGGCCTCAGATCTTCATTCTCAGCCTTCTTGTCCCTCCTTTCTCATGTCTGATTTAGAGTTGGGTTGAGTAGAATCTTGTAAGACATTCTAACAGAGCAGAGAGTAGGCAGGCCTGAAATATAATTACAGTTGACCCTTGAACAACAGGGGTTTGCATGTAAGTCCACTTACATGCAAATATCTTTAATAGAAATACTACAGTATGGTATACAATCCATGATTGGTGGAATAGGCAGATCTTGAACCTCAGATACAGAGGAACAGTGAATACAGAGGGTTGATGTGGATAAATTACACGGGGATTTTCCACCACATGGAGCACTGGCATCCTCAACTCCCATGTTGTTAAAGGATCAGTTGAAATTAAGAGGCATCTATGGTTTTGCCTAGTTGAAGATTTACGATTCTGGATTCAAGAAACCCAGTAGTCAGCATCTCAGAGTTACAGAGATTGGTACCTTCAACCTAACTGGGTCAACCTGGAGCTTCTCACATACCCTGTTACGGGCACCATTTCTTAGAAACCCAGTGCTACAGAGGTATCTGCTTCTTTCTTGTTTTGCTGTGGTTCAGTCACTTAGTTGTGTCCAACTCTGTGACTCCAGGCCAGGCTTCCCTGTCCCTCACTGTCTCCCAGAGCTTACTCAAACTCATGTCCATTGAGTCGATGATACCATCCAGCCGTCTTATCCTCTGTCATCCCCTTCTCTCCTCATGCCCTCAACCTTTCCCAGCATCAGGGACTTTTCTAGTAAGTTTTCCTTTGCAATCAAATCTTGCTGAATCCTGACACTTAGAATTCCAAGTATATGTTAGTAACAGTGAAGTTAAAACTCAATTCAGTGGCCCAACATCAAACAAGCCAAATGGTGAGACGCTGAGGTTTACAGCTGAGAATTTAATCACAGAGCAGCCAGACGAGGAGGTGGGAGAACAAATCTTAGATCCACTTCCCTGAAGGCCAGGCCTTGGAGTGTTTATGGGTGAAGAGTATAAGGTGGTCAAAGGTGCAGGAGAAGGTGATTAGAGGCCGGAAAAGGTAAAGTAACCACTGCACTGTGCAGGGGTATCCGAGTTATATGCTTCTTTACAGGATGCATGCTCAGAAAATGGCAGCATTCGCATGATCTGAGGGTAGAGTTCTTATTCTGTTGAGGTCAAAAGGTCGTCCATTAGATACTGCCCACAGGTCCAATTGACTTGTTGGTGGCCTTGGCCAGTTTAAACTGGGCAAGACTAGCTCCATGTTCCTTAAAAACAACTTAAGCAACTGTTACTATAGAGACCTACGATAGGTCAGCAGTGTTATCTGTGTATTAGTTAGGGTTCCCTGCTGGCTCGGAGGGTAAAGAATCTGACTGCAATGAGAGAGATCCAGGTTCAATCCCTGGGTTGGGAAGATCCCATCGAGAAGGGAATGGCTACCCTCTCCAGTATTCTTACTTGGAGAATTCATGGAGGAAGTGGTTAAAGGAATCTTAATATAATATAATATAATATATTGCCCAAACTACATGAAACTTAGAAGATATGCAATCTGCAAGAACAGTTAAAGCAAGCTTGGTCAGTGAAGGCAGGTTACAAGATATTATTTATTAAGCAAGTTATGGTTTAAGGGACCTAACTGATGATTGCCCTCAGTTTCACTTTTACCATAACTTAATAAATGGGAATTTTATTTTCTTCAATGCCACCAACATTCAATAAGTAGCTGTGCTTTGTTAAAGTTTTATTAAGCTATTTGTCTGAATACTGTAGCTCAAAGTTTTTGGATCATAGTCCTTTTAAGTAAGAAAAATGAGCCCAAGTATCACCAAATAGTCTCTTTTTTTCTAGTAGGAGAAAGAACTGATAAAAATAAACTCTTGCTCTATAAGCATATATTTTATGTAATACCCTAGCAACTGAATATGGGTTATTTATATCTCAAAGTTTAATTCAGGGGAAAATTAAAGCCAAAAATGCCATTGCCTCAAACATGTGTTACCACATGCAAATATACTACTCAAACAACCAACAAATTTGTAATAATAATGCTAAATTCATAGTCATAATTTTGCTAGCATGATAGCAACTGAAAATCATGATTAATTCAATAAAACATTGATGATAAACATTAAACAAAGCAATCCCTTCAAAAAAGTACAGGAATTCCAACTGTCATCATATGTATATACAACACAAGCTTTACAACAGTACTGGGTGGTACTGAGTTCCAAACAGACTGATCAGTAGTCTACAGTTAAGTGATGTGTGAGCTCTGCTAGGACACTAATTTTAACTTCCAAATAACTAAATTTGGCAACCTTTAGCTTTCTTCATAAGTTACTAGTAAGCATCTCTTGAAAGTGAAAGTGTTAGTCGCTCAGTCATGCCTAACTCTGTGACCTCGTGGACTGTAGCCCACTAGGCACCCCTGTCCATGGAATTTTCCAGGTGAATACTGGAGTGGTAGCCCTTCCCTTCTCCAGGGCATCTTCCTGACCCAGGGATTGAACCCAGTTCTCCTGCATTGCAGGCAGATTTTTTTTTTACCATCTGAGCCACCAGGGAAGCTTCTCTTATCCCTCTGTAAAATGAAAGTCATTTGTCCCTAAGCACCAAAGAAATACTTGGCATATTTAAATCAGTCTGGGGGTCCCAAGTGGACCCTGCAATGGACCCCACTTTGAAAATCATGACGCTAATCTAGAATATGCAAACGTGTGTGTGTGTGTTTAGCCACTTCAGTTGTGTCTGATTCTTTTACGACCCTATGGCTCTTCCAGACTCTTCTGTTCATCTGATTCGCCCGGCAAGAATACTGGAGTAGGCTGCCATGCCCTCCTGCAGGGAAATCTTCCCCACCCAGAGATGGAAATCATATCTTCAAGTCTCCTGCATCAGGGATCTTTACCACTAATGACACCTGGGCGCTCCAGAATACGCAAACAACTGCTTCTTTAGGCCATTCACTGCCCTGTTCCTCCTCTATGGGTGTCTCTGCCCCATCTCTGCTACTGAAGCTCTTCTCTCTCATTTTACTGTGTACTCTGAACTTTTTCACTCCCTCTCTCTCAACCCAGAGTGTGAGGCCTCTCCAAACATTCAAACCTATTGTCATTTGAAAATAAAGCCTCACCAAACCTTTATTCAAACCTACCATATCCTACTCCTGTTCTTTGATTACCTTTGGAATGTTATCTGAAATAACGGCTTCATCAACCAGGCCTATTTATAGTGGAAGCTTCTGTCGGCCACAGCTCCCTGGGTAAACAGCTGCCACCCTCTCTGCCCCTCCCTTATGAGCTCTTGTGCATGTAAGATTTTAGTTCCCAAATATGCACAATCCTAAGGCTGCATTGCTCTGGATCCATCCCAAAACTTTTCAGTTTTGGCACAGCCTTGCAAAGGCTCATTTTAATTTCTCTAATTATGAAACATATTCTAAAAATCTGGCAATGAAATGAAGGGTTTCTTATTTCATAAAATACAGGAGCCATGTGTTACCTTTCTGTAAGAAAGTACTCATTTATCATCCAAACACTCTATAATAAAAACTGCCAGAACACTGATTTAAAAAATCTATAGCATACAGCCAAATGAAAGAACTGTAACTGCCAACTCATATTCTTTCTTATTATTTTAAGTTGTAAGTGACCATGATACATGAGCATGCTTCTGATGCTCAGAACAAAAACCAAGCTCATCTGCTAAATTTATTCATCTATCCATCCATAATTTTTTTCATTTACCCATTCATTTAGCAATTATTTATTAAGAACCTGTTATGTGCTAGGAATGCTCTAGTACCAGAGATTGACCAGTGAACAAAAAGACAGTCTCCCATAGGATGGATGAAGGTATAGTCAGTGGTGGGAGCTGGAGATTTGGCCTTCAGACAACAATTCACCAAAAGAAAATCATTTGTAAATCGGTCTCTGGATTTAGTCTATGTTTCTCAGTAAGCCTTTTTTCCTCTGCTTGATTTCTGATGCAGTGAAACCTTGATCCATGACCACTTCCTGCTTGCCAGAGTCACCCTTGATCCTCAGATCATTTTCAATACTGCATAAAACAAATGATGATAACAATTATAACCCCCACAACAAAGTCCCTGACAAGACAACAATAGCAACAACTAACATTTATTAGAGGTTCCCTCATAGCTCAGTTGGAGAAGGCAATGGCACCCCACTCCAGTACTCTTGCCTGAACAATCCCATGGACAGAGGAGCCTGGTGGGCTGCAGTCCATGGGGTCGCTAAGAGTCGGACACAGCTGAGCGACTTCACTCTCACTTTTCACTTTCATGCACTGGAGAAGGAATGGCAACCCACTCCAGTGTTCTTGCCTGGAGAATCCCAGGGACGGGGGAGCCTGGTGGGCTTCCATCTATGGGGTTGCACAGAGTCAGACACGACTGAAGCAACTTGGCAGCAGCAGCAACATAGCTCAGTTGGTAAAGAATATGCCTGCAACACAGGAGACTCCAGTTTGATTCCTGGGTCGGGAAGATCTGCTGGAGAAGAGATAGGCTATTAAGCAATTCCAAATGATCACCAATTATGATGGTTTCATTTTTGACTATTTGGCTTTGCAATGGTATGAAAGTGATGCACATTCAGTGGAAGCAATCCTTTGAATTTTGAACTCTTCCCGGGCTAGCAATATGTGGTATTGCTATATGTATTACGGATACATTGCAATATGTGGATCCTCTCTCGTGACACTAGGCAGTGGCAGGGAGCCCAGTCAGGCCCATGACCATGAGGATTAACAACTGATACACTTAGAATCATTCTGTTTTTCTTTTTCAATACAGAAGTTAATAAGTTACATGAGATTTTCAACACTTGATTACAAAATAGGCTTTGTGTTAGATGATTTTGCTCATCTGTAGGATAATGTAAATATTCTGTGCACATTTCAGGCAGGTTGGGTTTCCCCAGTAGCTCATCAGTAAAGAATCAGCCTGCAATGCAGGAGATGCAAAAGATACAGTTTCGATCCCTAGGTCGGGAAGATGCCCTGGAGGAGGCAAATGTGTACGCCAGCCTCATCCCCTCCCCCCATATTCTTGCCAGGAAAATCCCATGGACAGAGGATCCTGGAGGACTACAGTTGTGGAAACGCGAAGAGTTGGACACAACTGAGCATGCACTCACCAGACCAGACCAGGGCTAAGCTATGGTGTTGTCAGTTAGGTGTATTAAATGCATTTCAACTTTTTCACTCATCAACACAATAAATACTGAGTACTATTCTAATCAAATATTGCACTCCACAAAGTTAACCTATTTAATCAGACACATAATTGTTACTGAATTGTATGGCAATTACATAAAGCAGTTCTAATGAATTCTGTAATCTGCCCCCAAATAATTATCTTTTCTACTCTCATTTTTTAACTTCGCAGGATCTACCATTTCCTGATATGATGTCCTATTTCTTTTCCTACTTCCTTTTTTTCTATCTCTTCCAAACACACTCATGTGAAATAAAATACGATGAACCTGGATTATGTTTCCCAGTGGCCTAAACCCCACGTTCCCCTGAAATAAGATCTTTCTGTGCTTCTCCTAGGACACCACGCCTACTTTCCTGGTCTTCTCTCTGGATGACCTAGAGGCTGAAGGAGTCAAGAATCAGGCAAAGTTTGCCTTAAGAAGGTTATAGAATCAGCCCTGGGAAATCAACACAGCAGTGACTTCCAACACAGCTGATGACAAAGTAGAGCTAAAAATGAACTCTTGATTTCTTTCATTTGCAATCTGGGGGTCTTAGAGCAAAAAATATTAGAGAAAATAATTTAAGAGGGAAAGAAAGGGAGAGATTTTTCCACCTAAATAATGGTCAATCAGGGCTTCCCTGGTGGCTTGGTGGTAAAGAATCTGCCTGCCAATGCAGGAGATGCAGGTTCAGTCCCTGGAGAAGGAAATGGCAACCTGCTCCAATACTCCTGCCTGGGGAATCCCTTAGATAGATGAACCTTGTGGGCTACAGTCCATGGAGTCACGAAAGAGCTGGACACGACTTACTGCTGCTGCTGCTAAGTCACTTCAGTCGTGTCCGACTCTGTGTGACCCCATAGACGGCATCCCACCAGGCTCCCCCATCCCTGGGATTCTCCAGGCAAGAATACTGGAGTGGGTTGCCATTTCCTTCTCCAATGGACATGACTTACTGATTAAACAATAATAACAACAATGCTGAATCAATCACCTTTTAAATATTCTTTTACTCTTGAATCTGTTCCAAACTGCAGCAGATAAAAGAAGAAAATCACAGATTCATAAGGATAAAGAGAATGTAGGAGGAGACAAAGCTGATGGACAACATCAACAATCTATTGGAGGTTGGAAAGCGGATGGAAGCATGATAACGGACTTGAGAAAGGTGCTACCTGAGCATCTATGATAGGAACTGAGCCTTCTCACCCACTCAGGGCCCCAGAGAGAGAGGGTCAGAACTTGGCACTTCCAGGGAACCCTTAAGGCAGCAATGAGATTCATGTGGAGAACTGGCTGACCTCTGTTCACCTAGCTGGTAGAATTTTCCCTGGTTCCATCCCCCCTCCCATAAAACCAGACAACCCTCCTCCTCCCCACTACACAGAGACAAACAGGAAAATGAAAAGGAAGTAATTCCATACCAGAGAACCCCAGTTATGGCAGAGAGGAAGGGTGATGGGAAGAGCGAAAACAGGAGTCCAGCTAGCTGGTTAAGGAGTAGGACCCATCAGCCTCTTCCCTCTACCCTGTTTCCACGTGACAGCAGTCACGAAACACACCCAGACCAAAAGAAAAAAAAAAAGCTGAATTCTTCTTAGGAGACGAAAGTTGGCAGCTCTATTTTGATCCAGAAGAAAGTCATACTTAGGATGAAAACTATGAAACTTACATCACAGAAGGCAGAGTGAAAAACCACCCAGGATCTTGGTGACATCACTGAATTGCTTGATCAAACTATCCCTTCTGAAGCCCTGCTTCCATCTCAACACTTCATTCATTACACTTGCCTGGTAGCTGCTCTATGGCCATTTATGACATACCCTCAGAAACCATTAGCATCATTTCCACTGTATTCCATTCGCTGAAGGAGTCACAAGCCTGCCTAAATTCCAGAGGAGGCAAACAGAACTACCACTAACTCTAAGAACTGACGTTAGCGAGTAGTAAACCCTGGAGGCCCCAATGCAGCCTTTCTTGATATAGGACCTGTTTAGTGTGCCACAGATTCATTTATAACCTGTGGAAGGAGCACTCCTAAGGAGCCAAGAGTTACTTCAAAGAGTCTAAGAAACCATATGTGCATCAAACATTTTCTGTGGATAATGATGCATCTTGTATACATAAATAACTGTGCTATTATCATTAAAGCATAAGTACTACTCTTACAAGTAATAAAATGCAAACTTTTAAAAAATCTTCATTTCAGTTGTACTTTATTTGATAACTTTTGTGTTATGTATTTTCTTAACCATGGATATTGAAAGTACAATTAACACATGGAGGAAATATTCTTTATGCTTAAAATGGGTGGTCATATTTTCCAAATTGAACGTTACTGTTTTCATATTCTACTGTAAGTCACAGAGGACCTCTGAGAAAATGGTTAGAATGCAGTCCCACTGCCTGCCAGACCCACAATCACTTCTGAGGCAGCTCAGCTCTCAAACCCTATGAGAGCAGCTCCAGGTTATAAGTCTTCCCTGCCCCCATTGCAGCCGTAACTGATCAGATGAGGGTGCACAGCTGACCCAATCAGTGCTTAAACTGGCCAATGACCTATGGGGTGGTCTGGCATGGTAAGGACAAATTGTGCTACTCTAACTCTGTTATATTAAGCATTTTCATTTAGACATACAGACATTCAGCACTTGACACAGCCAGCGGCAAGAACTGGCACTAATAAATCAGAGTAATGGGGAGCGAACTGATGCTTAAGGAGAAGCTATGAATAGAGAAAAGATAAGAGGATGAGTTAATTAATTGGAAGTAGGAGGGGAAGCAAATAAGAAGTGGATCCAGGAACACAGCTGAGTGCTGTTGACAGAGATTCTCTAAGGCAGGGGTCTGCAACCATTTTGGCTCCAGAGACCGGTTTCATGGGAGACATTTTTTTCATAGACCAGGGCCAGCAGCGGGGATGGTTTGGGGATGCTTCAAGCACATTATGCACTTTTTCCCCATTATTATTTACATCAGCATCACCTTAGATCATCAGTCATTAGATCCCTGAGGTTGGGGGCCTCTGCTCTACGGCAGTGAGGAGTAATTCTTTCCCACAGCTGCCCATCAACCTGGGAGATGATACTTCAGTTGAAATGCTTGGGGCCCCACCCTGATGTAGTCATTCAGTCTGCAGAACACATAGATGCTAAAAAATCTACCAGAGTCACTCTGATGCCCTCTGGTTAGGAGTTCCCCAGAAGTCCTGCTTTGGTGATGTCCAGGCCACCAATTTCAGGGAGTTACTTTATCTCCCTAATCGCCCAGTTCGCATGCTCATAGTTACCCCCCCTTTCCCAGCAGAGTCTCCATTCCTTCCAACCAGAAGTCTCCCACTACAAAGTCTCTCACTTCCCTACTGAAAGGGGAAGTGCAGATGGATGAGTTAGCTAAACAAAAGCTACAAGAGAGGGGTTTCCATACAAAAACGCCTTCCAAAAAACATGTGGTCATTTCTGATTTCTAATCATACAAGGCTCCCAAAGAGTGGTTTTCTTTGATGAGTTATTTATAGCTTTTGTTAAGGAAAAGGAAACTCCAAGATTATCTGACAATAAATAAAGGTACGTGCCATTCTCTTGACTTTTTTTGATACACGAGGCTATAGTGAGGTCAACACGCATGCCACACAGAAAAGCAGGCTTGTTCCTTTGCCATCATGTATATGTTTGTATTTTGTGTGTCAATACACAGGCCTTTTCCCCCTCATTGTCTGAAACCATAGGAAGCAGCTCAGACACCAGGGACTTCTGGGGATGCGAGTGTTCAATTATGACAAATTCCTTCTGTAACTTATTTTTAAACTGTTCCTCCAGCAAACAAAGAAATGTGTGCTTGGATGTTCTATGATGGGAACTTATGGAAATTTGAGTTCGCACAAGTGGTGACACTAATCAATTTTACAATTAACAGTCATCCACTCTGAAGATAATAAGCTGTAATTATAGACTGTTTGGTGTAATCTGTTTGCAAAATAGCACTGTTGTGGATCTTACAAATTAAAGTTACTTCATAAAGAGTGGGACTTATCAAAGTATTTCATGTAAGTTTTTCACAGTGCTTTGTAATTCACTATTATTAAGACATACACTTAGAAACATTTCTTCAGTCCTTAAGGTTCAAAGGAATGTCCTAACCCCTTCTAGCCTCGGGTCCCGATACTCCTCTTTCTTCCTTCTGGATCGTTTTGCTTTAAGGCAATCTTCATTCAGTTCAACCCAAAACATTGCATCATTTTTGCACCTGTATCCCTATGTCATTTATCCAAAGGTTCTATATTTAATATACATTGTGCAAGTTACTTGCTTCTCTTTGAGAATAACCCCTAATGCCTAGCACAGTGACTTGAATAAAGTAGATACTATATGTTTCTGTTGCATAACAGATGTTTGTGTACAATTGTTTATAATTTCTAATTTCCATCTGCCTATAGTCAGTGACACTCATTACTGAGATGATTAACTGAAATGCAGTTTATGGCCAAAAGAAACTATTTTAACTGTGAATTTGGATCAAATCAAATTTATGATTTTTTAGTACCATGATACATATATTATTTCAAAGGATAAATTATTACAGATTTGAATGGTAGATAGGAATGCTGCTCTGCTAATTTTCTCAAAATAACTAGATAACCCCATGGATATTTTTCTGGAAGTTATTTCTCAAATTCTAAAACCATTATGGGTTTGAAATTGCATTTGATACTCACCAAGAAGACACACAAAACTGAGTAACTCTTTTCATCTCCTGAAGTTTTAAGGAGGCCTTTTGACTACGATCAACCTCTCAAAAATGATCCATCAGACGTGAGTTACCCAGATTGTTTTCCTTTTAAAATTGCTTCAATTTTTCATGCCAGCCTTTTACAAAGTCTGTAGATTGTATATCTTCTCTGTTTATAAATGCTTAATAATTAAAATCTCAACTTAGATAATAATAGAGGCAGAATTATGATCATCGATTCATGGGGTCACAAAGAGTCGGACACGACTGAGCGACTGAACTGAACTGATACATATTAAAATCAAAGTAATTCTCAGGTCTCTATCAATATTCCTGAATCTTCACCTAAGTTGCAGAACCTAATCCTCACCTGCTTATTACACGTTTCCAGTCCAAACACTCCAAGTCCACCATGTCCAAATGTACTTTGCCTAAAACCAGCCTTCCTGCTCCACTCAATTTCCGTCTCGGCAAACACATTTTTCTCCCAGTTACTGAGGTCATACCATAGTATCTTTTGACCATTTCTCATGTATCTTTTGTTTTCTCTCATATGCATGGTTTTGTGGATGCATCCCTCAAAGGTGTCCTTTATCTATGGTCAAGCTGTGTTGTTCCCATGTGCTCAGCATGCTTCCTTTAGGGAACTATCCCTTTCCTATTTGAGGTGAGGCTGTGAAGCACAGGTCCTACCCAATCCTCACTCAAAAACAAGCATATGACCCAGGACATTCAAGATATCTCATCCCTCTGGCAAATGCTATTGATCATAAGGGTCAACTTATGCTGCAAGTGGAGTCAATAAGAGTTCCTGTTTTAAAGTTCATAATTAACATTTATAATCAATTATATATAATGTTATATAATTATATATTAATAATATATAATTATCTCTCTACTAGTGTTGCTAATCCAAGAGATGCATTTGCATCTATCTGCAGGCATCTATTAATATATGAAGGAAATCTATTTACAGTAAAAAGAGAATGAGAAAGAACCAAAAAATGCATCAGAGCCAATATGGCAAGGTAGTGTTTAAACAAGGTAGTGGTTGACTTCCTGGAGCCAGCCATGCCCGAAGTCCATCCCATCCCCGGACTTGCCAATTAGATGAGTCAAATTTCAAAATCCTGACTTACCCACTTTCTGGCTAGGTGAATTTAAACAAGCTCTTAACTTTTCTGTGTCTTTCTTACCTCATCTATGAAATGGGAGGTGACATTAATACCAACCTCACAGGGTTATATGAGGATTAGCATAATCAAGGCTCAATAAATGTTCACAGTGACCTGAAGTGCCAGTGAATTCTGATGTCCTCTCACAAAATCATGCCTTGCTAATAATCCACGTCCCTCTGCCTTCCCTTAGGTCATCACCCTCACCCATCTCATCTTCCCGCCTCTGAATATAATCACCTCTAATCCTACAAATTTTGCCTCTGCTATACCTCTTCCAACCACAAGGCCTTTCACTGATCTTGTCCTCCTTGAGATTCTGTATCATTTTCAGTTCTGTACTACAAGCTGCAACATGCAATCATAAATACTCCTGTACTGTTTCAGGTGGGTCTGACCAATCCAGTTAGAAAGTGGAGTTTTGGGGTTACATTTTTTGGGCATGTCCCCTACCAGTGTTAAGCACGTTATAGGCATCAAAATCATTATATTTAACAGGGCCCAGTTGTAACACTAATCATCCCTACTTTTTAAATTCTGTAGTTTTAAGAAAATATTTCCCCAAATTAAGAAAACTTTTACTGCAGTTAACCTAATGTTGATGCAAAAACTCAAGTCTGTGAGGTACATAAATTTCAAATGACAAAATGAGACAATAAGACACTTTTAAAGGAGTTATATGTTTTTATTACATAAACATTACATTCCCTGTGGGAGCTAATCTTACAAGTTTGTTTCCTGATTTCACAGAATGTCCAATATCTGTAGAACTTGTCTATGAATAATTTATGAAACAAACATTCCTGGTACCCCCACCAAAAAAGCCCCTTTGTTTACATTTTCCAACCAGATTCCTGAGAAAAAGATTAGGTTTTGTTCATTTTACAGTGTAATACACAAATCTGTTTTCAAGATAGAAAAAAGGACAGACTTCTAAAATGAGTCTCCCTTTGTTTATAAAGTTCTATAAAAATACATTAAGTAGGTTCGTATGTTTGTCCTTTGACTTAATATTCCAGTTTACCAGAAACAAACAAAAAAACAATAAACAGAGCTATATGCAAACCACATTAATCTTGAAGCAATATAATGTCAACATCATCATGAACACCTTGCAAAAGTAGCTCTCCTGAGTATGTAATAATCTTCCTTCGTTTTGCCGCCTTGAGAGTCCCTACCAATGCTTCAAAGAGGTTGGCACATTTGTCATCTTGGAAGAGGACCCCAAATTTCACACTTAATTTTCCATCAGCGTCTAATTGAGAAAACACAATGTTAGCCAATGCAAAGCCTGTTTATTGCCACCATGTATGGCAAATACACATCATCTTTCATAAACAACTGGAGGTTAACCAACATCACAATGTGACAGTCGACAGTCAAAAATTCAGTGTAACTTCTTGCCAGATTCAAAAACGAATGGGGTAAATGCAACGTGTACTATATCTTCTAGCCTTGGTATCATCTGTACAAAGAGTGGAGTAAGAACTAAGAAATATTAACAAAAGTGAATGTGTTATAGTGCTCATATGGTGGACCATTCCTCTCTATTTAAATTTTGATTTTTTTTAAAGGTTTTTTTGGTGTGGGCCATTTTTAAAATCTTTATTGAATTTGTTACAATATTGCTTCTGTTTTATGATTTTGTCTTTTGGCCACAAGGCATGTATAATCTTAGTTGCCTGATCAGGGATCGAACCTGCATGCCCTGCACTGGAAGGCAGTCTTAACCACTGGACCACCAGGGAAGCCTCTAAACTTCAATTTCCTAATTGTTAGTTGTTGAATCAGTAAAAATAACAAATATAAGAGAAAACCCAGATCAGGAACAATATTTCTTTAAATGTGTTCTGAACATGCTTAGCAACACCAGGAAAGGAGTGGTGACCTCAAAAATGAAGAAATCTTTATTTATCAGAATCCCTACATTATCTAGTTTGAAGGCCAGTTTTTAACACAGATGCTAAAAATTAAAATAAACACTAAAAAGAAATGAGCTATCAAGTCATGAAAAACCTGGAGGAACCTTAAATACATATTAGCAAATGAAAGAAAGCAATCTGAGAAAAAGCTATGTGCTATATGACTTCAACTATGGAATATTCTGGAAAAGGCAAAACTATGGAAGAAGAGAAAACAAAGTAAAAACATCAGTGGTTTTCAATGGTTAGGATAGGGAAGGGGTCAATAGGCAGAGCACAAAGAATTTTTAAAGCAATGAAGACACTCCATGATATTATAATGATGGAGACCTCATTACACATCAGTTAAAACCCACAGAATGTACAAAATCAAGAGTGAAATGTAATGTGAACTATGGACTCTGGGTGATAATTATATGTCAATGCAGGATCAATCCTAGAGATCAAACCAGTCAAACCCAAAGGAAATCAACCCTAAATATTAACTGTAAGGACTGATGCTGAAGCTGAAGCTCCAATACTTTGGCCACCTGGTGGGAAAGAAAGTGAAAGTGAAAGTTGCTCAGTCTTTGCAACCCCATGGACTACATAGTCCATGGAATTCTCCAGGCCAGAATACTGGAATGGGTAGCCTTTCCCTTCTCCAGGGGATCGTCCCAATCCAGGGATGGAATGAAGGTCTCCCACATTACAAGTGGATTCTTTACTAGCTGAACCACAAGAGAAGTCCAAGATACTAGAGTGGGTAGTCTAGCCCTTCTCCAAGGGATCTTCCTGACCCAGGAATCGAACCAGGTCTCCTGCATTGCAGGCGGATTTTTTACCAACTGAGTTTTTAGGGGTAGACTTATTGGAAAAGAATATTCCCTGATTTGGGGAAATATTGAGGACAAGAGAAGAAGGGGTTGACAGAGAATGAGATGGTTGGATGGCATCACTGACTCAATGGATGTGAGTTTGAATGAACTCCAGGAGATAGCGAAGACCAGGGAAGTCTGGCGTGCTGCAATTCATGGGGGCACAAAGAGTCGGACACAAGTTAGCAACTGAACAACAACAACGATGCAAGGGCATCAACTGTAAAGAAGGGGCCCCTCTGGTGGAAGATGCTAGTAACAGGGAAGACTATGCATGTGTGGGAGCAGAGGGCGTATGGGAAATCTCAGTACCGTCCACTCAATTTATTGCAAATCTAAAATAAAGTCTTTTTAATTAAGGCAAAACAAAAGGTGGATCTTTGGTTAAAAGTCAGTAAGAGAAAGTCTCAAAGATAAGGGTAATCAAAGATGCTTCCCCAATGTTAGCTGAATCCTTTGATCGACCTGGCTGAACATTTCACCCATCCTACTGCAATGCTCCAGCTCTTCCCTCCCAAAGCTGCACCCGCTGTGAAGGAGGTGGCCATCACAGCAAGAAGGGTTCTTGGGTTCCCGTGCTCCTCTGCTAGAGCTTACAGCATGCGGCTGAATAAGCTCCTACTGTGAGTGTAGCCAGTGCTGGGCACTAGAGGCAGGGAGAAGGAAGTATAGAATCACTTTCTAGCTATCAAAGAAATGATTTCCCCTCCCACGAGGAAATAACCATACACACAGTAGGTAGAGCAACAGGCAAAGAGGTATATGATTGTTTATCAAGACTGGAATTTAGAAAGATGGTAATGATGACCCTGTATTCGAGACAGCAAAAGAGACACAGATGTATAGAATGGACTTTTGGACTCTGAGGGAGAGGGCGAGGGTGGGATGATTTGGGAGAATGGCATTGAAACATGTATACTATCATGTAAGAAACGAATCACCAGTCTAGGTTCGATACAGGATACAGGATGCTTGGGGCTGGTGCACGGGGATGATCCAGGGAGATGATATGGGGTGGGAGGTGGGAGGGGGGTTCAGGATTGGGAGCTCGTATACACCGGTGGCAGATTCATGTCAATGTATGGCAAAACCAATACAGTATTGTAAAGTAAAATAAAATAAAAATTAAAAAAAAAAGACCAAGATGACTCTGGGCCAGACCAGGAAGGGGAGATTTCATGACTGGTGGTACCTGTTCTGGACTTTAAAGAAAGTAAAGAAAGTGAAGTCAGTCAGTCGTGTCCGACTCTTTGCGACCCCATGGACTGTGGCCTACCAGGCTCCTCCATCCATGGGATTCTCCAGGCAAGAGTACTGGCGTGGGTTGCCATTTTTTTCTCCAGAGGAGCTTCCCGACCCAGGGGTTGAACCCGGGTCTCCCGCATTGCATGCAGACGCTTTACCCTCTGAGCTACCAGACTTTAAGGGGCGTATAATACAGAGCTTTAAAAACAAAACAAACACCCTGACAGTCCTCAGCTGAAATTTTGGCCATCTGCTAGTTGCTTGGCCTGGGAAACCTGCATAAATTCCCTAAGCCTCATCTGTATGATGGGGATCTTAATACCTGCCACACTGTATGGTTGGGGACACAGTTCTGAAGCACAGAGCAGTGTCCACCCTACGCTCTAGATCAGTGATTACTGGTTCAATTATGAGTGAAAGAAATGGGAGAACATGCCAAGCCACAGGCACAGGTGAAAGAAGTTAAGTATCTAGGGGAATAGTGACTAATTTACTCAGAGCAAGTAAACTATCTAAGAGAAGAAGGAGGAAATAAGTTGGTAATGGAAAATAGGGAGTCTGCAGGAGTCTGATTATGCTTGGCCTGGAAAGTCAAGAGGTACTTGTTTGATTCTTTCACTTCCAGCAGCACAACGACCCTTTGTTGGCAATAAAACCTTTCACTGATTACAGGAATCAGTGCAGCTGCTGGGTAACCGGGTTGGTCCTTCAAGCTCTCTGAGTTGTAGTTACTTCATCCATCAAACAAGTGTAAAAATATCCCTCTTGGAGTTGTTACAAGGATTAAAACATAGAATGTAGGTAAAGTCTTATAGCATGCCCAGTCTATGGTAAATTCTCAATTTAGGTTAAATTTTTTAAAGCCACCAGAGGCAGAAACCGTGCTGTAATCTTGGAGTTCTCCTGCCTGCTAACCCCTACATCTGACAAATGTCCAAGTGACGCCACCTTCTTTGTATCTTCTGTTGCTCTAGCCTTCCCTCTCCATGGACAGTTAATTCCAGGCCCCAAATGATTCTCACGTGGCTAACTGCCAGACTCCTTACGAGTCTCCCCTTCTCCATTTTTACCCTCACTACATCCTTCACATTCATACAGAATTTAAAATGTGGAAGAAACTTTGTATGATATACACTTAATTGATATTCTTTTCCTTTAATCTTTCAATGGCTCCCTAGCACCTTTAAGATAGAGTGAATAAGATTCTTCATCCTGTGGCCCTTGCCTCATCTCTCACCAGGCCTCCTGCCATCTCATTCCATGCATCTTGTGATTCAGTCAAAATGAGCAATCTGCTGTAATCCAGGGTGTTAAGAATCACCTCCCCTGGTAACTTTGTCCACGTCAAGCCATCTACCTGGCATCCCAGATCCTCTTTTCTAGCTAAATTCTTTTTTCTTCAAAAATGGACTCAAATGTCACCTTCTCTGAGAAGTCCTCTATGATTCCTTTAGTCAAGTTAATAGCGCTTCTTAAAAAATGGAATGTATATCGATCGAAGCATTCACCATCAATTACAGTAATGAAAGCTACCATTTATTGAGTATTCAGTATGTTCCTAGAACTGTTCGATGCATTTTATAGTCATTAAAACTCACTTAACCATTTTGTCAAAGATAAGACACCATTGACTGTAAGAAGCACCATTATTTCATGTTCCAATTAAACTGCCAGTTTAACAATAGCCTACCATGTATCATAAAATAATCCTTATTTTAGAGATTTTAAAGTGTGAAAAATGTGTCTCCAACACTCACTGAAATAAAGTAGTATCATTATACAAATAAGGAAACCAAGGCACAGAAAAGTTTAGAAATGTGCCCAAGGTCACACAGCAGGAATGTGGAAGAGCTGGAATTCCTTCCGAGTCTGACTCCAGAGCACATGCTCTTAATCACGTCCCAAAACATGCTTCCAATTTATCTGTGTTCTCACTACCTAAAGAGACCCACAGGGCTGAGATGGACTTTTATTTATTTTCTCATCTCCAGCACTTGAGCACAAAGGTGGCACTCAAGGTACATTTGTTAAAGAATTTATATCTCCAAATAATCTTTATCCACTTAACTCTTTTGTATAGAATAAAAATTAGAAATCAAGAAAATCAGAGATACCAAGGGAACATTCCATGCAAAAGATGGGCACAATAAAGGACAGAACTGGTATGGATCTAACAGAAGCAGAAGATATATATTAAGAAGAGATGGCAAAAATACACAGAAGAACTATACAAAAAAGATCTTCATGACCAAGATAATCACAATGGTGTGATCACTCACCTAGAACCAAACATCCTGGAATGTGAAATCAAGCGGCCTTAGGAAGCATCACTACGAACAAAGCCAGTGGAGGTGATGGAATTCCAGTTGAGCTATTTCAAATTCTGAAAGATGCTGTGAAAGTGCTGCACTCAATATGCCAGCAAATTTGGAAAACTCAGCAGTGGCCACAGGACTGGAAAAGGTCAGTTTTCATTCCAATCCCAAAGAAAGGCAACACCAAAGAATGCAAAAACTACTGCACAATTGCACTCATCTCACACACTAGCAAAGTAACGCTCAAAATTCTCCAAGCCAGGCTTCAACAGTACATTTGAACCGTTAACTTCCAGATGTTCAAGCTGAATTTAGAAAAGGCAGAGGAACCAGAGATTGCCAACATCCATTGGATCACTGAAAAAGCAAGTTGAGTTCCAGAAAAACATCTACTTCTGCTTTATTGACTATGCCAAAGCCTTTGAATGTGTGGATCACAATAAACTGTGGAAAATTCTGAAAGAGATGGGAATATCAGACCACCTGACCTTCCTCCTGAGAAATCTGTATGCAGGTCAAGAAGCAACAGTTAGAACTGGACATGGAACAACAGACTGGTTCCAAATTGGAAAAGGAGTACATCAGGGCTGTATATTGTCACCCTGTTTATTTAACTTATATGCAGAGTACATCATGAGAAATGCTGGACTGGATAAAGCACAAGCTAGAATCAAGATTGCCGGGAGAAATATCAATAAACTCAGATATGCAGATGATACCACCCTTATGGCAGAAAGCAAAGAAGAACTAAAGAGCTTCTTGATGAAAGTGAAGAGGAGAGTGAGAAAGTTGGCTTAAAGCTCAACATTCAGAAAACGAAGATCATGGCATCTGGTCCAATCACTTCATGGTAAATAGATGGGGAAACAATGGAAACAGTGAAAGACTTTATTTTGGGGGCTCCAAAATCACTGCAGATGGTGACTGCAGCCATGAAATTAAAAGTCGCTTACTCCTTGGAAAGAAAGTTATGACCAACCTAGATAGCATATTCAAAAGCAGAGACATTACTTTGCCAACAAAGGTCCGTCTAGTCAAGGCTACGGTTTTTCCAGTAGTCAAGTGTGGATGTGAGAGTTGAACTATAAAGAAGCTGAGCACCGAAGAATTGATTCCTTTGAACTGTGGTGTTGGAGAAGACTCTTAAGAGTCCCTTGGACTGTAAGGAGATCCAACCAGTCCATCCTAAAGGAAATCAGTCCTGAATATTCATTGGAAGGACTGATGCTGAAGCTGAGACTCCAATGCTTTGGCTACCTGATGCGAACAACTGACTCACTGGAAAAGACCCTGATGCTAGGAAAGATTGAAGGTGGGAGGAGAAGGGTACAACAGAGGATGAGATGGTTGGATGGCATCACCGACTCGATGGACATGAGTTTGGGCAAGCTCCAGGAGTTGGTGATGGACAGGGAACCCTGGTGTGCTGCAGTCCATGGGGTTGCAAAGAGTCGGACACAACTGAGTGACTGAAGTGATGGGATGAAAAATGAAAGGCTTTAAAGAACTCTATTTTAAAAGAAACAGATTAAAACTAAATTCATCAATTTATTAATCAAAGTCATAGTTTAGATTAGTCAACATTATTCCAGACATAACATAAATAATTAACCTTATCTGTCAGTAGGTAACGTATCTCCATAGATGCTTTCCAACTCAATTCATCTATTACCAGGAATAGATAAGTCAAGGAGGCCTGGTGAAGCTGCAGTGTTCAAACTATTTTCATCCTTGTACAAGTTATGATGATTACCTTACACTCATCTAGTTTGTAAACCTGCTTATTTTGAAGTGCAGGTTCAGTCTGCTAAGTTTTGGGGTGGCCAGTAAGTTCACTTGAGTTCTTCCATATGATGTAACGGAAAAACCTGAATGATCTTTTTTGTCAACCCAATATTATTCTATATGAAACTTACAAGATCTTATAAATCAGAGTTAACACAATAATAGATAGACAGACTGATGATAGATAAAAGGGCTACAAAGAGATTCTTAGTCCCTTTCACCATGAAAAGATACAAGAAGTCTGAGACCTAGAAGACTCCAAGTTGACCATGATGGCACACTGATCTCAGGCCTCCAGCCTTCAGAACTACAATGGATACTCAATAAAATTTCTGCTGTTCATAAGCCACACAGTCTGGAGTATTTTGTTACAGCAGCCTAAACAGATTGAGACAGACTCCCAACCTACATAAGCATTAAGATAGTAAATGTGCACAAAACTATAACTCAAAAAGATACATGCACCCCTATGATCACAATAACACTATTTAGAAGAAAATGTGGTACATACATACAATGGAATATTGCTGCTCCTGCTAAGTCACTTCAGTCATGTCCAACTCTGTGCGAACCCAGAGATGGCAGCCCACCAGGCTCCCCCATCCCTGGGATTCTCCAGGCAAGAACACTGGAGTGGGTTGCCATTTCCTTCTCCAATGGATGAAAGTGAAAAGTGAAAGCATGGTCACTCAGTCCTGTCCAACTCTTTGCGACCCCATGGACCGCAGCCTACCAGGCTCCTCCGTCTATGGGATTTTCCAGGCAAGTGTACTGGAGTGGGGTCCCATTGCCTTCTCCACAATGGAATACTATTCAGCCATAAAGAGGAATGAAAAAATACCATTTGCAGCAACATGGCTGGACCTAGAGATGATCATACCAACTGAAGTAAGTCAGAAAGAGAAAGACAAATACCATGTGCCATCACTAACACGTGGAATCCAAAATATGACACAAATGAACTTATTTATGAAACAGAAACAGACTCACAAGGAGAACAGACTTGTGGTTGCCAAGAAGGAGGTGGTGTGAGGGTTTGTGGTTGGTAGATGCAAACTATTATACATACAATGGATAAACAAAAAGGTCTTACTGTAGAGCACAGAGAACTATACTCAACATCCTGTGATGAACTACAATGGAAAAGAATACATATGTATGTATAAGTGAATCACTTTGCAGTATAGCAGAAATTAATACAATGTTTTAAATTATATGTCAATATATCTTTAATGAAAAATATTACATTTGTTGTTTCATGCCACAAAGTTTGTAGTAATGTTACATAAGCAAAAGAAAACTACAGGGGATGTCTGATAATAATGACAATGGAATTTTCAAAGTACCTCTTGTTATTTCAAATGATTTGTGATTCATAAGTAATCACAGCTATAGGTAAGAAAATCAGACTATAATGATGACACAACACTGTAAAGCAATTATCCTCCAATGTAAAAAAAAAAAAAGCTACAATGACAGGACAACTCTTATAAGGTACTTTTTAAAGTTGTTTTTCACTTACATGATATAATTTTAAAACTTTGGGGTCCATTATTCCAGTTTTTGCTGAATACATCGAATGCTCTTACAATTTTTAAAATGCTCCCCAAACTATTACATGTCTGGTCTGAGATGTATAAAATATTAATACTTACAGTTATAAGCATAAGAGTTGCTTCCATTACAATTTAGGAAAAAGGCACTGATACTACCAATTTTACATGTCTCAGACTTCATGGTAGCTGCTTACATGCTGCTGAGGGAAAAGCTGACTTTTTAAAAAAACTACCCAAAGGATGGGTTCTTTTAGTTATATAACATAAATACCTGATTATACAAAATTCAAAAGTTTGAAGAAAATAAAGACAATGTATTGCAATTTCAATGAGTCCCTAGTCATTTGGCAATTTGCAAAATGGTGGCAGGGTAAAAAAATGAATGTTAATAGTATGACAAAAATTCGAACAAGGTTCAATTACAAGATGTCAGTGCAGGTAGGTTACAGATGTACTGTGATTTTCTTTCCATTCAAAGGATAATGAAATAACTCAACCATTCTTTGTATAAGAATCACAATACCCCAGTAGCTCTGTGTCTCCAGAAATTACTTCAGGTCCGAGAGCAGTTAGCTGACAGCTGCCAAAACTTTTAGGCTTCTACCAAGAGTTTGGAGAAGGAAATGGCAACCCTCTCCAGTATTCTTGCGTGGAGAATCCCATGAAAAGAGTAGCCTGGTGGGCTACAATCCATGGAGTCCCAAAGACTGGGACACAACCGAAGCGACTTAGCACAGCACAGCACCCAAAGAGTTAGTCCTTCTTGCACTAAAGCAAACTCAGAAGAAACACAGTATCTATCATATCATACTTACTTTTTGAACCCAGACGATGAATTTCCTCCACTAAGAGTTTAACTTCATGGTCCACATTCATTGCTGCCTGAGGGAGAAAAAAAAATCTGTATTATTAGTTTCTAAATTCCATTACCAATATCTTGCCAGATCCAAGGGTCCCTTGGTATCTTTCCTGTAGCATTTGTCACTATTAATTTACCATGTCCCTCTTCCTAAAAGCACTTGTGTGCTGTATCTCCCCCAGGTAGAGTACCTCCATTTCCCCCATCTTTATAACTGCCCTTGCGGGCGGTCCAGCTCTTACTCCACGCAGTCTATTGCGGAGAACGAAGCCATTCTCCTTACACCCACTATACACTCCAAACCCAAGCTCTGCCTGGCGCCAAAAACACAAAGGTGAGTGACCCAAGACCTGCCCTCAGGGACTTCATCGTCCGGAAGCAGAGAAAGGCCTGGAATGACTAGCAATGGGACGAGCTCTCTTTGAGCAGAGGGTCCAAGGCATTAAGGGAGCTTGAAGGAGAAAGCCACAGGTTTCAGGGGGGGTCCTGGGGGGAGGAGTGGACCAGGTAAGTAGTTGGGGAAAGCATGGGGAAGAGAATATGTAAAAACACAGAAACAAGGAGAGACCGCAGCACACCTGGGGCAAGCCCGAAACTAGGAGCGGGAGGTTCCAGGATAAACCGGATAAACCAACACAATCCCTCCCCTCCAGGAGCCCCAAGGTGAAAAAGGCGGTCCAGGTAGAACCCTACAAATGCCATTTTCCGGTTCACAAATACTCATACTCTTCCCCCAACAGTTCGTAATGCAATCTGACTGCAATGGAGAGCCTGTGGTGAACACCATTCATCTTCAGATGAGGAAGGAGTTCAGGGTTAGCACAGCAGCTGGGTGAGTTCCCTCGGCTCATGAGGTCCTCCATTGGCTGGGTTTATGCCCATCACTCCAGCCACCTCACATCTATGCCCCTGAATGCCAGGTTGCAGCTACACGGCGTTTCCTTTCATTCCTCAAATGTCCCCTCTCTCTCTCACGTCCAGCCTTCACAGGTACTGCTTCTTCTTCAACCCAGCTCTGACTATTCCTCTTTCTTGGAGTTAACTTTCACTTGTCCAGTCCCAACTGAGATACAACTTCCTCCAGGAAGCCCTCTCTGAAACCCCGGAGTAGGAGTGTTCCCCTGTGTGTGTTCCCACAGTATTGTGCATCCACGTCATTTCACTTGACTGGAATGACCAGCTTCTCGTCTTTTATCACTAGACAGTGAGCTCCTCTCTGTGGGGATCTGACTGTTCTGCTACTGTGGGACTCCATTTGGCACCAAGAGTAGGACCTCAACAAATAATTGGCTGGCAAACAGGAAAATGAGCAAAGGCATGTGAGGGGATGAAAACACATCTGTGAGTTATTGACAGGGAGCTGCTGATTTCAGTGTGGCACAGAGAGGCGCTCTAACGGCAGGAAGTGGACTCAGAGACAGAAAAGGAAGCTTAAAAGGGGCGTGGCAAACAGCTACAGAAAGTGGGCGGAGGCAGATACCAGCAAGAAACAGGGAAGCCGCAGGTAGAGCTGAAGGAGAGAAACCCCTCTGCTGGAGCAAAGAAGTAAAGCAGGGTAGGAGGAAGAATGAGTTTCCATAGGAAGGAAATAATTTTACACTGGAAACAGCAACATGAGGGTGAAAAGCATGGGCAGAAGAGGCATCAGCACAGTCTGTTTTAAGTTTTCCAAATTAAATAAGGGATGAAAAGAGTAGGATGACCTGAATGGTTTACTTTGGGGTGATGATTTGGCAGAAATAATTTTATTCAGACAGATCATAACTAATTCTTGGTAGCTTTTAAAAAACAAGAATGACATCTATGTATAAATGATATTGATCAGGACCCCAGATTTCCCATAGCTAATAATTAAAAGCACCACTAACATCAGCTACACTTCTGTGTAAATCTTTTAATTTGAGAAGCTTATATTGCAACAAAATGCGCTTCCCTGGTGGCTCAGTGGTAAAGAATCTGCCTGCCAATGCAGGAGATGCAAGAGACAAGGGTTTGATCCCCGGGTGGGGAAGATCCCTGAAGTAGGAAATGGCAAAAACCCATTCCAGCGTTCTTGCCTGGGAAATTCTATGGACAGAGGAGCCTGAAGGGCTACAGTCCACGGGGTCCCAAAAGAGTTGGATGGGACTTACTGACTAAACAACAACACTGCATCAAGATGCAACATCTTAGGTTAACACAGCTACATAAAACCCAGTAGCAAAAATTAGTGTCCAAATGTGAGAACTTTATATTCATTGGTGAAATTATAACATTATATTAAATTCAAAATACAGTTTTAGAGAGACACTAAAACACTAAAATATAACAGGAGGACACAACTGAAAGACATGCCATGAGATTAGTGGTAGGGGAAAAAAACCTGTTAATGTCAGTGTGGTCAATAGCTTTCGTTTTTCTCTGCTCAGCACTGTTTCCACCTTCTGGCACCAGCAGTCCAATTTTTTTTTTTTTTTTTAATAGAGCCATTCCTTCCTTGTTCTTATCTCATGGATCTTGGGTAGAGCCTCATTCTGGACTCCAGGAATGGTTCAAAGTCAGAGTAATTGGCTTGGAGTATAGGCTAGGTGATCCCATCTTGAACATGGGGTCGGCCCAGGAATTTTGCTAGACTACTAGTAAAACACTCTCCCACTGAGCTCTAAGTTTACTGCCGACAAGTATATAAACAGCTATCCTGGTGGCTCAGAGGTTAAAGCCTCTGCCTCCAATGCGGGAGACCTGGGTTTGATCCCTGGGTCGGGAAGATCCCCTGGAGAAGGAAATGGCAACCCACTCCAGTATTCTTGCTTGGAGAATCCCATGGACTAAGGAGCCTGGTGGGCTGCAGTCTACAGGGTCAGAAAGAGTCGGACACGACTGAGTGTACTTACTTACCATGTGAAAAGAGCCTGCCAGGAATAAATCCAGCACAATGGAAAATTCAACCATGCATCAATGATTGAGCCTGTACATGACCTTGGATTTTCCTGTTACATGAACTAATCAATCTTCTGTGGTTTTGCTTATGCTGATTTGAGTTTCTGTCATTTGCACTATAAAGAATCTTGACTTTTAAAGTTAGCCTAGAGACAACCTGCTGCTTTTTTAAAAAATAAAACTCCGTTATGTACTCATGTGAATAGACTTGTTTGCATAACCATATTGGGTAGAATAGACAGGTAAACAGAAAGGCAGATTTGGAAGCCATAAGAGAAAAAATTTCTGTAATAATCAAAACTGTCTAACGGTTGAATAGTTTGCAGAAGTAGTAGGATCTGTGAGAGTTGAATCAGCCCACATTGGACAAGAGGGAAAGGGAAATGTCCAAGAGGATCACAGTCTTCTCTAATTGTCAGATGCTTTGATTTCCTCCCACCCAGAATATTCATCTCTTTAACATCATTTTCCATTCCTTCCACCCCCCACCATCCACACGTCATAGTTCTTCTTTAATAATGAGACTCAAAGAGGAAATCCCACTCTTAAGTAGTGTGACTATGTGCATCACATTAAGCAGATAATTGTAAGAAGGGAAGACAACCAGAATTTCCTTATAATTAATTACACCTGAGGCTCCTTATCTGTGTTTATTCTAAGAACCTTGCAAAGTCTTATTTATCCCTATTTTATGGATGATGAAACTGATTCAGAGGGGTTTCCCACAATTAAATGCTGTTTTTACTTCATCCTTCTGCCTCTTCTGCTGCTTTGGGGTGGGGCTGGTTATTATGCAAACAGAACTAAATGTAATGGTAAGTTGTATTTGTGTGAAATATTTGAGTACTTACTAAGACAAAACCCTTAAAAAGCAAAAAAGGCTCCCTGCACTGATCCTTTTGAGTAGGAAAATGAGAGGCTTAAAAATTGCTAGCCTACATAACCTGGGATGGTTTATTTCTTTGATTATTTAATGAGGACAAAGGAGTATAAAATACTCTGCTGCACGAACCTCGGAAGGTCCACATTTTTTTATGAGGACAGACGCCTGGGGCTGGTGCAAGCAGCAAGATCAAGAAAAATGAGAGGCCATGGCAGAGCGAGTCTAAGGGAAAGAAAGAGCCGGGTCAACGGGAGGCTCAGGGGAAGGGGATGGCAGAGGCTAGCTGAGCCCCCTCATTGTGACAGAAACCAATTAGGCACTGTGCGTGGGAACCACAAAGAAAGCGGAATGTGGGCGGACTGGGCCATATGCTGAAATGCTCCACTTTCAGTAGACACTTGAAGATATATTCAAGGACCCTCTTAACAGTTTTGGGTTTTTTTTTTTTTTTTTTGGTTGGTTTGTTTTCTTAAGTTTGGAGGTAATACCTGGAGATTTTCTAAAGTCAAGGAATAGCCTACTCGAGTGGGAACATCTGGGAATCGGGAGCCACCTGTCCTCACTAGGGCTGGCCATTCTTTCCCAGCCCTCCTTCACAATCCCCGACGAGCAGCTGGTGTAGGTCAAAGAATGACTGAGTTCCTTCCCGCCTCTCGCAGGCGCGCACACACTCCATATTTGGTCATCCCGGAGCTAAGTTGGGGGCTGGCCCGGAAGGGGTCCCAAGACCCTGTTCCCCGCAGGCCATCAGACGGTCAGCACCGGCACCGCTGCAGAGCTAGGGAGCGCAAGCCTCGGCCCCGCTCCGGGGCGCACGGAGGGGTCCGAGCGGACTCCAGGGGAACGGCAGCATCTGCATCCCGGAAGCCTTTGTCTCTGCGAGGCCCGCGCTCCCCGGCGATCGGTGCGCCCCAGGAGCGCCTCGAGAGCCGGCGCCCAAACCCAGCGACGCAAACGGACCCGGCTTGGGGCTCCCCGAGTCGCTAATGTCTTCTCACTACCTCCCACCCCGTACACAGAACCGGGAGCGTTCACATCCGCACCCGCCGTCCGCGCCCGCCCCCTCGGGGGGATCCTGGCCCCTCACTGCCAGTCTGTTCCCGCTCAGTTCGGCGGAACTGGCTCTCCAAGTGCAAAGCCCGCAAGTTGCTCTGCGGTTAAAAAAAAAGAGAGAGAGAGAGAGACAAAGAAAGAAAAGAAAAAATCTTTATAAACGCTGCTGATCTCCCTGCACGGTCCGCCCCCGGCAAAATGTCACGTGAGCCGAGTACGGAAGTCTGCCCGAGAGGTGGGGGGCGCGGGGGCGCGCCCACGCGATCCCCAGCACCCGGCTCAGCCCAATGCCAGTTATACCCTCCAGGCGCCTTAGCCCCCTCTCTTCCTGGTCCTGGCTCTCCAACCTCAGCCCACGATCCCCTCCTCCGACTGTTTGACATCCCCCGGCTAGCCTAGTCCATCCTTTCTACCTGGACGCCACCTCCCAGGGCGATCACTCACCTTTCTACCTCTTGTTCTTTTCCGAGAAAACCGGCAGCGTCGGTGCGGGCTGGTTGCCTTCTTCAACGCACTGGGGAGGAAGAAGCCGAGGAAGGAAGTGACTGAGGCGAAGAGAAAGGCTGGTTGGTGTGCCGCAGGCGGAGGGCGAGCGAGGGGAGGGGGGGAGAGTTTCGGCGCTCAGGAATGGGGCCGCCCACACTCCCCGGGACTAACCTAGGAGGAGAAAACTCTGGAGCGGAGACGCCAAGAAGGAGGCAGACTCCGCACAGGTGGCGGAGCGCTGGAGGCTTCTAGGAAAATGCATCCAGAGCTCCAGTTACCGCCACCTTTGCCCCGCGCCACTCGGAGCCAAGGAGCTCCAACCCCCGCATCTTTTCCTGGAAATTGACTTCCTGCCAGGATCTCTCTCCCAATGCAATTAAAAAAAAAGCAGCTCCCCCAACGTGCAGAATGCTGAGATCTCCTTTGCCTGCGTGCTTAGTCGGTCTGACTCCTTGCCCTCACGGACTGTAGCCCGCCAGGATCCTCTGTCCAGGGAATTGGCCAGGCAAGAATACTGAAGTGGGTTGCTGTGCCCTTCTCCAGAGGATCTTCTAGACCCAGGGAATAGAAGTGGTATTTCCTGTGAGTCCTGCATTGGCAGGCTGATTCTTTACCACTTAAGCCCAGGGCAGGGGGCTTTCAGAAAGATACAAATATGACAGCAGAGTGGTCTGATTTGCGAAAGAAAACTGCGAAAGCGGTTTGAAAACTGCTTTACTGCAAAGAAACTTTATTTGGATAAAGCTATTATAATTCTTGGCCCTGGGTCAATGTAGATTTCTTCCTCTCTTTATTCATTATTTCCTACATGTAACGGCATAATTCAATCATTTTATTCTTACATCCATTATTATAGTAACTTATTTTAATCTCTGAGTGTGTGTGTGTGTATGCTCTACCTGTTATCCTTTCAAAAAGGAAACCAAGCCCCTGCCCAGAGAACTGACCCGAATTATTCCTAGGACAAAGGTTGCACAAACAATTGCCCCCAAAGTTCCCCCCTAACCGCTGTAGCTGATTGGATTAAGAGTGGTCACGTGACCCAAAAGACACAGTCCATAAACTGACCATCACCCTAGGAGGTGACCTGGAACAAACAGTCCTCACAAGCCAGAACGCTGGATCGTTAGAAAAGCCAATCAGATTCTCCCTTGGAAACTGAAAAGGGAGAATGGAAACAGAGAATGAGCTATCCGACCGGAAGGCTGAAGCTGAGAGGGGTTGAGGCAGAAATAGGGAAAATGGGCCTGACAAAGCAAAAACTGGAGTAAGCAAAAACTAAGGATGAAGTCGAAGGTGAGTATGGGTGGAAGTGGTAGAAGTGCCTCTAAGCGATTCTGAGACGCAGTGATATAGTAAGAACAACAAAGACCTGCTCCAGGGGATAATATGAGTATCCAGGCCCCTGTGGCTGCACTGTATCCAGCCACTTCCTAAAGAGCGTCCTAGTTACCCTGGCAGAGTAAACACCCGTCACTTCGGGTGTGACTTTGAATGAGTCTCTGTTCCCTACCACCAAAAGATTACTCTTAACAAAGGTCTGATTGATCAAGGTTTCTCATGTCACATGAAGTTTAAGGTGACTCCAAAATCCTTTTGAGGACTATTTTTTCCCTACTAAAACAAGCTGAGAAGTAATAGTTTGTATTTTTCAGTCTATATAATGCAAAAAGTATAATTCAAGAAAAGAGCATATTTAGCAATTCTCGGGGCAGCATCTGGCTCCTTTGGTTTGTGGTAGTTCTTCATTTAGATAATATCCAGTGAAATGAATAATCAATCTGTATTGTGCTACTTCTTTACAGGTAAGTAGTGTTTCACAGTACTCTGCCAATGGGGCGGGGGGGAAGAGAGAAATAGATTAAGCAAATAAAATCCCTGTTACTATAAAAATGGATTCACTTTTAAAAATACTTTGTGTTATACTAAGTGTAACATAAACCTCATGTTAATCTGTAAAGAATTATAATCCAAGAAAGTTATTTTGGGAAGAAGAAAATAGGGCTGATAGTTATGGGTATCCTTTTTTACAATGAAAAATACTCTGGAATTAAATACTAGTGAAGATCACATGATCGTTTGAATACACCAAAAACCACTGAATTGCACCCTTTGAAAGGACTAATTTTATGGTGAATTATATTTCAAGTTTTTTAAAAAAGAAACAATGGAAGGACAAGACTAATAAATAATAATAAAAGAACAAACTGGGGCTTCCCTGGTGGTTCAGTGGTTAAGAATCTGCCTGCCAGTGTAGGAGATGCAGGCTGGATCCCTGCTCTTGGAAGATCCCACATGCCTTGAAGCAACTAAGCCCATGCACCACAGCTCTTGAGCCTGTGCCCTAGAGCCTGAGCTCCACAAGAGACGGCACCGTGACGAAGAGCCTGCCCACCACAACTAGAGAGTAGCCCCCACTCTCTGCAACTAAAGAAAAACCCTCACAAAGCAACGAAGACACAGCACAGCAAAAAATAAAAATAAACAAACCAGAGAACAAATGAAGATGCTTTGGCTGAAAAAAAAAAAAAACTGTTGCACAAAAGTGTTGATATGACTGGGAAGATACTGAATTTCCCATTGCTCATTCATTTATTCGTTCATTAAACAAACATTGAAAACCATTATGGGCTAAGATATATGTCTCTTTCTCAAAGAGTCATCAAAGAGAACAAACTTCCATGTGAAGGAGAATCATTGTCAGTTGAAGAACAGGACTTTTATAAAATGGTTTATTAGAAAATATATGTCACTATTATTTCTAGAACTTACATTAAGATATTATTGTTATTTTTTATTCCCCCTTCCTCCATATCTTTATTTCTCCCCCCTCCCCTTCTCTAACATCCAAATTAAAAACAATGGAGTCCAACAAAGCTCAGGTATTATGTCCATCCATCATTTGAAGGGATTTCTTCCCTCTTTCCCTTCTCCATCCCCCCGTTTCCTCCCTCAACCCCACCTGCATTACAGAGTTTCTAGTCTCCACCCAAGCATAACTTAGATTGCACATGTTAGGTTAGGGTTAGTCCTAACATGGAGTTGAGACTCCATGGCACAGTGTCTGTGCCAACCCTGTTGTTCAGCTTACCATTACCAAATGGATACCACATTTTAGTATCTCAATTTCAGACTCTTGAAAGAAAAAATCTAATTGGCCCAGTTTGGATCAATTACTATTTCTCTGCCCCTACCCTCTCCCCAACAGCCCTCCTCTCCCCACCGCCCCACATCCCCCAACCCAGTTAAATCTACTAAATCCAATATATAGGGTTGCTCTTTCTCTACAAAGGAAGTATAGGAGATGAATCACCTCATGATATATCTATCATAAATAATAGCAACACTGCAGTACAATAAAAATAAAGCCTTGTACAGTAACTAGCTACTAAACTCCTACAGATATTTTCACTTACATTTAAGTTAATTGAAATGAAATAACATTAAAACTTCACATCCTTAGTCAAGGTAGCCTCAATTCAAATGCTCAACGACTGCAAATGGTTAATGTGATAGCCCGAACATTTCTATTTTCCTAGAAAGTTCTTTTTTTGACAGAGTTGTTACAGGAGGTTAAGAAAGTATCAACAAAATCTGGAAATTATTAAGAATTTTAATAAGATAATAGCTACTATTTAGTTTTTGCATTTCTCCCCCTCCAACTCACAAACTAAAAAATTTACAAACCACCTGTTTCTAGGCCCCCTACTTTTCTGGCAAGAAATCTAAATTCTTACCCAAAATGATTCACCAAAAAAGTTAAACCTGGGACTGTCCAGTCAATTTAGGATAGCGAGTCACTCTACCCATATTTCATTTTTAGCCTTTGTAAATTTGTTTCATTTGGTTTTCAGTTCATCCACTTTGTTTTTCCTGAGTCTTTGTTGCAGTTCCAGTAAAGGAAGGCTGTGTTATCCTTTAGTGAGCCTGGATCAAGTGGTTAGCATTGCAACTGAGAGTTAAAATTCAAGATCATTGAACTCAGTCACGAGGAGCTAAAGGAGCACAGGCAGGCAGCTGTGATGATCACAGAGGAGTTGTGTATCAAAGTAGGCACTAAGAAATACAATTTCTAGTCCAAATATCCAGCTCTTTTCCAGGGGTGACGCAAGGCCTGGAGTGGAAGGGGTTAATGTCACAAAGCTTGACAAAGGAGTTACTCAGGCTACACATCTAAGAAGGCGATGGCACCCCACTCCAGCACTCTTGCCTGGAAAATCCCACGGATGGAGGAGCCTGGAAGGCTGCAGTCCATAGAGTCGCTGAGGGTCGGACACGACTGAGCAACTTCACTTTCACCTTTTACTTTCATGCATTGGAGAAGGAAATGGCAACCCACTCCAGTGTTCTTGCCTGGAGAATCCCAGGGACACGGGAGCCTGGTGGGCTGCCATCTATGGGCAGAGTCGGACACGACTGAATTGGCTTAGCAGCAGCAGCAGGCTACACATTAGAATCACCTGCCACCCCTTTAAGAAGCAGTGCCCTTCTTAATGTGCGTGTGTGCTAAGTCACTTCAGTTGCCTCTGACTCTATACAGCCCTATGGACCCTAGCCAGCCAGGCTTCTCTGTCCACGGGAATTCTCCAGGCAAAGAATACTGGAGTGGGTTGCCATGCCCTCCTCCAGGGGACCTTCTGAACCCAGGGATCGAACCCACATCTCTTATGTTTCCTGCATTGGCAGACAGGTTCTTTACCACTAGGGCGCCACCTGGGAAGCCCTCCAATCAATATAGATGACTTTAACATAGACACTGCAAGTTCAAATGCCTTTAGCGAAAGACAAAGAATATAAATAATATAAATGATAGCTGGGGGAATATTCACCCAATGTTGCTAACTCTCACCATTTTTCAAGAGAAGATAGAAACCTGGATTTTAAAAAATTTATAAAGTTCCCATTTTTCAGAAATAAGGCACTTCATTTAAATGCTTTTAGCACACTGACCAGGCAAAATGAAACTTTTCTGCGGGATGGAAAGTCCCTTCCCAAAATGCAAGTGTCCCTAGAAGTAGCAACGGAGGATTTCATTTTTCTCAGATCTCTGTTGGAGCATTTGTGTCTTTCTACAGTCCTGATAAATACCGCTTGCTTGAACTTCCGTTTTCTCTTTTTCAGGACACATTTTTTTCAAAGAACCTTAGATTTGCCGCATCTAGCCCTCAGCACTCACTATTTATTTTACTGCCTATTACACAGCTTCTGCCTTTACCTTTTGGCTGAAAGTGCCTCTTTAGTCTAAGGTCACTAATGACTCTCAGTTGGCAGACACAATTACCTGTCCCCAGTTCTCACTGTCCTGCAGCTCTCCCTAGCACTTGACATTGACACCAATCCCAGTAAGGGAGAGTAAGTGGCTCTAGGCTGCTGGAAATCAGCAAGACGTGAGCTCCTCAGAGTGCAGTTGAGAGTGCAAACAGAAGACAGGGGAATTCAGACAACAAGGGTCAAAAAAAGTGATATTCTAAGGCTGAGTTCAAAAGAAGCACAGATAAAGCAGTTTAGAGTTGAAGTTCTGATCTGGAAGTTCTGATCTGGAAGTTTCCGGTCCAAGAGAGAAGATATAAAGATGCATGCCTAACACAGAAAGCACCAAATAACCCGACACAGAGCAGAACTGACCTTCACCCCATCCCATTTTATTCCTGACCCGATGCAGGAACAAAAGCATATCTTGCCGTTGGATCCAAGACTGGAGGTAGAGGGGGAAATTTACAGCCAGAAGCAGGGCTCAGGCAGAGGAAATCAGAGGTCAGACCCCTCAACATGCACACCCTAAAGCTCTCAGCAGAATGTTGGTGAATACTGCTTTGCAGTTGCCCTCCCCTGGGGAGGGGACTCTGGGAGAATCTGGAGTCAGACAGCCTCAGTCAAGTTCCTTTAATCTACTGTGGGAGAGGAGTAAGATGACCAGAAAACACTCATGTGTGTGCATAGAAAGGCTGGGAAAGGACAGAACAGTTCACCCTTTCCTGGACCCTTTCCTGTGTCACAGGGTGGACAAAAAGCCGCCTCCGGGCTTCTCGCCTCACCATTTCTTCCTTCTCTAATTCCTCTTCCTGTCCTGAGGCTCTAAACAAAAGAAGTCCCCTCAGCTTGAAACTTCTCACTTCTGTTTGGGTCCATCCTGCCAGAGTTTCTCTATATGGAATTTTCAGATTCCTAAGCCTACTCCAGCCACACTGGGTCAAGATCTCTAAGGCAGGGAACTTATTAGAAATACAGAATCACAGAGTTGTTGAAACAGAGTTGCCATACGTTCAAGTCTGAGATGCCCTATTCTGGGCTATCCTTCACCTAATGGTCAAGTTAATTTTCTGAGTATAGCTTTAATCAAGCTGAGTGATGAAGAATGGATGCTTTTGAACTGTGGTGTTGGGGAAGACTCTTGAGAGTCCCTTGGACTGCAAGGAGATCCAACCAGTGCATCCTAAAGGAAATTAGTCCTGAATATTCATTGGAAGGACTGATGCTGAAGCTGAAACTCTAATACTTTGGCCACCTGATGCGAAGAACTGACTTATTTGAAAAGACCCTGATGCTGGGAAAGATTGAAGGCAGGAGGAGAAGGGGATGGCAGAGGATGAGATGGTTGGATGGCATCCCTGACTCAATGGACATAAGTTTGAGTAAACTCTGGGAGTTGGTGATGGACAGGGAGACCTGGCGAGCTGTAGTCCATGGGGTTGCAAAGAGAGTGACTGAACAGAACTGAACTGATAGCTTTAATTTCATCATACCTGTTAAAAAGAAATAGGTCCCAAATAAAGTCACCTGTGCTAAGCCCCATATCAGCAAACCAAGACTTAATACTTAAATTAATTGCAGTTACAACCTCCCCCAAGTATATAGTGGTCAATATACATATTGTGGTTAATATATATATATTAACTGGTCAGTCTGGAATTTTCTGGTCAGCTCCAGTGAGGTAATCTACCTCCTTCTATCCCTGTAGGTAGATTACCTAAGCCTGAAACAACCCTTGCTTTTTCCCCTTCTGCCTATAAAAGCTTTCTGTTTTATATGACTCCATGGAGGTTCTTTCTGCTTGCTAGATAGGATGCTGCCTGACTCATGAATCACTCAATAAATCATTCGATGAAGCCAATTAGATCTTTAAAACTTGGTTGATTTTGTTATTGTTGTTGTTTTTCCCACACACCCTTGCTAAAAATCTTCAGGGTTTCCTCATGGTCCATTAAACAAAGTGTGTGTGTGTGTGTGTGTGTGTGTGTGTGTGTGTATTTAGCCATGCCTTTTAAAATCTTCTACAACTTGGCCCCTACTACCTTCCAGATTCCTGAACACCCTTCCCCCGCAAACCATCTGTGAAAACCATGAGTNGGGACGGGCCCCAGGAGGGAGGCTTCCGTCCGCGGTCCTCAGGCTGCCCTCGCGCGCGCGCGCCTCCCATCTCACCCGTCCCTTCCTCCCGGCCTCGTCTCCACCGCGCGGACGCGCCCTTCCCGCGGGGCCGGCCTCTCAGCTCCTCTCTTGCCCCCAGAAGCTGCGCCCCGCTGGGTCCAGGGCCGGTCTGGGCCAGCAGTCACCACGCAGCCCCTGGGGTGGCTTCATCGACCGTGAGAGGCCCACCCGGAGCCTGCAGCGCGTTGTGACCCACACCGCGAGCGTCTGCTCCGAATGGAAACGGAAAGTGGGCCCGTTGGCGGAGGGTGTCTAGGGAAAGTAGTTTTGCTCCGCTGCTGAGAAGATGGTCGCTTGCCCAGTCGTCGGTGCCCCGCCCCGCCGGGCTGTCTGGGCGGAAGGCCTGTCAGCTGGGCCCAGGCCGTGGCTCAGCTCGCGGTCATCCCCTCCTGTCATCCCCGGGAGCACGGGATTCAGCAGAGGAGAGAGGCTGGAAGGGTTCATGTCTCTGGGTTTGACAAGACCCCCTCTGTCCCCAGCACGTCCGAGTAAATGTCCCCGCAGCCTCCGTGAGAGGTCTGATTGGCCGCAACGCTTGCCCTGGCCCCGCCCCCGGCTGCAGGCCTGGCCCCGCCCCGTGACCCTGCCCGCCGGGTGGCAGGAGGCTTCCTGAGGGCGCAGCGCTGACCAGGAGGGACGTCTGTGCTGTGTCTTCAGGCGGCCCTGAGGTGGAGAGTTCAAGTGGGCAAGCCTCGGGGTGTTCAGTGTCTTTTCCTCTCTCTCAGTGTTCTAGAAAAGACTGAGGGCTGCAGGCAGTTTCTTTCCAGGCATCTTTTCCTCCAGGAAAGAATCTTGCTCAGAGGATTTCCTTCATTCCTTGGACCTGCTTGTCATTGCTGGAAGCAACTGGGTAAAGGTCCTGAGGAGAGAAGTTTTTCTGGTGGGGGAGCTGCAGCAGACAGGCTTCTCTACTTTGGTTGATGGGCTGAACACTGGCTGCATGGGGCCCCCCCACCCCCACCCCCANGTTACTGGTTGGGGCATAGACTTGGATAACTGTGATATTGAATGGTTTGCCTTGGAACAACGGACATTTTAAGTCTTGTCATTTTCAGATACTTTTTTTTGACTCTGATGGTTTTGCAAAACCAGAGTGAGACCCATAGAAAGGAACTTAGCATGTGCTCTTGACCACTAGCACTGCTGCAAAACTAGAAAGCCTTGAGCTTTGGGCACTTTTTTCACAGTTGAAGAAGGCTCCATTTGGAATCTGCTCCTGTGAATACACTGGAGACCTCCAAATCCAACTGATTAGGAAAGGAAGCAGCCAACATTGAGGCATATTGGTTCCACCAAGACGACAGATTAAGTCTTCATACTTTAACTAAACATGAAACTCTTTCTTCTTTTCCTCCTCTGTTTCACTCTGGCACTGGCCAGGAAAGATAATGCCATCATGCCCCAGACCATTGCCAAGGAAGGTAAACTTTCAGACTTCCAGATTTGTCATAGAAAACTGATTTGCCCATGGTGTTAGAGGCCCCCTGATCTGCTCTGTGACCAGTATTCTTCCATGCCCAGTGTCCCTGTCAACTACAGTCAACCCTCCTTGGGCATCACTTACAGAGTGACTTTTATGTGTAAAATGTCCAGAGCCTTGAGTTTACCTTTCTCTGATTTTAATTGTACCTGCCCAGTTCGACACAAAGACCTGTGCAAACAGTAGTACCATTTGTATGTCTTCATTCTATGATTATCAAAATCAGATTTTCCCCTAATTACAGATAGATCTTATCTTTTCAAGGAATTTATAACTTTTTTTTTTTTTTTGGCTGTCCCACACAGCTGGTGGCATCTTAGCTCCCCAACCAAAGATTGAGCCCAGGCTTTCAGATGTGAAAGCATGGAGTCCTAACCACTGGACTGCCAAGGTATTCCCAAAATGTTTTCATTTTAGGCTGGGAGATTTAGTTCCTGAGTGTGCTGAAAACCTAACCAATAGTTGGCTTGAATGGGTAAATGCAACAATTCCTGTGAATGAATCCAGTAACAGTGCTATCTTACTAGGAGTGGTCTGGCCCCTATAGGATTTATCTTTATTGTGATTATTCTTCTTCTTAGATCTTTAAGTGTCTCTTAGGTTATCTATTCTCACTTCCACTGTATAATCATAAGGGATTTGATTTAGGTCATACCTGAATGGTCTAGCGGTTTTCCCTACTTTCTTCAATTTAAGTCTGAATTTGGTAATAAAGAGTTCATGATCTGAGNTTAATTGTACCTGCCCAGTTCGACACAAAGACCTGTGCAAACAGTAGTACCATTTGTATGTCTTCATTCTCTGATTATCAAAATCAGATTTGCCTGTAATCACAAATAGATCTTATCTTTTCAAGGAATTTATAACTTTTTTTTTTTTTTGCTGTCCCACACAGCTGGTGGCATCTTAGCTCCCCAACCAAGGATTGAGCCCAGGCTTCAGATGTGAAAGCATGGAGTCCTAACCACTGGACTGCCAAGGTATTCCCAAAATGTTTTCATTTTGGGCTGGGAGATTTACTTCCTGAGTGTGCTGAAAACCTAACCAATAGCTGGCTTGAATGGGTAAATGCAACAATTCCTGTGAATGAATCCAGTAACAGTGCTATCTTAGTAGGAGTGGTCTGGCCCCTATAGGATTTATCTTTATTGTGATTATCATTCTTCTTAGATCTTTAAGTGTCTCTTAGGTTATCTATTTCTCACTTCCACTGTATAATCATAAGGGATTTGATTTAGGTCATACCTGAATGGTCTAGCGGTTTTCCCTACTTTCTTCAATTTAAGTCTGAATTTGGTAATAAAGAGTTCATGATCTGAGCCACAGTCAGCTCCTGGTCTTGTTTTTGTTGACTGTATAGAGCTTCTCCATCTTTGGCTGCCTAGATCTGATAGATAGAGTTCCTGATGAACTATG
>SJYX01013750.1:398622-421824 GCA_006410675.1 Oreotragus oreotragus | reverse complement strand
GATGCCATGATCTTCATTTTCTGAATGTTGAGTTTTAAGCCAACTTTTTCACTCTCCTCTTTCACTTTCATCAAGAGGCTTTTTAGTTCCTCTTCACTTTTTGCCATAAGGATGGTGTCAAGTGCATATCTGTGGTTATTGAGATTTCTCCTGGCAATCTTGACTTCAGCTTGTGCTTCATCAAGCTTGGCATTTTGCATGATGTATTCTGCATAGAAGTTAAAGAAGCAAGAGGACAAAATACAGCCTTGATGCTCCCCTTTCCCAAATTGGAACCAGTCTGTTGATCCACGCCCAGTTCTCAATGTTGCTTCTTCACCTGCGTGCAGATTTCTCAGGAGGGAAGTCAGATGGTCTGGTACTTCCATCTCTAAGAATTTTCCACAGTTTATTGTGATCCACACAGTCAAAGCTTCAGTGTAGTCAATAAAGCAGAAATAGATATTTTTCTGAAATTCTCGTGTTTTTTTGATGATCCAGTGGATGCTGGCAATTTGATCTTTGGTTTCTCTGCCTTTTCTACATCCAGCTTGAACATCTGGAAGTTCATGGTTCATGTACTATTGAAGCCTGACTTGGAGAATTTTGAGCACTACTTTGCTAGCATGTGAAATGAGTGGCATCGTGTGGTAGTTTGAACATTCTTTGGCATTGCCTTTCTTTGGGTTGAGAATGACAACTGATCTTTTCCAGCCCTGTGGCCACTGTTGAGTTTTCCATATTTGCTGGCATATTGAATGCATTTACTTTAACAGCATCATATTTTAGGATTTTAAATGCTCAGCTGTAATTCCATTATCCCCACTAACTTTGTTAGTAGTAATGCTTCCTAAAGGCCCATCTAACTTTGGACTCCAGGATGTCTGCCTCAAAGTGAGTGCTCATGGTTATCTGGGTCATTAAGTTCTTTTTTGCATAGTTTCTTTGTATTCTTGCTTTGACCCAGCCAAAGCACACAAAAGCTGGTTTCAGGACCTAAAGAAGCTCAGGTTCTTGATGTCTCATCACAGAAAGAATTCAGTGAGAGACAAATGATATGTAAGAAGTTGATTTATTCAGATTCAGAGAAAAGCACATTCCACAGACAGAATGTGGGCCATCACAGAGGGCAAGTCTGGTGGTCTCGAAATGTGGTGTGATCAGTTTTTATGGGCTGGGTAATTTCATATGCTGAGTGGGAGTATTATTACATCTATTTAGGGGAAATAGTGGAAATTTCCAGGAATTAGGCGATTGCCCATTCCTTGGTCTTTTGACAGTGTCTTGGAATTGCCATGTTGCCTCTGGGTGTGTTATTTAGCTTGCTGATTGAGGCGCAAGGTCTAGTCTTGTCTGCCTTCTTGGTTCAATTTGATTCTAATTGGTTTATGTTGTGTCCTTGAGTTATATCATTCTTTCAAGAGTTGTGTCCTGCCCCTCTCCCTCTTATTACAGGACCAAGTTTTACAATGGAAGCATATTCTCTGAAGTGTTATGAAAAATAGTTTTTATTTATAACTATGTATTTTTCAAAGGAAGAGAATCAGTACACTTCCAAAGAAGTTCAGGAATCCCCCAAAATGTAAAGAACCACCGATATATAAGTTGTCAGATAAACTAGTAAGAAGATAGGAGAAAAATCAAGCAATGCTAGACGCCAAGAGAGAGGAATGAGGCATTATTGATCAGGATTTTCAAACTCAGAGAAAGAAGAGGCCATTCGATTTGGAAGCCAGGATGCAAAAAAAGGAGAGAAGATCCCCTGGAGAAGAGAAAGGCTACCCACTCCAGTATTCTGGCCCGGAGAAGCCCATGGACTGTATAGTTCATGGGGGAACAAAGTTGGACACAACTGAGCAACTTTCACTTACTTATTTACTTACTTTCTTAGCTGCAATGATAAGACTGGCCCCTCTCAAGCTGTTGCCATGACCCCCAAGGAATGCTATGAGCTGTCCCCAAATTCTGAGCATATTGGCTGAGCTGGAATGAGGCCCATGAACCTGAAATGGATTTCTTATGCATGAAGTTAACTAGCCAAAAGGCTATGGAACTACGCCTGTGGCTTCTTAAGACGTTAGCCTCCAAATTTCTGAGTTAAGTTACCAAAAGAAAAAATTGTAATAAGTGAAAATAGGATTTAAAATCAAGCATTCTTAAGCCTCTCCCAGCTTCCTTCCAGAATGGGCTTTCTGGGTACACGGTCAAGGGGGACCGACCCTGCTGCGTCTCTGCTTTAGGACAGGGACGAGGAGGGGAGATGAAAGTGTGTTCTTGATTCTTGCTTATGTTCAGACCCAGATCCCGGGCAGCTTGATTCTTGCTTATGTTCAGACCCAGACCCCGGGCAGCTTGGTGCACATGGGCAAGGGATACACCCAGCACGGATTGTGTTTTCTGATCTGACTGACACTTAGCCTGTAAAGATCCTTCAGCGGGGGCGGGTGTTGTTAGGGGGCACGTCTGTGTGCATTTTTTTTTCATGGTGGCCATCTAAAGTTTTCCCACAGCACGTTTAATCATCAGTGCTTTAAGAGTGGCGGTACCCTGTAGAGTGGGAATCAGGCGCGTGGCGTGCTGGGTGGGCGCTGAGGTCGCGTNTTTTGGGGAAATAGTGGAAATTTCCAGGAATTAGGCCATTGCCCATTCCTTGGTCTTTTGACAGTGTCTTGGAATTGCCATGTTGCCTCTGGGTGTGTTATTTAGCTTGCTGATTGAGGCGCAAGGTCTAGTCTTGTCTGCCTTCTTGGTCCAATTTGATTCTAATTGGTTTACGTTGTGTCCTTGAGTTATATCATTCCTTCAAGAGTTGTGTCCTGCCCCTTTCCCTCTTATTACAGGACCAAGTTTTACAATGGAAGCATACTTTCTGAAGTGTTATGAAAAATAGTATTTATTTACAACTATGTATTTTTCAAAAGAAGAGAATCAGTACACTTCCAAAGACATTCAGGAATCCCCCAAAATGTAAAGAACCACTGATATACAAGTTGTCAGATAAACTAGTAAGAAGATAGGAGAAAAATCAGGCAATGCTAGATGCCAAGAGAGGAATGATGCATTATTGATCAGGATTTTCAAATTCAGAGAAAGAAGAGGCCATTAGATTCGGAAGCCAGGATGCAAAAAAAGAGAGAAGATAAAAATGATCAGTAGGCCCACAAATTCCAAATGTAGATTTTTCAGGTACAATGTGAAGATTCACGTAAACGACCAACAGATTACTAGGAGACATTTAGTAAGGAAGGATAGACACAGAGGGACAAAGACACAGAGAGTCATCAGCTGAGGAGTGTGAGAATTCCTTCAGCAGCCGTCAGGCCTTGGAAGACATGAGTGGTAATGTGATGAGCAAGAGACGAATTGATGGTTACAAAGGCACAAGGGATAAAAACACAGAGAAAGTAGTTTTCCTGCTCCTTTTATATAGAATATGCAACTAAGCTTCTTAGCTAACACATACTTTCAAAACTTATCCATTTCTACCTAAAAAAAAAAAAAAAAAAATTAGAAAGCAGTCATCATAAAGGGAAATCTTACTACATTCAACCACATTATAATTGAATATTTAGGTTTATCAAAAGGTACCNACTAAGCTTTTTAGCTAAAACATATTTTCAAAACTTATCCATTTCTACCTAAAAAAAAAAAAAAAAAAATTAGAAAGCAGTCATCATAAAGGGAAATCTTACTACATTCAACCACATTATAATTGAATATTTAGGTTTATCAAAAGGTACCACAAACAGTTAACAACAACAACAACAAAAAAGAACCACAAACAGGCAGAACCTGTTGTAAATGCATAAAACCAGAATCTATTATCTAGAATATATATTTTTAAATGTCTACAAATCAAAATGAAAATGGCCTCCTACTCAAGAAAAATAAGGCAAAAGGCTTCATTAGTTATTAATACATACCAAAATAGAAAATGCAAATCACTGATACACACAGGAAAAATGTGCTTAAAGTCATTAGCATTCATGGAAATCTTAAAAAAAAAAAAAAAAGCAATTGACAATTTGGGAAATTGGAAACAGATTGACAAAAATTAAAAAGGTTTATCAATACCAAATGCTGCTAGGGATGTGGATCACTGGAAATGCCAATACACTACGTGTAAGAGGGAAAATATTTACAACCCTACTGGAAGACATGCTTTATTAAAGTGGACCACAGACTCAAGACACTTTCGTACCAAAGTATATACCCCAGATGAATTTGCAAAGATGCCTCAGGGTACATATAAAAATGTTCACAGTAATTTTTTTTGTAAATGCAAAACTTTGAAACAACCAAATATACATTGTAGAGTAGGTTAAAAAAAAAAAAAGATAAATCAGACACAAAATGCTATAGATCAATGACAATGAATGAACTAGAGCTTCATGCAATAGTAAGGATAAATACTATAAAAATGATGTTGGAAAGAAAATTCCATCTTTATTTCATATACATAAAATAAATAAATAATCAGTTTTAAAAAATCAGCATTATGTTGGGATCTAAACCTCAAAACAAACTACAGCCACAGGCCAAGTCTGACCTATTTCCTGTGAGCTATGAGCAATTTTCACATTTTTAAAGATTTGTTAAAGAACTGAAGAAGAACAAAGAGGGGAAAAAAAAATGAGACAGAGATCATAAGTGGTTACCAAATCTTAAAATATTTACTATCTGGAGCTTTTCAGAAAACAGTTACTGGAAAACTGTCATAACAGCGTGGCTAGTGGTTCCATCTTATAAGACAAATTGGACTGTGATGGGAAGGACCACATGGAGATACTTCCTGGGTGAGGTTCTTCAGCCACTAAATTGTATCCAACTCTTTGTGATCCCATGAGCTGCTGCATGCCAGGCTTCCCTATCCTTCGTTATCTCCCTGAGTTTACTCAAACTCATGTCCATTGAGTTAGTGATGCCATCCAACCATCTCATCCTCTGCTGCCTGCTTCCCCTTTTGCCTCCAATCTTTCCCAATATCAGGGTCTTTTCAATGAGATGGCTTTTCGCATCAGGTCACCAGAGTATTGGAGCTTCAGCATTAGTCCTTCCAATGAATATTCAGGGTTGATTTCCTTTAGGATTGAGCGGCATGATCTCCTCACTTTCCAAGGGACTCTGAAGAGTCTTCTCCAGCACCACAGTTAAAAAGCATCAATTCTTCACCCCTCAGCCTTCTTTATGGTCCAACTTTTACATCCATACATGACTAGCAATATTTAATATATTCAATCAGGGAATAGTTACTTGGGTGTGCTTTTTAAATAACTATCTTCAACCCATTTAAATATCTGTACATTTAACTTTTATCTCAGAACTGAAATAGAAAACGTACCTCTTTCACACATGAGCTTACACTCAGTTACTACTGGAAGGTTGGTGTGAACCTAGTGGGGAGTGGTGATCACAGGACTTATATTCACGTGGGTCTGGGGCCTGGGACACTAAGACCATGCATTTACTCAGGGCTGCTGAGACAGCAGAGAGAGAGAGGCAAGGACTTCACTGTAGGAAAGAAGAAAAAGAAAGTGCTCATCAAGGATGAGAGTTGAATGAGGCAATGAGTAATGATGTCAGGAGCAGTTTAAGACGTAGATCCCAAAGTAGTTTGGCTGAGGCAGTTCAGGACTAATGTGTGAATGGTGAGATAATTTTAGAAATAAGTTATTATGATGCTCCATCTCTGAAGGTGTCAGCCAGGCAAGACAAACAAGGGACAGAATTCAAATATCAATATGATAGTATTAGTTGATCAGTCATGTCTGACTCTTTGCAATGCCATGGACTGTAGCCCACCAGGCTACTCTGTGCAAGGAGTTCTCCAGGCAAGAATACTGTACTGAATAGCCATTCCTTCTCCAGGGGATCTTCCTGACCCAGGGATCAAACCCAGGTCTCCCACATTGCAGGCAGATTCTTTACCATCCAAGTCACCAGGGGACCCCCAATCAATATAATAAGTAACATATAAATATTTGAGTTCTAAGTATAGACCAATGACTTACTTCACATAAGCAGAGACTGATGTCTAGCCAACTAACTCATGCACTTATTTGCACATAAATACTTACAGATAAGTTATGGTACTCTCAAATTCCATGTCAGTTTCCCTCTCTTGCCCTTTACTCATAATTATTATCTGAAAGAAGCAAAAGAAGTATAAAAAGATAGCTTCTCACTGTGCCTTTGGCCTGGTCTGGCTAGGAAAATCTCATATAAATGTGCAAGTGGAGGCTTTGCAAAAGACTCAGCCAACAGGAAATCAGTACTTGCTATGATGAAATAAAATCACTCTAAAAGTTATTGTTAATCAATGTATTCCAGATTCTTTACCAACTGAGCCACTAGGGAGCTCATTCTACCCAGATAAACACTGTTAAAATTTAGCGAAACCTCTGAGTGACTCTAAATCTTTTTGTTTGGTTTTGGATCCATGTGCATTTTCCAACATCTCGAGTATTAAGGAAGGAGGTTGATAGGCTTAGAGAATAGAAGACCATCCATGTGGTTATAATTCCACTAAAGAATGGTTTAATGCATTCACATTGTATGATGTCATGTTCCTAGTCAACCAATAAAGTGAGCAAGACAGTACAGTCCTCACTTTACAAATGAGGAAACTGAGACCCATAGAAACTGAATTTTCTATCCCAGATCACAAGGGTAAAATGAAGAGCATGATGATGAAACTCAATCTTTCTAAGTCCAGCACTCTTTTAGTGATACCATGCTATTTCTGGGGCATTCTTCAGGGGCAAGGGGCAAGGTGTAAATGCTAACTGAAAGAAAATTTCCATTTAGCATGTCCCTTTGGAGTCATTAATTGAGCTTGGACCTTGAGCNGCCAAAGCATGCAAAAGCTGGTTTCAGGACCTAAAGAAGCTCAGGTTCTTGATGTCTCATCACAGAAAGAATTCAGTGAGAGACAAATGATATGTAAGAAGTTGATTTATTCAGATTCAGAGAAAAGCACGTTCCACAGACAGAATGTGGGCCATCACAGAGGGCAAGTCTGGTGGTCTCGAAATGTGGTGTGATCAGTTTTTACGGGCTGGGTAATTTCATATGCTGAGTGGGAGTATCATTACATCTATTTTGGGGAAATAGTGGAAATTTCCAGGAATTAGGCCATTGCCCATTCCTTGGTCTTTTGACAGTGTCTTGGAATTGCCATGTTGCCTCTGGGTGTGTTATTTAGCTTGCTGATTGAGGCGCAAGGTCTAGTCTTGTCTGCCTTCTTGGTCCAATTTGATTCTAATTGGTTTACGTTGTGTCCTTGAGTTATATCATTCCTTCAAGAGTTGTGTCCTGCCCCTTTCCCTCTTATTACAGGACCAAGTTTTACAATGGAAGCATACTTTCTGAAGTGTTATGAAAAATAGTATTTATTTACAACTATGTATTTTTCAAAAGAAGAGAATCAGTACACTTCCAAAGACATTCAGGAATCCCCCAAAATGTAAAGAACCACTGATATACAAGTTGTCAGATAAACTAGTAAGAAGATAGGAGAAAAATCAGGCAATGCTAGATGCCAAGAGAGGAATGATGCATTATTGATCAGGATTTTCAAATTCAGAGAAAGAAGAGGCCATTAGATTCGGAAGCCAGGATGCAAAAAAAGAGAGAAGATAAAAATGATCAGTAGGCCCACAAATTCCAAATGTAGATTTTTCAGGTACAATGTGAAGATTCACGTAAACGACCAACAGATTACTAGGAGACATTTAGTAAGGAAGGATAGACACAGAGGGACAAAGACACAGAGAGTCATCAGCTGAGGAGTGTGAGAATTCCTTCAGCAGCCGTCAGGCCTTGGAAGACATGAGTGGTAATGTGATGAGCAAGAGACGAATTGATGGTTACAAAGGCACAAGGGATAAAAACACAGAGAAAGTAGTTTTCCTGCTCCTTTTATATAGAATATGCAACTAAGCTTCTTAGCTAACACATATTTTCAAAACTTATCCATTTCTACCTAAAAAAAAAAAAAAAAAAAATTAGAAAGCAGTCATCATAAAGGGAAATCTTACTACATTCAACCACATTATAATTGAATATTTAGGTTTATCAAAAGGTACCACAAACAGTTAACAACAACAACAACAAAAAAGAACCACAAACAGGCAGAACCTGTTGTAAATGCATAAAACCAGAATCTATTATCTAGAATATATATTTTTAAATGTCTACAAATCAAAATGAAAATGGCCTCCTACTCAAGAAAAATAAGGCAAAAGGCTTCATTAGTTATTAATACATACCAAAATAGAAAATGCAAATCACTGATACACACAGGAAAAATGTGCTTAAAGTCATTAGCATTCATGGAAATCTTAAAAAAAAAAAAAAAAGCAATTGACAATTTGGGAAATTGGAAACAGATTCACAAAAATTAAAAAGGTTTATCAATACCAAATGCTGCTAGGGATGTGGATCAATGGAAACGCCAATACACTACATGTAAGAGGGAAAATATTTACAACCCTACTGAAAGACAGGCTTTATTAAAGTGGACCATAGACTCAAGACATTTTGTACCAAAGTATATACCCCAGATGAATTTGCAAAGATGCCTCAGGGTACATAGATTGACAAAAATTAAAAAGGTTTATCAATACCAAATGCTGCTAGGGATGTGGATCACTGGAAATGCCAATACACTACGTGTAAGAGGGAAAATATTTACAACCCTACTGGAAGACATGCTTTATTAAAGTGGACCACAGACTCAAGACACTTTCGTACCAAAGTATATACCCCAGATGAATTTGCAAAGATGCCTCAGGGTACATATAAAAATGTTCACAGTAATTTTTTTTGTAAATGCAAAACTTTGAAACAACCAAATATACATTGTAGAGTAGGTTAAAAAAAAAAAAAAGATAAATCAGACACAAAATGCTATAGATCAATGACAATGAATGAACTAGAGCTTCATGCAATAGTATGGATAAATACTATAAGAATGATGTTGGAAAGAAAATTCCATCTTTATTTCATATATATAAAATAAATAAATAATCAGTTAAAAAAAAAATCAGCATTATGTTGGGATCTAAACCCCAAAACAAACTACAGCCACAGGCCAAGTCTGATCTATTTCCTGTGAGCTATGAGCAATTTTCACATTTTTAAAGATTTGTTAAAGAACTGAAGAAGAACAAAGAGGGGGAAAAAAAAATGAGACAGAGATCATAAGTGGTTACCAAATCTTAAAATATTTACTATCTGGAGCTTTTCAGAAAACAGTTACTGGATTCCCCCGATGTAAGCTCTAAGTAAAAGCAAGAAAACTGTCGTAACAGCGTGGCTAATGGTTCCATCTTATAAGACAAATTGGACTGTGATGGGAAGGACCACATGGAGATACTTCATCGGTGAGGTTCTTCAGCCACTAAATTGTATCCAACTCTTTGTGATCCCATGAGCTGCTGCATGCCAGGCTTCCCTATCCTTCGTTATCTCCCTGAGTTTACTCAAACTCATGTCCATTGAGTTAGTGATGCCATCCAACCATCTCATCCTCTGCTGCCTGCTTCCCCTTTTGCCTTCAATCTTTCCCAATATCAGGGTCTTTTTCAATGAGCTGGCTTTTTGCATCAGGTGACCAGAGTATTGGAGCTTCAGCATTAGTCCTTCCAGTGAATATTCAGGGTTGATTTCCTTTAGGATTGAGCGGCATGATCTCCTCACTTTCCAAGGGACTCTGAAGAGTCTTCTCCAGCACCACAGTTAAAAAGCATCAATTCTTCACCCCTCAGCCTTCTTTATGGTCCAACTTTTACATCCATACATGACTAGCAATATTTAATATATTCAATCAGGGAATAGTTACTTGGGTGTGCTTTTTAAATAACTGTCTTCAACCCATTTAAATATCTGTACATTTAACTTTTATGTTGTACATTTTCTATTTCTATTTCTATCTCACAACTGAAATAGAAAACGTACCTCTTTCACACATGAGCTTACACTCAGTTACTACTGGAAGGTTGGTGTGAACCTAGTGGGGAGTGGTGATCACAGGACTTACATTCACGTGGGTCTGGGGCCTGGGACACTAAGACCATGCATTTACTCAGGGCTGCTGAGACAGCAGAGAGAGAGAGGCAAGGACTTCACCGTAGGAAAGAAGAAAAAGAAAGTGCTCATCAAGGATGAGAGTTGAATGAGGCAATGAGTAATGATGTCAGGAGCAGTTTAAGACGTAGATCCCAAAGTAGTTTGGCTGAGGCAGTTCAGGACTAATGTGTGAATGGTGAGATAATTTTAGAAATAAGTTATTATGATGCTCCATCTCTGAAGGTGTCAGCCAGGCAAGACAAACAAGGGACAGAATTCAAATATCAATATGATAGTATTAGTTGATCAGTCATGTCTGACTCTTTGCAATGCCATGGACTGTAGCCCACCAGGCTATTCTGTGCAAGGAATTCTCCAGGCAAGAATACTGTACTGAATAGCCATTCCTTCTCCAGGAGATCTTCCTGACCCAGGGATCAAACCCAGGTCTCCCACATTGCAGGCAGATTCTTTACCATCCAAGTCACCAGGGGACCCCCAATCAATATAATAAGTAACATATAAATATTTGAGTTCTAAGTATAGACCAATGACTTACTTCACATAAGCAGAGACTGATGTCTAGCCAACTAACTCATGCACTTATTTGCACATAAATACTTACAGATAAGTTATGGTACTCTCAAATTCCATGTCAGTTTCCCTCTCTTGCCCTTTACTCATAATTATTATCTGAAAGAAGCAAAAGAAGTATAAAAAGATAGCTTCTCACTGTGCCTTTGGCCTGGTCTGGCTAGGAAAATCTCATATAAATGTGCAAGTGGAGGCTTTGCAAAAGACTCAGCCAACAGGAAATCAGTACTTGCTATGATGAAATAAAATCACTCTAAAAGTTATTGTTAATCAATGTATTCCAGATTCTTTACCAACTGAGCCACTAGGGAGCTCATTCTACCCAGATAAACACTGTTAAAATTTAGCGAAACCTCTGAGTGACTCTAAATCTTTTTGTTTGGTTTTGGATCCATGTGCATTTTCCAACATCTCGAGTATTAAGGAAGGAGGTTGATAGGCTTAGAGAATAGAAGACCATCCATGTGGTTATAATTCCACTAAAGAATGGTTTAATGCATTCACATTGTATGATGTCATGTTCCTAGTCAACCAATAAAGTGAGCAAGACAGTACAGTACTCACTTTACAAATGAGGAAACTGAGACCCATAGAAACTGAATTTTCTATCCCAGATCACAAGGGTAAAATGAAGAGCATGATGATGAAACTCAATCTTTCTAAGTCCAGCACTCTTTTAGTGATACCATGCTATTTCTGGGGCATTCTTCAGGGGCAAGGGGCAAGGTGTAAATGCTAACTGAAAGAAAATTTCCATTTAGCATGTCCCTTTGGAGTCATTAATTGAGCTTGGACCTTGAGCCTTACAACACTTATGGAGGTAGCAGAGTGAAGAAGGCAGTGACTTACTGAAAACACAGAGCCTGAATAAGGTGTGAAGGGCAGTGGGCTGGGGTGGGTGGTGAGACTTAGATGAGAGACAGACTGCAAAAGGATTGGCCAGATTAAGGGTGACCTAGCAGTAGAGCTCGGAGAAGGCAATGGCACCCCACTCCAGTACTCTTGCCTGGAAAATCCCATGGACGGAGGAGCCTGGTGGGGTGCAGTCCATGGGGTCACTAAGAGTCGGGCATGACTGAGTGACTTCACTTTCGCTTTTCACTTTCATGCATTGGAGAAGGAAATGGCAACCCACTCCAGTATTCTTGCCTGGAGACTCCCAGGGACAGGGGTGCCTGGTGGGCTGCCGTCTATGGGGTCGCACAGAGTCGGACATGACTGAAGCGACTTAGTAGTAGTAGTATTAGTACCAAAAGCCTTAAAAATGTTCATACTTCTGATTCCTTAATTTTCATTTCCAGATGGAAAAGTAAAATGAAAAGTGATTACCTACTTGAAGCCAGCACTTTTCTTGTTCTAACACTAGACAACTAGAGATCAATCAGTCAGTTCAGTTCAGTTCAGTCACTCAGTAATATCTGACTTTTTGCGACCCCATGAATTGCAGCATGCCAGGCCTCCCTGTCCATCACCAACTCCCAGAATTCACTCAAACTCATGTCTATCGAGTCGGTGATGCCATCCAGCCATCTCATCCTCGGTCGTCCCCTTCTCCTCCTGCCCCCAATCACTCCCAGCATCAGAGTCTTTTCCAGTGAGTCAACTCTTCACGTGAGGTGGCCAAAGTACTGGAGTTTCAGCTTTAGCATCATTCCTTCCAAAGAATACCCAGGACCAATCTCCTTCAGAATGGACTGGTTGGATCTCCTTGCAGTCCAAGGGACTCTCAAGAGTCTTCTCCAACACCACAATTCAAAAACGTCAATTCTTCGGTGCTCAGCTTTCTTCACAGTCCAACTCTCAAATCCATACATGACTACTGGAAAAACCACAGCCTTGACTAGTCGGACCTTTGTTGGCAAAGTAATGTCTCTGCTTTTGAATATGTTGTCTAAGTTGGTCATAACTTTCCTTCCAAGGAGTAAATGTCTTTTAATTTCATGGCTGCAGTCACCACCTGCAGTGATTTTTGAGCCCCCCAAAATAAAATCTGACACTGTTTCCACTGTTTCCCCATCTATTTCCCATGAACTGATGGGACCGGATGCCATGATCTTCATTTTCTGAATGTTGAGCTTTAAGCCAACTTTTTCACTCTCCTCTTTTACTTTCATCAAGAGGCTTTTTAGTTCCTCTTCACTAATACAGAGTTTTAAGTCCTTAACAAAACATTTGCAAGTTGAGTCTAGCTATATAAAAAAAAAAATACCATCACTTCCAACTGGAGTTTATTCCAAGGCTACAAGGTCAGTTTATCTTCAAGAACAAATTACTATAATTCTTAATATCTTTATAATAAAGAAAAATAGTACTTTAATAAATGTATTAACAGAAAAACACACCTGACAAAGGTCAATGTTCATTCCTAATAAAGAACGTCTAGTTCTGCTATCCTACTGTATAGCCCAGGAAACTATATTTAATGTCTTATAATAGACTATAATTGAAAAGAATCTGAAAAGGGATACGTATAGTCCTTAAATTGAGCAATGCTTCTATTTAAAAAAAATAGAGTCTCTAAATACTACGAATAGAAAGAAACTTCCCCAACATGGTACGTGACATATCTAATAAGCCTATAGTTCTCATCACACTTTATGATGAGGAAGAAAATTTCCCCTTAAGTTGGGAACAAAGCAAGAATGTCTGTTCTTACCACTCATAATCAACATCGTATAGGAGGTCCTAATCAATGCAAGGAGATAATAAAAAGGTAATAAAAAAGAATTAAAAGACATATATTGGAATCAGCTATTTTTATTTTTAGATGGGGATATTATCTTATTTTAACCTGTTTATTTTCTTGGGCTCCAAAATCACTGCAGATGGTGAATACAGCCAAGAAATTAAAAGACACTTGCTCCTTGGAAGAAAAGCTATGACAAACCTAGACAGCATATTAAAAAGCAGAGTCATAACTTTGCCAACAAAGGTCCATATAGTCAAAGATATGGCTTTTCTAGTAGTCTATGTATGGGTATAAGAGTTGGACCATAAGGAAGGCTGAATGCTGAAGAATTGATGCTNGAAATTAAAAGACACTTGCTCCTTGGAAGAAAAGCTATGACAAACCTAGACAGCATATTAAAAAGCAGAGTCATAACTTTGCCAACAAAGGTCCATATAGTCAAAGATATGGCTTTTCTAGTAGTCTATGTATGGGTCTAAGAGTTGGACTGTGAAGAAGGCTGAATGCTGAAGAATTGATGCTTTTGACCTGTGATGTTGAAGAAGACTCTTGAGAGTCCCTAGGACTTCAAGGAGATCAAACCAGTCAACCCTAAAGGAAATCAATCCTGAATATTCATTAAAAGGATTGATGCTGAAGCTGAAGCACCAATACTTTGGCCACATGATTTGAAGAGCTGACTCAATAGAGAAGACCCTGATGCTGGGAAAAATTGAAGCAGGAGCACAAGGGGACAACAGAGGATGAGATGGTTGGATGGCAACACTGACTCAATGGACATGAGTTTGAGCAAGCTAAAGGGAAAGGAAAGTGTGAAAGTGGAGAGTGGGAAAGTTGGCTTAAAGCTCAACATTCAGAAAATGAACATTATGGCATCTGGTCCCATCACTTCATGGGAAATAGATGGGGAAACAGTAGAAACAGTGTCAGATTTATTTTCGGGGGGGCTCCAAAATCACTGCAGGTGGTGAATGCAGCCATGAAATTAAAAGATGCTTACTTCTTGGAAGAAAAGTTATGACCAACCTAGATAGCATATTCAAAAGCAGAGACATTACTTTGCTGACTAAAGTCTGTCTAGTCAAGGCTGTGGTTTTTCCTGTGGTCATGTATGGATGTGAGAGTTGGACTGTGAAGAAAGCTGAGCACCGAAGAATTGATCTTTTTGAATTGTGGTGTTGAAGAAGACTCTTGAGAGTCCCTTGGACTGCAAGAAGATCCAACCAGTCCATTCTGAAGGAGATCAACCCTGGGATTTCTTTGGAGGGAATGATGCTAAAGCTGTACTTTGGCCACCTCATGCAAAGAGTTGACTCACTGGAAAAGATTTGATGCTGGGAGGGATTGGGGGCAGGAAGAGAAGGGGACGACAGAGGATGAGATGGCTGGATGGTATCCTTGACTGGATGGATGTGAGTCTGAGTGAACTCCGGGAGTAGGTGATGGACAGAGAGGCCTGGCGTGCTATGATTCATGGGGTCACAAAGAGTCGGACATGACTGAGTGACTCAACTGAACTGAACTGAACTGATAGGGAAAGGAGAGGGAGGCCTGGCATGCCGTGGTCCATGGGGTCGCAAAGAGTCAGACAATACTGAGTAACAATTATCCTATACTTTTAATTCCCAAGTAATTAAAAAGAAAGGAAGGAATAAAGAAACAAGGGAAGGAGAGACAGAGAAAGGAAGGAAAGAAAGAGGCAGAGAAGAGGGAAGAGACAAAATAAGGAGGAAAATATTTCTGTTCTTCAAATACAGGATTAAGAAATTATAATGTCTAACCATAAGTGAAAAAATATATTTATATCCTGTATTCAGAATGCTTAAATAATTCCCAGAATGCAATAATAAGGCTGACAACCCCCCAAAATATGGTACATAATGTTGAACAGACACTACTAGATAAAAAAAGAATAGACAAAAAATATTTTTAAATACTCATCATCATTAGTCACAGGGAAATTCAAGTTTTAAACCACGAGACACCATTATATACCTAAAGACTTTGATGCTGGGAGGGATTAGGGGCAGGAGAAGAAGGGAACGACTGAGGATGAGATGGCTGGACGGCATCACTGACTCGATGGACGCGAGTCTGGGTGAACTCCGGGAGTTGGTGATAGACAGGGAGGCCTGGTGTGCTGCGATTCATGGGGTCGCAAAGAGTTGGACACGACTGAGTGACTGAACTGAACTGAACTGAACTGAGAATGACTAAAATTAAAATGACTGATAATACCAAATGTTGGTGAGATGTGGAACAACCAGAATTCTAATTCACTGGTGGGCATATAAATTGTGCATTCATTTTGGAAAGCCCTTTGATATTTTCTTGCAAAGGTAAATGCATACTCAGATATGATGCAGCAATTCTACTTATAGATATTTTCCCACACACAAATAAATGAAAACATGTCTGCAAAATAGCTGGATATAAATGTCTATAACTCTTTTGTTTATATTATCAACACTAGAAATAATCCAATTGTCCATTAGCCAAAGAATGTATAAAGAGTTATTGTAGATTCATACAGTGGAATACCACTCAGCATTTAAAAGGAATGAAGCACTGATACACACAGTGACATGGAAGAATCTCAGAAACAGTTTTCTGAGTAAAACAAGTCACATTTACATTAAAGACTGAACACCATCCGAGTCTATTAACAGGAAATACTATTCAGTGATGAGAGAAAGAGGATCAGTGGTTGCCTGAAACTGGAAGTGGGGATGGATTCATCACAATGGGCCATAGGAGAGCTTTATGGAAGCATGGAAATGTTTTAATATCCTAACTGGGAGCCATAATTACCTGGGTATAAATGATCATCAAAACTCATTGAACAATGTATTTAAAATGTGTGTAACTTTATTGTGTGTAAAGTATATTTTAAAAAACTGACTTTAAAACTGAGACTTTAACAGACACACACTATTATATACGAAATAGATAAACAAGGTCTTACTGCATAGCACAGGAAATTGTATTCAATATCTTATTATAATAACTTATAACGAAAAAGAATCTGAAAAGTATATATAGATATATAGTCTATGTTCAAACTGAATCACTTTGCTGTACACCAGAAATTAGCACATTATAAATCAGCTATACTTCTAAATTTAAAAAAAGAAAGAAAGAAAATAATGAGTTTTAAATGAGTGATTGGGTGTGGAGGGTGAGGGAGAAGGATTTTCCCGTCTTGGGGCCGACGTTATAGTTCACTGGGAAGGGAAAACAGCAGAAGCATGGTGGATGGTAGAAACAGGAAGATGAGCGCAGTTTTGAAGCTGATGAGTCTGAAGTGCCAGGATGTCCAGAGTCTTGTCATTCAAAACATAGGAAAGAAATGTGAATGAAAACTCATACGCCTATCAGTAATGCTGAAACTTGCCATAAAAGATGGATACAACACCAAGGGCTTTGTTGTGAAGTTGAAAATGTGAAAGGGAGTTGGCAAAAGAGAAGTGACGCCTGAGTAGAATGTCACATTTGATTTCAGAATCTCCAGTTTCTTATAAACTGGGTACCTGACAACTGCTTGCCAAATAAATAAATACTAGTGGAAGAAAAGCTATGATCAACCTAGATAGCATATTGAAAAGCAGAGACATTACTTTGCCGACTAAGGTCCATCTAGTCAAGGCTATGGTTTTTCCTGTGGTCATGTATGGATGTGAGAGTTGGACTGTGAAGAAGGCTGAGCACCGAAGAACTGATGCATTTGAACTGTGGTGTTGGAGAAGACTCTTGAGAGTCCCTTGGACTGCAAGGAGATTCAACCATTCCATTCTGAAGGAGATCAGCCCTGGGATTTCTTTGGAGGGAATGATGCTGAAGCTGAAACTCCAGTACTTTGGCCACCTCATGCGAAGAGCTGACTCATTGGGAAAAGGCTCTGATGCTGGGAGGGATTGGGGGCAGGAGGAGAAGAGAACGACAGAGGGTGAGATGGCTGGATGGCATCACTGACTCGATGGACGTGAGCCTGAGTGAACTCTGGGAGTTGGTGATGGACAGGGAGGCCTGGCGTGCTGCGATTCATGGGGTCGCAAAGAATCGGACACGACAGAGTGATTGGACTGAGCTGAACTGAGAGAGGCCAGCAGGCTCTAGTTTACATGTGGGGAAATGGCTATGCTGAAAAAAGACAGTTAAAGTTGGCTCTTCTTATGTGTTTTTTTTTTTTTTTGAGAACTATTTCAGCCATTCTTACATTGATTCATTCATTCATTTAACAAGCAGTGAGCTTACCCAATTGTCCAGTCATTGGAGATAAAGGAGATATAAGACATAGATCGTGTCCTTAAGGAGCTTGCAATTTAATTAAGACAGACACAAACATTTGAATATAAGTACACTCATCAAGCATGGGAGACATGTCAGACCATATGGAAGTCATATAAAAAGGAATAGTAATTTCTGGATGGAGATTCAGATAAGGCTACAGGGGGAAAGTACAGTTGAAAGATGAACAGATATTTTACAGAAATAAAGGGATGGTAAGGGAATTATAGACAGCAGAGACAAGCTGAGCAAAATCTAAAGTCATCACATATCAAGGCAAATTCAGGGAAATGCCGAGAGATCTAGTTGACTAGAGCTTACTGATTAGACTGATTAGTTGGAGGGTTGGGTGGCCTAATGGTGAAACCAGAATGGGAGGAAAAAGATGGATGTCAAAGCACATATGATTCTGTGGTAAGGATACAACACTCAGATTTAAGATGCATTTATTCTGTCTCCTTGTTAGTATAGCACTGCAAAGTGTTCCTAGCTGTTAACAAAAGGAATATAGTAAAAAATAGTATAGACTTCTTTGGAAAAATGTTACATTTCAAACTCAGCATCTTCTGAATGCTTTTGCATCCTTACCATGCATTCCATTGGACTTTGAGTGATTGATAGGGAATAAAAGCAAGAGAAGCAGCTATTTCTTTATATGTGCTTGGATTATGAGACCTTTCTAAAAGATCTAGAAGAAGTAGAAGCTATTTAATGATTAGGAAGAAAACTCCTGTCTGATCAAAAGAATTCAGCAGGCAAACAGATGGAACCATTTATTGAGAGCTTCAGTGGTGTTTTACTCCACTCAAGGACAATATTTTGCTATTTTATGAATGAGTTGTAGTTAAGTGTCTTGCAATGATTATTCCTATTTGTATTAAAACTGAAAACAATCTGGAAAGCTTACTTGTATTTGACAATTACCTTTTCTAATTATGGTTTATAAATGACTTTTGCATAGACTTATTTTGTTCGATGCAAGGGAAATAAGATAGGTGTTATTAGGCTGATTTTAAGGATTAAAAACAAAATCAAAGTTCACAGAGTTGGAATAAACGGCCAACAATCACAAGGCAATTAACTATAGACCCACCAAGGCTATAAGGTGGGTTTCCAGGCACATATTCCCCAGGTTCTGGAATGTGTGGCTCTTCACACTGAACAGATGTAGAGCAAAGATCCATGTCCAAAAGCATTACATTTGAAAGACAGGCTAGACCTCCAGAGTCCCGGTCCAGGAGATCTTGAAAACAGAGAATGACAAACATCACCTTTCAAAAAGCCAAGCTCTAAGTGGGAAAGTTGCTCCCAAATTAGAAGTCAAGAAGATAAAAAGGACAGTCAGGTGGATTTCTGGGGGCAGTTTGTGTTTTGTAATGCAGTCATGGAAGAGCTGAAGAGAACAAAGAGAAAGTGTACAGAGAATTCATTTTCTCTGTTTGCAGCTGAGAAGTGTGTTAGGGTTGAAGAAATCGGAGTACTTGACATTACTTTGCCAACTAAGGTCCGTCTAGTCAAGGCTATGGTTTTTCCAGTGGTCATGTATGGATGTGAGAGTTGGACTGTGAAGAAGGCTGAGCACTGAAGAATTGATGCTTTTGAACTGTGGTGTTGGAGAAGACTCTTGAGAGTCCCTTGGACTGCAAGGAGATCCAACCAGTCCATTCTGAAGGAGATCAGCCCTGGGGTTTCTTTGGAAGGAATGATGCTAAAGCTGAAACTCCAGTACTTTGGCCACCTCATGCGAAGAGATGACTCATTGGAAAAGACCCTGATGCCAGGAGGGATTGGGGGCAGGAGAAGAAGGGGATGACAGAGGACGAGATGGCTGGATGGCATCACTGACTCAATGGACGCGAGTCTGAGTGAACTCCGGGAGTAGGTGATGGACAGGGAGGCCTGGCGTGCTGCGATTCATGGGGTTGCAGAGTCGGACATGACTGAGCAACTGAACTGACTGAATTTGGCAGTGCTCTGGCATGTGGCTGTCATGGTAGAATTAAGGCTGCATGCACTTATCACAAATACCTTGCATTTATCATTTCAGACCCACCTTCATCCCCATGTTTGGACTGATTGTTGTTCAGTTGCTCAGTTGTGTCTGACTCCTTGTGACCTCATGCACTGCAGCACGCCAAGCTTCCCTGTCCTTCACCATCTCCCAGAGCTAGCTCAAACTCATGCCCACTGAGTCGCTGATGCCATCCAACCATCCCATCCTCTGTCATCCCCTTCTCCTCCTACCCTCAGTCTTTCCCAGCATAAGGGTCTTTTCTAATGAGTAGGCTCTTCATGTCAGGTGGCCAAAGTATTGGAGCTTCACCATCAGTCCTTCCAATGAATATTCAGGACTGATTTCATTTAGGATGTATTGGTTTGATCTCCTTGCAGTTCAAAAGACTCTCAAGAGCCTTCTTCAATACCACCATTAAAAGCAGAAATTCTTCAGCGTTCAGCCTTTTTTATGGTCCAACTCTCACATCCTACATGACTACTGAAAAAACCATAGCTTTGACTATACAGACCTTTGTTGGGAAAGTAAGGTCTCTGCTTTTTAATGTGGTGTCTAGGTTTGACTATCATGTAATATATAACAATGAGGCTCTCTAGCCTTCTGGCTTTCAACTGGGTTCAGAAAATAGGAAGCACAGATGGGAGACTGGAGGGAAAGAAAAGTATGAGAAATTAGAGTACTGAAGTCCCTGCCCTCAAGATACAGCTGTTCCCTCAACCAAAGCCCTCTCCACACAGCTTATCCTGTCTCTGTTTTCCAGTATCTCTTTCCTCCTCTTGCCCTTTAAAGTCTATGCATGGCAATGGCTAAATATTACTCATCCAGAATAACTGATTATCCTTAAATCCTACTCATATGTTTGTAAATAGTTCTTGTATTAAATTCTCCACAAATCATCCCTGCTGAGTCTGTGATCTGTTTCTTACTTTGACTGACAGTGTAAATTGGGGAGAATGCAGAAAGCATAAGAGACCATCTCTGAGAATATAAGGGAAATTTTCCCTTAGCCATTTTGCTTAAGCAAATGAAAACTCTACTTTTTAAGAAAGTCATACAATTTTATTTATGCTTTTCTTTTACATGTGCACATAGAATATCTTGAGACAAAATTTTATTCAGACATCCATGCTGAGTACTATCTAACTCCATTTTACTTCAACATCTTTTTTAAAGGCTGTATCCATAATTGAAGATTAGCTTGCTTCTTCTCATTCAGGCTGAACCCCTGCTTTTATTCACTCAGGGCAAATGGTACAGGGAAATGATCTTCCCCATCTCATTAACATGTCAAAGTCTTCCTGGCTGCCCAAATATCAAAATGCTGCCCCTAAAAGGAAGAAATACTAATCCCTTTAACTATGAGGTCCTTGTGCCCAGAAATACCTCTTTCTTTGGACAGCAATTGCTTCTGGTATTTAGTCCCTTAAGAATATAAACCCAGGAAGTAACTGCAGCCCTGCACTCCCACTATGAAGCGGTTCCAAGATTCTCATGTGTATTTTTGGAAAGACTAATTGCTTATGAGTGACATGGTTTATCAGAAGATGTAGTACTCCTGGAAGCTGTTAAAGGTATTTCCCAATCTTTTCTATAGCAATGGTTAGAATAGGATTCCAGTAGTTTGTTTACCTGTCTCAACATCAACATTGATCAGATAAAGAGAGACTTGTATCTACCAATGAATGATTCAAGATCTTCAAGTGTGTGTGTGTGTCTTGGGGAGAGGACCTCTTCAAAGTCCCAAGTAGTGAAATAAATACATATTTTATTCTAGAAGTCCAGTGTACATTTTGTATAAGTGTGTATCTTCCTTTGTGTGTGCACTAAGTCACTTCAGTCGTGTCCAGCTCTACGTGACCCTATGGACTGTAGCCCTCCAGGCTCCTTTGTCCATGGGGATTCTCCAGGCAAGAATACTGGAGTGGATTGCCATGCCTTCCTCCAGGGGATCTTCCCTACCCAGGGAAAGAACCTGTATCTCACATCCCCTACACTGGTAGCTGGGTTCTTTACCACTAGCTTCACCTGGGAAGCCCAGGTCTCCAGAATTGCAGGTGGATTCTTTAGCAGCTGAGCCACCAGGAAAGCCCATATAGGATATAGATATGCTAAACAGAAGGCCTACTCTTGTTACAGCATTTATATTTTTGAGCAGTGCTTTCTATTAGCAAATTTTGTTTTCTCCTAACTATGAGATCATGTTGGAATTTATATGCTCCTTTTCTTTTTCCTTGATCACGACTGGAAGAGGATGGCCAAGCCAGAGAACAAAAGGGTATCAAGGACAAAATCTATCATGCAAGAATACCCTTTTATTTGTAAACACCATGCTTTACACATCATTATCAGTGATTTATGTGCTTACCAAGCATATAGCTTTATTACTATAATGTGAGCAAATTGCCTGTAATTTGTGGTCCTGGGAACACATATCTATTATTTGGGTCAAAATATGTCTACTCTCTCTAATTTACAATAAATGCTTAACGTAGTCCCAGTCACAGTGGAAATTTCTGAGTTTTCCTCTTCACTGCTTACCCTTATATCTATAAAATGGAAAATAACTAGAGCATATTTCTCAGCTTTGGATGAGACTGACTCCAGTAGGAGTTGGGATGCTGTAGGGTGTACTCAGAAATGATTACTTTTGCCTTTACCAGAATCAGGAGAGCATTGTATTCATTGTAGGAATGGCCTAGAATTTGAAATAAGGAAGACCTGTGGGCAAATTCTTGTCCTTAGGTGCAAGACAAGGGCTTGCTTCAGTCTTCTCCTTGTAGCATTCATAAAGCCAACTTTGTGAGAATTACATGAAAACGTGCGATTTAATGTCTGGCAAAGTTTCCTGTGATCATGTATGGATGTGAGAGTGGAACTGTGAATAAAGCTGAGCGCCGAAGAATTGATGCTTTTGAACTGTGATGTTGGAGAAGACTCTTGAGAGTCCCTGGACTGCAAGATCCAACCAATCCATTCTGAAGGAGATCAGCCCTGGGATTTCTTTGGAAGGAATGATGCTAAAGCTGAAACTCCAGTACTTTGGCCACCTCATGTGAAGAGTTGACTCATTGGAAAAGACTGTGATGCTGGGAGGGATTGGGGGCAGGAGGAGAAGGGGACAACCGAGGATGAGATGGCTGGATGGTATCACGGACTCGATGGACGTGAGTCTGAGTGAACTCTGGAAGTTAGTGATGGACAGGGAGGCCTGGCGTGCTGCGATTCATGGGGTTGCAAAGAGTCGGACATGACTGAGTGACTGAACTGAACTGAACTAAACTGAAAGTACCTATTATATTGTGCATGCATGCTAAGTCTCTTCAGTTGTATCTGACTCTGCCACCCCATGGATTGTAGCCCACCAGGCTTCTCTGTCCAAGGGATTCTCCAGGCAAGAATACTGGAGTGGGTTGCCATGCCCTCCTCCAGGGGATCTTTTTGATCCAGGGATAAAATCTGCATCTCCTATGTCTTCTGCTGGCTTCCCTTGTGGCTCAGCTGGTGAAGAATCTGCCTGCAATGTGGGAGACCTGGGGTCAATCCTTGGGTTGGGAAGATCCCCTGGAGA
>SJYX01013750.1:343763-395454 GCA_006410675.1 Oreotragus oreotragus | reverse complement strand
ATGATGCTAAAGCTGAAACTCCAGTACTTTGGCCACCTCATGTGAAGAGTTGACTCATTGGAAAAGACTGTGATGCTGGGAGGGATTGGGGGCAGGAGGAGAAGGGGACAACCGAGGATGAGATGGCTGGATGGTATCACGGACTCGATGGACGTGAGTCTGAGTGAACTCTGGAAGTTAGTGATGGACAGGGAGGCCTGGCGTGCTGCGATTCATGGGGTTGCAAAGAGTCGGACATGACTGAGTGACTGAACTGAACTGAACTAAACTGAAAGTACCTATTATATTGTGCATGCATGCTAAGTCTCTTCAGTTGTATCTGACTCTGCCACCCCATGGATTGTAGCCCACCAGGCTTCTCTGTCCAAGGGATTCTCCAGGCAAGAATACTGGAGTGGGTTGCCATGCCCTCCTCCAGGGGATCTTTTTGATCCAGGGATAAAATCTGCATCTCCTATGTCTTCTGCTGGCTTCCCTTGTGGCTCAGCTGGTGAAGAATCTGCCTGCAATGTGGGAGACCTGGGGTCAATCCTTGGGTTGGGAAGATCCCCTGGAGAAGGGAAAGGCTACCCACTCCAGTATTCTGGCCTGGAGAATTCCTTGGACTATATAGCCCATGAGATCACAAAGAGTCAGACACTACTGAGCAACTCCCACTTCACTTCTTCATGTCTTCTGCATTGGCAGGCAGGTTCTTTACCACTAGCACCACCTGGGAAGCCCAAATTTTATTTACTTATTTGACTGTGCCAGGTTTTTTAATTGTAGCATGCAAATTCTTGGTTGCAGCATATGGGACTTAGTTCCTTAACAGGGATCAAACGCAGGCCCCCTGCATTGGGAGCTCAGAGTCTTAGCCACTGTACCACCAGGAAATCCATTAGGTCTTTATAAATTATCAATTCTCCTCCTTCCTTGTGTCTCCTCATGTCTCCTCTATCTTGTTTTTAGGGTGGAAGTTAATAGTCAATCATGGTAGAATATAAAAATGCCACAAATGCTTGCCCTGGTATCATCCTTGCCATTGAATGTGACGATGCAGATTCTTTAAACGAAAAGTGAACTCCATCTTCCTTCTTTCCCTTTGCCACTGAGTTGTCCACATGACTTATTTTGGTCAATGGATATTAGCAAACATGATGCAAGCTTAAAGAACTTGTAGTTTGGTACTTGCTCTCTTACCATACTTGAAACTGTGAGACCTCTATGTGAATTACTCAAAGATGGGTATGGTTACCCACTCCAGTATTCTTGCCTAGAGAATTCCACAGATAGAGGAAGCTGGCAGACTATAGTCCATAACATCTCAAGGAGTCAGACACAACTGAGAGACTAATACTTAACTAACCTATTGGAAAATAAGACGCCCTATGGAAAAGAACTTAGGTGCTCCATCCTTCCTCTGGCTAGCTCAGTACCTGATAATCACCTGGTTACAAGGGTAGCATGCCATAGGCTCAGATCAGAAGAGCTACTCAACTTACCCACAAAATTATGAGCTAACAAAAATTGTTTTTATTCTAGCTACCAGGTTTTGTGGTGCACAGCAAAATCTAACTGATATACAAATTAAGTTTCTTATTATACTCAAAATTCTGACATGGAAGAAATGGATTTCTAATAATACATACTGCCCTTTTTTTTTGTTGGGGGGGGGGGGGGGGCTTTCCTGGTGGCTCAGACAGTAAGAATCTTCCTGCAATGTGAGAGACCTGTGTTCAACTCCTGGGTTGGGAAGATCCCCTGGAGGAGGGCACAGCAATCTACTCCAGTATTCATGCCTGGAGAATCTGCATAGACAGAGGTGCCTGGTAGGCTACAGTTCATAGGGTCTCAAAGAGTCAGACATGACTGAGCAACGAAGTACAGCCCTTTTTTTGGCTTCAGAGTTGTAAGTTTAGAAGAACTAGAATTATGGTGATCCTCTTAGCTCTGACTAGTTAAAGTGTAAATATGGTGTATTCTCAGTATCCTAAGGCTAAAGGGAAGGAAAGGCTTCCCAGGTGGCTCAGACAGTAAAGGATCTGCCCACGGTGTGGAAGACCCAGGTTCCATTCCAGGGTGGGGGCGATGTCCTGGAGAAGGTAATGGCAACCTACTCCATAATTCTTGCCTGGAGCATTCCATGGTCAGAGGAGCCAGGGGGGCTACAGTCCATGGGTGGCAAAGAGTCAGACAGGACTGAATAACTACCACACACACTTTCAAAGGGAAAAGAACTCTGGTTGGTGCTGAGAAATGGAATCAGTTCAGTTCAGTCACTCAGTCATATCCGACTCTTTGTGACTTCATGGACTGCAGCATGCCAGGACGCCAGAATTCTGTGTCCATCGTCAACTCCCAGAGTTTACCCAAACCCATGTCCGTTGAGTCAGTGATGCCATCCAACCATCTCATCCTCTGTCATCCCCTTCACCTCCTGCCCTCAGTCTTTCCCAGCATCAGGGTGTCTTCAAATGAGTGAGCTCTTTGCATTAGGTGGCCAAAGTTTCAGCTTCAATATCAGTCCTCCCAATGAACACTCAGAACTGATCTCCTGTAGGATGGACTGGTTGGATCTCCTTGAAGTCCAAGGGACTCTCAAGAGTCTTCTCCAATGCCACAGTTCAAAAACATCAATTTTTTGATGCTCAGCTTACTTCACAGTCTGACTCTCACATCCATACAAAACTACTGGGAAAACTATAGCTTTGACTAGATGGATTTTTGCTGGCAAACCAATGTCTCTGCTTTTTAATATGCTGTCTAGGTTGGTCATAACTTTCCTTCCAAAGAGTAAGCATCTTTTCATTTCATGGCTGCAGTCACCATCTGCAGTGATTTTGGCACCCAAGAAAGCAAAGTTGGTTACTGTTTCTATTGTTTCCCCATCTATTTGCCATGAAGTGATGGGACTGGATGCCATGATCTTTNAGCTCTTTGCATTAGGTGGCCAAAGTTTCAGCTTCAATATCAGTCCTCCCAATGAACACTCAGAACTGATCTCCTGTAGGATGGACTGGTTGGATCTCCTTGAAGTCCAAGGGACTCTCAAGAGTCTTCTCCAATGCCACAGTTCAAAAACATCAATTTTTTGATGCTCAGCTTACTTCACAGTCTGACTCTCACATCCATACAAAACTACTGGGAAAACTATAGCTTTGACTAGATGGATTTTTGCTGGCAAACCAATGTCTCTGCTTTTTAATATGCTGTCTAGGTTGGTCATAACTTTCCTTCCAAAGAGTAAGCATCTTTTCATTTCATGGCTGCAGTCACCATCTGCAGTGATTTTGGCACCCAAGAAAGCAAAGTTGGTTACTGTTTCTATTGTTTCCCCATCTATTTGCCATGAAGTGATGGGACTGGATGCCATGATCTTTGTCTTTTGAATGTTGAGTTTTAAGCCAACTTCTTCATTCTCTTCTTTCACTTTCATCAAAGGGATCTGCATATCTGAGGTTATTGATATTTCTTCTGGCAATCTTGATTCCAGCTTGTGCTTTTTCCAGCCCAGTGTTTCTCATGATGTACTCTTCATTTAAGTTAAATAAGCAGGGTGACAATATACAGCCTTGACATACATACTCCTTTTCCTATTTGGAACCAGTCTGTTGTTCCATATCCAGTTCTAACTATTGTTTCTTGACCTGCATACAGATATCTCAAGAGGCAGGTCAGGTGGTCTGGTATTCCCATCTCTTTCAAAATTTTCTACAGTTTATTGTGATCCACACAGTTTAAGGCTTTGGCATAGTCAATAAAGAAGATATAGATGTTTTTCTGGAACTCTCTTGCTTTTTCAATAATCAAACAGATGTTGGCAATTTGATCTCTGGTTCCTCTGCCTTTTCTAAATCCAGCTTGAACATCAGGAAGGTCACAGTTCACATATTGTTGAAACTTGACTTGGAGAATTTTGAGCATTACTTTGCTAGTGTGTGAGATGAGCACAATTGTGTGGTAGTTTGAGTGCTCTTTTGCATTGCCTTTCTTTGGGACTGGAATGAAAGCTGACCTTTTCCAGTCTTGTGGCCACTGCTGAGTTTTTCAAATATGCCGGCATATTGAGTGCAACACTTTCACAGCATCATTGTTTTATTCCAGCACCATGCAGCCGAGAAATTGAATATCCCCACCATATCAGTAAACCAGGATGTCACAATCATTAGCCATTCTAGCTCTCAAGGGCACTCTGGAAGAAGAAAACATGCTATCCGACGGCCAATAGGTTATATATAGCCTCTTCCTGCAATGAATTCTAGGGAGGCCAGAATGTGAAAAAACACAGGATACTTGACCAGGATAGCTGAGATGCATATGAAAAGAATGATTTCAGTGAGCCCAGACTTTCATCTTCCCATAAGAACCTTTGCATCTTCTCATAAGTACTAATTTCCTTAACTTGGGATATCTGGTTTTCTTTAATATTCATAACAATATTCTTTTTGATGTTTAGACTACCTGACTTTTGTTACAAAGCTTCTATACACCCTGGCACTTTCCCTCACCTCCTCAGAGCTGTTCCCTCAGGATCACTTGGGATGTTGTCTCCCAGACTTAAAGCCCTAAATTTTCCTACCAAATAAAGCATAACTCTCAACTTTTAGGTTGTGACTATTTTTTAAGTCAATAGTGCTATGGAAAGAAGTACTCAATTAGGAGGAGAAGAGATACATAATGTTTAAAGGAGCTAATTTGCAGAAGAATCTAAATCAACCATCCTTAATGATCAAAGAGGGTGTAATGTTGCCAGTTAGGCTATACAATCAGAGCAATGGAGACGTGCTACCAAAGTCACAGTGTGGGGACTGATTAAACCAAAGGAAGGAGAGCATCTCAGCAGAAATATTCTTATAAATAAAGCCCCTGTTGAAGGGAATGGAAGTAACGGAATGGCATGGAAAACATGGTCTCTTGGGCTACCTGAGCACCTAGGACCTTACTCTTTAGGAAACAAACCTTGAACCTGGCACTAATGAGGGTGTGGTAGTCACTCAGTTGAGTCCGACTCTTTGTGACCCCATGGACTGTAGTCCACCAGGCTCTTCTATCCATGGAATTCTCCAGGCAAGAATTCTGGAGTGGGTCGCCACTTCCTTCTCCAACTAATGAGAGAGATGTTGAGAAATACAAGAGTAAGACTCCAACACTGAAAAATTAATAAGTGCTAGCTGTTTCACTTTCTATATATTTCCTGCTTGTAGAATGATGGACCTGTGGGGGATGGGCAGGAGTGAATTTGCTGTTGGAAGCAATGGGTGGAGTCAGTTCTGAGAAACTGGCAGGGAATTGGCAGTGAGAACAAGGAGAGGGATAATAATGAGGATTAGGGTTAGGGTTAAGGTTGGGTTAGGGACATTATAGGTACATGTAATAGGAACATTAATATAAAAGAGACATAAAAATTATCTGTGTGTAGTAGGTTATCACTCAAAGACAAAAGGATTTTGTCTTTCTCCAATTAATCCAGTATTCAGAGTTTAGCAGCAAATATTCTGATCATTTTCATTTTCCCTTCAATTGTGAGACACATAAACCTTCAAGACTTCCAGCCTCAGTGCAAGGTAGGAATCCCTACCCGAGCAGTGCATGGCACTGCCTGAATACAGGTTATGGAGGCCAACACTCATTCATCTTACTGAACCATGAAATTCTTCTGTTACAATGCATTGGTGGAGAACCGCATGTGTTTGTGAGATTTGATTTGAATTTTTCACTTAAACTTTCTTTTTTAACCATTCAGCATTCAGATTTTTGCAAAATGTCGTAAGTTAAGAAAAACAGGAAATATATATCAAACAGGAAAAGATAAAGTGATTAGTAATTATATACCTTACATTCACATACTTGAAATTTCCAAGAGAATTGAAAATTTGTTAAAATTATTGCTCCCAAAAGAATATCGTGAGATAGCCAGATATAATGTGTTACATTTCTTTTTTAAATTAATAACCAGTTAAGAAGGGTAATTTTGAAAGTTCACGTCTAGGATAGCAACCAAGCTGTAAAATATCTAGAAATAACTAGAGAATATGTAAGGCTCATAAACAATAAAACCTTCCTGAAGGGCATAATACAGAACCTGAATTGCTGACAAAATACTGCCTTCCTGGATGGGATAACTAAAAATTGTAAAGATGTCAATTTCCACTAAGTTATCTTGTAAACATAGGGTCACTCACATCAAAATCTTTTTTTTTCCTAAAACCTTGACAACTTGATAATAACTTTTAACTGGAAGAATAAATACATGGAGATAGGCAAGAAAATTGTAAGAATAATGAGAAAGAACTTGGTCTGCCAGATATAAAAATTTACTGAAAGCTATAGTAATTAAAGTAGCATATTGCAGGTATAATAATCAACAGATAGATCATTAGAAAATAATAGAAATTCCCAAGATTTATCCATGTTTGTATGAATTGCGTGTTTCTTAAAGGTTGCATTTCCATCCAGAGAGGGAAAGATGGATTATTCAGCAATTGAGTTGGCATTTGGAAATAAAATTAGGAATAACCCACAACCTGTTAAGTAACATTAGACTCCAAAGTACATCTACTAGATTAGATGTTTAAATTGGAGGAGAAGACCAGAAACTACAGCCCTTGGAGAATATTTATTCTTCAACAAGTCTTTCTGCATCTGAATAATAAATATTTTCCAATATAAACAAATAAAGGAAAAAATGGATAGATTTGGGTCAATAAAAATGCTTATCTTCTAGTTTAAGATAAACACTAAAGTAGGAAAACATCTGCAAAGAAAATTCCAGCAAGAAGTTAATACACATGATATATAAAGAATGCCTATCCATTAGCTTTTAAAGATCTATTTTTTAAGTGGCAGAGCATGAACCAGCACTCCCCAGAAAAAGAAATGTAACTCAACTGAATATATAAAATATCCTCTTGTTAGACAATAAATGCAAATTTTTGAAAAATCAGATTTTCTATCATATTAGCATACACACTTTAAAAGTGTGAGTTTGTGAGTCTATAAAGAAAGTGAAATAATCAGACACATCTCTTGATCTGTATGCCTAATACTGTATGGCCCTCCTTTGCTGTAATTACTCAATAGCTGCTTGCTTTCGTAAACACCACCCACTCAGAAATGAGTTAACGCACATGCAGAAAGTAATGTAGCCATGATAATTGTCTAATTTGGATTTAGAAACATACAAATTACTTTGAAGTTTATAACTTTCAGTGAGCTAGCCCCTGAACTGTTTGCAAGGAGATAAACCCTCAAATAAAGAGAAGATATTTAGAAATATTTATAGCAACATGGCTGAGTTGCCTTATGCATTTTTAAATTAACTAATCAATGATTGCAGCTTGTAGTTTTAATTTAATTTTTTGTAATTAATGTTTAATATTTTATATGTGAATATTAGTACTAGAACCCTTTCTTCTCATTTTCCCTTCCTTTTCTTTGTTTTTACATTTTCCCTTCACATCTCTTCCTTGACCTTCCAGTCTCCCCCCACTCCCTTTCCTTTCCCCAGTGTAGGAACCTGTGTGGTGGATGAAACTGGGGAGGGGAGAGAGGAACAGAGCTATGCAGAGGCAAGGGAAAATGTAGGAGCCATGACCATGGTGGGTGGAGGAAATGACCACTATGGTTGACACACTGGCTCCGTTAAAGAAGCGAGCATAATGGTTAAGCAAATCAGTAAACATATTGAAAATAATGAAGACAATTTTCTCATTGTCAGAGAAGATATTTACAACTACAGAAATGAGGGAAGGCTAGACAGAATCTTTTCATGTGGAATTCAAATGAGAGGTGTCAATATAAACACATACCTTTTAAAATAAGTATATGTGCAGATAGATAATGTAAAAGTGATATAGACATACATAGTAATGACATGTAACACATATATATAAAACACCTATCTATGTCATCACTATACACATGTATAGGCTTCCCAGGTGGCTCAGTGGTAGAGAATTTGCCTGCCAAGCAGGAGATGCGGGTTCAGTCCCTGGGTTGGGAAGATCCCTTGAAAAAGGAAATGGCAAGCCACTCTAGTATTCTTGCCTGGGAAAATGCATGGTCAGAGAAGCCGGGCAGACTACAGTCCATGGGGTCACAAAAGAGTCAGACACGACTGAAGCAACTTAGCACATACACACATGGGGATATATATGCATATATATGTACATATACATATATATATAACATATGTATATGAATAATATAAATATTATAATATTTTCTAGCTTTATCCACTGATGGGGCCCGTTACTGATAACAAGGAGGTACTCAGCTCAGTCTTCTTAGTCTAGCAAGTAATGATGGAACAGATCTGCTTAACTGAAGGAGAGTCTCACACAGACTGGCTGAGAGCAAGATACTATATTTGAGCCTCTGGATCCTTGTGAATACTCATGCACTTTACATGGTTGTTGTTCAGTTACTAAGCTATGACCAACTCTTTGTGACTCCATGGACAGGGGGTCCAAGCATGCCAGGCTTTCCTGCCCTTCACTATCTCCCTGAGTTTGCTTAGACTCATGTCCACTGAGTAGATGATGCTATCCCACCATCTCATCCTCTGTTGCCCCCTTCTCCTATTGCCTTCAGTCTTTCCCAGCATCAGGGTCTTATCCAGTGAATCAGCTCTTTGTTTCAGGTAGCCAAAGAATTGGAGTTTCAGCTTCAGCATTAGCCCTTTCAGTGGATATTCAAGGTTGATTTCCTTTAGGACTGACTAGTTTTATCTCCTTCCGGCACAATAATTTGAAAGCATCAATTTTTGAAAAAGGCAAGGGTAGGAAGGTTTATCAAAAAGAGTCTTTGGAAAGACTCAGAACTAGAGAACCATGATCCATACACAGCATTGAGGCAGAAACATCAGGGGAGAATTCAATGACTCAGAAGACCAAAAGTCACTGTGCATGAGTTTATTAAAATGAAGATTCTATTAGTGAGAAGACTGAGGCATGCTCTTGGGGGAAGGAACCCATGCACCCACTCCTCAGGGTCCTGCCATTGTGAGGGATGGGATTACAAAGAAATCCCTGCAATCAGAGATTCAAGATTTTGAGTTTTAAACATCTGCTGTGCATTCAATTTCCTTCACTTGATGTCCATCTGATTACTCTAAAGTCTCTTGCTGACTCCTAGTACTGCTATGCTTGCTCTGCACTAAATAAGTCAAACTTGGATCAGCATGGCTCTAGAAGAATAAGATATGTGCCAGATACACTCAGGGAAGCAATTCCACAGCAGAAGAAAATCATCACCATCATCAGTGTTAGGTTTGGATGCTTCAAAGCAGAGAAAACAAAAATGAACTGTGGCAGTCAGAGAGCCCAGGAGAGCTTCAGAAATCCCGTTTCTATGAGAACATTTGAATATCTTTGAAGACATTTTATTTATTTATTTATTTAATTTATTTATTTATCCCGTTTACTTAGAGTTGTTGTTGGGGACTGGTCTTCTGAAAATATTCAAGAATTCTACTTTTCCAGGCCTTATACATTTCTAAAAGTTTGAAGATCTCTGTGATATCCACTATGACCTTCCCTGAGTTCCAAAGGGCAGATTCAAACAACTGCTAATCAAGGGAAGAGTGGCCATGAAAGGCAAGATTAAAGGAACCAGAGAAGTTCATCAAGATTAGGAAGCCATCTTAGATGAGATTAAAGGAGTGTAGCCCCATCCTTGAGCCAAAACTGTTAAATCTCTTCATCAAACTCCCCTGGATTGGGGCACAGTTTTCCACTGCCACTTTATCTCTCTTTGTCTGGCAAAGCAATTAAAGCTATTATTTTCTACTTCACCCCAAACTATGTCTGTGAGATTTGATTCAGTACTGGTGCATACGTGCTGATCTTTCAGCATTGGTAGCAGAATACGCCACCTCTCAATATGCTACTTTGACATAAGGACTGAAGGCGATTGAGCTGAAGGTGACAGAGAAGTTACAAAATTGGTCCCTGCCCGCCCTTCTTCTACTTGCCTAAAAACTGAGGTCATTCATTTGTGTCCAACTCTTTGCGACCCCATGGACTGTTGCCTACCAGGCTCCTCTGTCCATGGGATCTTCCAGGCAAGGGTACTGGAGTGGGTTGCCATTTCCTTCTCCAGGGGATCTTCCCAACCCAGGGATCAAACCCAGGTCTACCACACTGCAGGCAGATGCTTTACCATCTGAGCCACCAGGGAGGCCCTATTTGCCAAAAAGCAGGTCATAAAGTAACAAAGGTATCCCTCCTCCCCTCTCTATCAGACAGCTTTAGGTCCTTATCAAGGAAGAATGCACCAACTTAAATCTGTATAACAAACCTCACTCTTGTTTACCTTGTTTTACCAGAAAGTCTCCCTATTACTCTATACCTTTCTTTCTTTCATATTTAGTTGAAGATGGTATTTTAGCTGGAGTTCTAAGCCACTTCTTAGAGTTATTCATTTTTCCTTGGTTATGTTTTATGTGTATCTTCTGTTAATAAATTTTTATTTGATTTTCTCTTCTTATTTTATGTTTCAAAATAAGAAACAGGGGTTTCAGTCAAGAACTCAGGAAGATAGAGGGAAAATTATTTTTCCTCCTTTACATGAATGAGTGAGTTTTTCTGTTTATTTTAAGTTGGATTTTAAGAGGTATGCTATACTAAGAAAAATATTTGCAAAGTGTGTTCGTGGGGGAATGTAGGACTCACATTTCTGCAAAAGGGAAATATGCTATATACTATGATGTAGAAAATTTCTGAATGAGGCCTCAGGTCACCCAAAACATGACTCTCTAAAATGTAATATGATGTCTTCATATCACAGATATATTTGACATATCTTTCATTTAATATATTGATAGAATCCTTTTTTGCACAGCTTATGTTGTTTGAAAATATCTTCAACCAAGAATAGTAGATTGAAATTTGTGCAATTAATTTCTATTGGAAAACAGAAATTTGGAATGATCTAGTTTATATATTCAATCTAGTTTCTATTTTCAGCATATAGATTCAAGGAGCAAGTATAAAAGTTTTGTAGTAATCCTTGACTTTTATTTAACACACATGTGTAGAATGGCTGCTAAGTGCCAGGCCATTTTCCTAAGCACTTTATAAACATCAATTCCTGGAATTCTTTCATGGTCCAGGGGTTAGGACTCCACTCCTCCACTGCTGGGGGCCCAGGTTCAATCCCTGGTCAAGGATTCCACAAGCTGCATGGCAGAGCCAGAAATTTACATAAATAAATACAAATCCAGTAAGTCATAACTCCATGAGATGGATGCTACTTTTATCTCTATTTGAAGCTTCACAATATTTAACCCAATCTGATTTTATAATGATTTTTTCCTTGTAAGCTTACTTAATATTTAATGAGGTAATGGATTTGAAAGACAATCACAAGAGAGGCACATAGCCCTTTGCTAATTCAACTTTTCCTCCAACTCTGGACAGAAGTTGGGCTTGATAAATTAGTTACTCCACATTTTGACCACTAAACACGTCTTTAATTTCTTTGCATCATCTTATTTTTGTTTTTTTAGACCTATAACAGATTTGCCTGTATTTTGAATTCAGGCATACTGACTAAAGCCTTCTGAATAAATTATCAATTTAAACCTAAAAGAAAAAAAAGTAGGGAACAAATGTCCATTTTGAATCATCACAGAACAATTAGTTCTCTCATGAGATAAAGTAATTTACAACGTGTTGATGTAAACAGCAAAGGATGTCACCCTTTCTCATAATCCTTTCATGACAGCACAAGAGGACGAGAAGGCAGTATGAAACATCTAAGCTCAACAGCTTGTTAGCTAATTTCATCATTTTTGCGAAAAGAAAGTGAAAGAAAACAGAAACATTCACTCATGTAGAATAGCTCTAGAAATCTTGACAGGTGGTTCAAGAAGAAAAACTCCCTTACAGGCATACCTCATTTTGTCACTTTCAATTTATTGCACTTCACAGACAATGTGCTTTTTACAAATTGAAGGTTTGTGGCAACCTGTATTGAACAAGTCTATTGATGCCATTTTTCCAATAGCACTTGTTCACATCATATCTCTGTATCACATTTTGGTAATTCTTTAGAATTATCAACTTACCAATTAGAAAAAGAATTATAAATGTTTTCATCATTATTGTACTTGTTATGATTATCTGTGATTAGCGCTCTTTGATGTGATGGTAATCTGTGATAAGTGATGTAATTGTGGCATTTTTAGCGATAAAGTATTTTTAATTAAGATATAATGCTACTGCATGCTTAACAGACTACAGTATAGTAAATATAACTTTTATATGCACTGGGAAACCAAAAGATTCATGTGATTCACTTTATTGCATTATTCACTTGTTGAGATGATCTGGAACCAAAAGTGTAATATCTCCGAGCGATTTCTGTGTTTACAATTAACCAGGAGCTCAGAGATAGTGGGAAGATTTACAAAACAGAATAAAAAGAGGCTCTTGATATAAGCAAAACCAATAAATAATATTGGAAATCTCCCTAATATGAGCTAAAAAATCAAATTCGTAGGTGAGTGACTTTGGTATGTTAAAAGATTCATAGAACTTCCTCCTTTGACATGGAAGAGATCTTCATATTGCATCATCTCAATCATTCAGGACATATATTAAGTATTAATATAANCTTTTTTTTTCCTAAAACCTTGACAACTTGATAATAACTTTTAACTGGAAGAATAAATACATGGAGATAGGCAAGAAAATTGTAAGAATAATGAGAAAGAACTTGGTCTGCCAGATATAAAAATTTACTGAAAGCTATAGTAATTAAAGTAGCATATTGCAGGTATAATAATCAACAGATAGATCATTAGAAAATAATAGAAATTCCCAAGATTTATCCATGTTTGTATGAATTGCGTGTTTCTTAAAGGTTGCATTTCCATCCAGAGAGGGAAAGATGGATTATTCAGCAATTGAGTTGGCATTTGGAAATAAAATTAGGAATAACCCACAACCTGTTAAGTAACATTAGACTCCAAAGTACATCTACTAGATTAGATGTTTAAATTGGAGGAGAAGACCAGAAACTACAGCCCTTGGAGAATATTTATTCTTCAACAAGTCTTTCTGCATCTGAATAATAAATATTTTCCAATATAAACAAATAAAGGAAAAAATGGATAGATTTGGGTCAATAAAAATGCTTATCTTCTAGTTTAAGATAAACACTAAAGTAGGAAAACATCTGCAAAGAAAATTCCAGCAAGAAGTTAATACACATGATATATAAAGAATGCCTATCCATTAGCTTTTAAAGATCTATTTTTTAAGTGGCAGAGCATGAACCAGCACTCCCCAGAAAAAGAAATGTAACTCAACTGAATATATAAAATATCCTCTTGTTAGACAATAAATGCAAATTTTTGAAAAATCAGATTTTCTATCATATTAGCATACACACTTTAAAAGTGTGAGTTTGTGAGTCTATAAAGAAAGTGAAATAATCAGACACATCTCTTGATCTGTATGCCTAATACTGTATGGCCCTCCTTTGCTGTAATTACTCAATAGCTGCTTGCTTTCGTAAACACCACCCACTCAGAAATGAGTTAACGCACATGCAGAAAGTAATGTAGCCATGATAATTGTCTAATTTGGATTTAGAAACATACAAATTACTTTGAAGTTTATAACTTTCAGTGAGCTAGCCCCTGAACTGTTTGCAAGGAGATAAACCCTCAAATAAAGAGAAGATATTTAGAAATATTTATAGCAACATGGCTGAGTTGCCTTATGCATTTTTAAATTAACTAATCAATGATTGCAGCTTGTAGTTTTAATTTAATTTTTTGTAATTAGTGTTTAATATTTTATATGTGAATATTAGTACTAGAGCCCTTTCTTCTCATTTTCCCTTCCTTTTCTTTGTTTTTACATTTTCCCTTCACATCTCTTCCTTGACCTTCCAGTCTCCCCCCACTCCCTTTCCTTTCCCCAGTGTAGGAACCTGTGTGGTGGATGAAACTGGGGAGGGGAGAGAGGAACAGAGCTATGCAGAGGCAAGGGAAAATGTAGGAGCCATGACCATGGTGGGTGGAGGAAATGACCACTATGGTTGACACACTGGCTCCGTTAAAGAAGCGAGCATAATGGTTAAGCAAATCAGTAAACATATTGAAAATAATGAAGACAATTTTCTCATTGTCAGAGAAGATATTTACAACTACAGAAATGAGGGAAGGCTAGACAGAATCTTTTCATGTGGAATTCAAATGAGAGGTGTCAATATAAACACATACATTTTAAAATAAGTATATGTGCAGATAGATAATGTAAAAGTGATATAGACATACATAGTAATGACATGTAACACATATATATAAAACACCTATCTATGTCATCACTATACACATGTATAGGCTTCCCAGGTGGCTCAGTGGTAGAGAATTTGCCTGCCAAGCAGGAGATGCGGGTTCAGTCCCTGGGTTGGGAAGATCCCTTGAAAAAGGAAATGGCAAGCCACTCTAGTATTCTTGCCTGGGAAAATGCATGGTCAGAGAAGCCGGGCAGACTACAGTCCATGGGGTCACAAAAGAGTCAGACACGACTGAAGCAACTTAGCACATACACACATGGGGATATATATGCATATATATGTACATATACATATATATATAACATATGTATATGAATAATATAAATATTATAATATTTTCTAGCTTTATCCACTGATGGGGCCCGTTACTGATAACAAGGAGGTACTCAGCTCAGTCTTCTTAGTCTAGCAAGTAATGATGGAACAGATCTGCTTAACTGAAGGAGAGTCTCACACAGACTGGCTGAGAGCAAGATACTATATTTGAGCCTCTGGATCCTTGTGAATACTCATGCACTTTACATGGTTGTTGTTCAGTTACTAAGCTATGACCAACTCTTTGTGACTCCATGGACAGGGGGTCCAAGCATGCCAGGCTTTCCTGCCCTTCACTATCTCCCTGAGTTTGCTTAGACTCATGTCCACTGAGTAGATGATGCTATCCCACTATCTCATCCTCTGTTGCCCCCTTCTCCTATTGCCTTCAGTCTTTCCCAGCATCAGGGTCTTATCCAGTGAATCAGCTCTTTGTTTCAGGTAGCCAAAGAATTGGAGTTTCAGCTTCAGCATTAGCCCTTTCAGTGGATATTCAAGGTTGATTTCCTTTAGGACTGACTAGTTTTATCTCCTTCCGGCACAATAATTTGAAAGCATCAATTTTTGAAAAAGGCAAGGGTAGGAAGGTTTATCAAAAAGAGTCTTTGGAAAGACTCAGAACTAGAGAACCATGATCCATACACAGCATTGAGGCAGAAACATCAGGGGAGAATTCAATGACTCAGAAGACCAAAATTCACTGTGCATGAGTTTATTAAAATGAAGATTCTATTAGTGAGAAGACTGAGGCATGCTCTTGGGGGAAGGAACCCATGCACCCACTCCTCAGGGTCCTGCCATTGTGAGGGATGGGATTACAAAGAAATCCCTGCAATCAGAGATTCAAGATTTTGAGTTTTAAACATCTGCTGTGCATTCAATTTCCTTCACTTGATGTCCATCTGATTACTCTAAAGTCTCTTGCTGACTCCTAGTACTGCTATGCTTGCTCTGCACTAAATAAGTCAAACTTGGATCAGCATGGCTCTAGAAGAATAAGATATGTGCCAGATACACTCAGGGAAGCAATTCCACAGCAGAAGAAAATCATCACCATCATCAGTGTTAGGTTTGGATGCTTCAAAGCAGAGAAAACAAAAATGAACTGTGGCAGTCAGAGAGCCCAGGAGAGCTTCAGAAATCCCGTTTCTATGAGAACATTTGAATATCCCGTTTCTATGAGAACATTTGAATATCTTTAAATATTTATTTATTTAATTTATTTATTTATCCCGTTTACTTAGAGTTGTTGTTGGGGACTGGTCTTCTGAAAATATTCAAGAATTCTACTTTTCCAGGCCTTATACATTTCTAAAAGTTTGAAGATCTCTGTGATATCCACTATGACCTTCCCTGAGTTCCAAAGGGCAGATTCAAACAACTGCTAATCAAGGGAAGAGTGGCCATGAAAGGCAAGATTAAAGGAACCAGAGAAGTTCATCAAGATTAGGAAGCCATCTTAGATGAGATTAAAGGAGTGTAGCCCCATCCTTGAGCCAAAACCGTTAAATCTCTTCATCAAACTCCCCTGGATTGGGGCACAGTTTTCCACTGCCACTTTATCTCTCTTTGTCTGGCAAAGCAATTAAAGCTATTATTTTCTACTTCACCCCAAACTATATCTGTGAGATTTGATTCAGTACTGGTGCATACGTGCTGATCTTTCAGCATTGGTAGCAGAATACGCCACCTCTCAATATGCTACTTTGACATAAGGACTGAAGGCGATTGAGCTGAAGGTGACAGAGAAGTTACAAAATTGGTCCCTGCCCGCCCTTCTTCTACTTGCCTAAAAACTGAGGTCATTCATTTGTGTCCAACTCTTTGCGACCCCATGGACTGTTGCCTACCAGGCTCCTCTGTCCATGGGATCTTCCAGGCAAGGGTACTGGAGTGGGTTGCCATTTCCTTCTCCAGGGGATCTTCCCAACCCAGGGATCAAACCCAGGTCTACCACACTGCAGGCAGATGCTTTACCATCTGAGCCACCAGGGAGGCCCTATTTGCCAAAAAGCAGGTCATAAAGTAACAAAGGTATCCCTCCTCCCCTCTCTATCAGACAGCTTTAGGTCCTTATCAAGGAAGAATGCACCAACTTAAATCTGTATAACAAACCTCACTCTTGTTTACCTTGTTTTACCAGAAAGTCTCCCTATTACTCTATACCTTTCTTTCTTTCATATTTAGTTGAAGATGGTATTTTAGCTGGAGTTCTAAGCCACTTCTTAGAGTTATTCATTTTTCCTTGGTTATGTTTTATGTGTATCTTCTGTTAATAAATTTTTATTTGATTTTCTCTTCTTATTTTGTGTTTCAAAATAAGAAACAGGGGTTTCAGTCAAGAACTCAGGAAGATAGAGGGAAAATTATTTTTCCTCCTTTACATGAATGAGTGAGTTTTTCTGTTTATTTTAAGTTGGATTTTAAGAGGTATGCTATACTAAGAAAAAATATTTGCAAAGTGTGTTCGTGGGGGAATGTAGGACTCACATTTCTGCAAAAGGGAAATATGCTATATACTATGATGTACAAAATTTCTGAATGAGGCCTCAGGTCACCCAAAACATGACTCTCTAAAATGTAATATGATGTCTTCATATCACAGATATATTTGACATATCTTTCATTTAATATATTGATAGAATCCTTTTTTGCACAGCTTATGTTGTTTGAAAATATCTTCAACCAAGAATAGTAGATTGAAATTTGTGCAATTAATTTCTATTGGAAAACAGAAATTTGGAATGATCTAGTTTATATATTCAATCTAGTTTCTATTTTCAGCATATAGATTCAAGGAGCAAGTATAAAAGTTTTGTAGTAATCCTTGACTTTTATTTAACACACATGTGTAGAATGGCTGCTAAGTGCCAGGCCATTTTCCTAAGCACTTTATAAACATCAATTCCTGGAATTCTTTCATGGTCCAGGGGTTAGGACTCCACTCCTCCACTGCTGGGGGCCCAGGTTCAATCCCTGGTCAAGGATTCCACAAGCTGCATGGCAGAGCCAGAAATTTACATAAATAAATACAAATCCAGTAAGTCATAACTCCATGAGATGGATGCTACTTTTATCTCTATTTGAAGCTTCACAATATTTAACCCAATCTGATTTTATAATGATTTTTTCCTTGTAAGCTTACTTAATATTTAATGAGGTAATGGATTTGAAAGACAATCACAAGAGAGGCACATAGCCCTTTGCTAATTCAACTTTTCCTCCAACTCTGGACAGAAGTTGGGCTTGATAAATTAGTTACTCCACATTTTGACCACTAAACACGTCTTTAATTTCTTTGCATCATCTTATTTTTGTTTTTTTAGACCTATAACAGATTTGCCTGTATTTTGAATTCAGGCATACTGACTAAAGCCTTCTGAATAAATTATCAATTTAAACCTAAAAGAAAAAAAAGTAGGGAACAAATGTCCATTTTGAATCATCACAGAACAATTAGTTCTCTCATGAGATAAAGTAATTTACAACGTGTTGATGTAAACAGCAAAGGATGTCACCCTTTCTCATAATCCTTTCATGACAGCACAAGAGGACGAGAAGGCAGTATGAAACATCTAAGCTCAACAGCTTGTTAGCTAATTTCATCATTTTTGCGAAAAGAAAGTGAAAGAAAACAGAAACATTCACTCATGTAGAATAGCTCTAGAAATCTTGACAGGTGGTTCAAGAAGAAAAACTCCCTTACAGGCGTACCTCATTTTGTCACTTTCAATTTATTGCACTTCACAGACAATGTGCTTTTTACAAATTGAAGGTTTGTGGCAACCTGTATTGAACAAGTCTATTGATGCCATTTTTCCAATAGCACTTGTTCACATCATATCTCTGTATCACATTTTGGTAATTCTTTAGAATTATCAACTTACCAATTAGAAAAAGAATTATAAATGTTTTCATCATTATTGTACTTGTTATGATTATCTGTGATTAGCGCTCTTTGATGTGATGGTAATCTGTGATAAGTGATGTAATTGTGGCATTTTTAGCGATAAAGTATTTTTAATTAAGATATAATGCTACTGCATGCTTAACAGACTACAGTATAGTAAATATAACTTTTATATGCACTGGGAAACCAAAAGATTCATGTGATTCACTTTATTGCATTATTCACTTGTTGAGATGATCTGGAACCAAAAGTGTAATATCTCCGAGCGATTTCTGTGTTTACAATTAACCAGGAGCTCAGAGATAGTGGGAAGATTTACAAAACAGAATAAAAAGAGGCTCTTGATATAAGCAAAACCAATAAATAATATTGGAAATCTCCCTAATATGAGCTAAAAAATCAAATTCGTAGGTGAGTGACTTTGGTATGTTAAAAGATTCATAGAACTTCCTCCTTTGACATGGAAGAGATCTTCATATTGCATCATCTCAATCATTCAGGACATATATTAAGTATTAATATAATTATATCAGTAAAGTTTTCAATAAAATTGGTAGCTGGAGGCCTTCTGAAACAGTTGTTTCTATTTTATGCAACTAAAGGGAAGAGTACCTGGAAATAAGAGACAGAGTCGTGTCCGACTCTTTGCGACCCCATGGACTGTAGCCCACCAGGCACCTCTGTCCATGGAATTTTCCAGGCAAAAGTCCTGGAGTGGGTTGCCATGCCCTCCTCCAGGGGATCTTCCTGACCCAGGGATCAAACCCAGGCCTCCCAAATTGTGGGCAGATTCTTTACCATTTGAGTTTCCCACAGTAAGAGACCAGATAGTGGAAGTCGCTCAGTTGTGTCTGACTCTTAGTGACCCCAATAACTTTTATATGCACTGGGAAACCAAAAGATTCATGTGATTCACTTTATTGCATTATTCACTTGTTGATATGATCTAGAACCAAAAGTGCAATATCTGTGTGTGCGATTTCTGTGTTTACAATTAACCAGGAGCTCAGAGACAGTGGGAAGATTTACAAAACAGAATAAAAAGAGGCTCTTGATATAAGCAAAACCAATAAATAGTATTGGAAATCTCCTTAATATGAGCTAAAAATTCTGAAATTCGTAGATGATTGACTTTGGTATGTTGAAAGATTCATAGAACTTCCCCCTTTGACATGGAAGAGATCTTCATATTGCATCATCTCAATCATTCAGGACATATATTAAGTATTAATATATCAGTAAAGTTTTCAATAAAATTGGTAGCTGGAGGCCTTCTGAAACAGTCGTTTCTATTTTATACAACTGAAGGGAAGAGTACCTGGAAATAAGAGACAGAGTCATGTCCGACTCTTTGCGACCCCATGGGCTGTAGCCCACCAGGCACCTCTGTCCATGGAATTTTCCAGGCAACTTGGAGTGGGTTGCCATGCCCTCCATCAGTAAAGTTTTCAATAAAATTGGTAGCTGGAGGCCTTCTGAAACAGTCGTTTCTATTTTATACAACTGAAGGGAAGAGTACCTGGAAATAAGAGACAGAGTCATGTCCGACTCTTTGCGACCCCATGGGCTGTAGCCCACCAGGCACCTCTGTCCATGGAATTTTCCAGGCAACTTGGAGTGGGTTGCCATGCCCTCCTCCAGGGGATCTTCCCGACCTAGGGATCAAACCCAGGCCTCCCAAATTGTGGGCAGATTCTTTACCATTCGAGTTTCCCACAGTAAGAGACCAGATAGTGGAAGTCGCTCAGTTGTGTCTGACTCTTAGTGACCCCATGGACTGTAGCCTGCCAGCCTCCTCTGTCCATGGGATTTTCTAGGCAAGAATACTGGAATGAGTTGCCATTCCCTTCTCTGGGGGATCTTCCTGACCCAGGGATCAAACCTGGGTTCCTTGCATTGCAGCCAGAGTCTTTACCATCTGAGCCACCAGGGAACCCACAAGAAAACAGATAAGATAATACAAAATACTGCCAATACCTGCCTTTGTCACATGAGTCCCACTTCACGGTTTCAGGACATTGAATATAATTCCTCATGCTATACTGTAGGTCCTTGCTGTTTATCCATTTGTTTAATCATTCATTTAATCAATAGGCTTTTATAAAAAATCTTCTACATGCAGGTTCTTGTTTTTCAGTAGATTTGAACCTTAGAAAGATATAATATAGGATAGACTTTATGAAGTAAATCTTTACAGACGTTTCTTAATTACATGTTGAGTTTCCCTAAACTGAAAGAAAATATATTAGATTTGATTATTTTCAGTAATATTGCTTAATGAGAGTAAACGTTCTATTACTTATCTTCTTGGGAAAGCATTCTTCTTACTAATCAAATCATCCATTTCATAGGGATAGTCATTCCTTTTAGAGACAATATTACTATATATACATATATAACTATGGCTGATTCATGTTGATATTTGGCAGAAACCAACAAAATTCTGTAAAGGAGTTATCCTTCAATTAGAAACAATAACAACAACAACAACAAAAAAAAACACTGTATTGTAAAAAAAAAAATGCTTTCCCCGCAAATTCCTATGTTGAAGTCCTGAGTGTGATGCCCTAGTATGAGAGTACAGGATGTGAGACATGCTTAGGCCATGAGATCCTCATAAATGGGATCCATGCTCTTATAAAAGGTGTCTGAGAGCTCTCTTACCCTTCTATCATGGGAGGACACAGCCAGAGAGCACCAGTCATGAATCAGGAAATGATGTCACCAGATACCAAATCTGCCAGGACCTTGACTTTGCTTCCCAGCCTTCATAACTGTGAGAAATAAACTGTTTATTGCTTATGTCACCCAGTCTAAGGTAGTTTGTTAGAGTAGCTGAAAAGTCTAAGACATCCTGTGATATGCTCTTGGATTTGTGTTTCTTCTTTCCAGATGGATTGCACGGCAATAGGCCTTTATCATATCTTGATTTGCTCACCTTTGAATTTAATCACTTTATGTTGAGGTCTGGAAACCTCACATACACATTCCAGCAACAACAGCAACTTAAAAAAAAAAAAAAAAACTAATTTGGAAGTAAATCAAGAGAAAGCTTATTTCTTTTTTTTGAAACAAAAGAGATTTGGTCCCTGAAGGTGCTTATACTTTTAGATGTTCTCTAACAGAAAACAAAAAACAACCCCTCCCGGCCTGGCAGATCACTGGGGTCATTTGAGATAAGCCCTGCATGCAAATGGCTCCTGGAGATGTTTTATGTCTCACAAAGGAAAGAAAAAAGCTGCCCTAAATGGGGGCTCTTACCTTCGGTATTGTGAAACTCCTTCACCCTTTGATGTATTAAAATATTTAATCAAAATCAAATGCTGCTGCCCCTATTTATACAAGTGCTTTATTATCCTGTACATTATACCACAACCTGCCTGGTTCTTAATGTGACCTAAAGAGCTAGTCGGCATTTATTACAAATGCGAGGCAGTAAGCTTCTGGCTGAGCAATTAATCACTGACAGCAAGGAATTTCTTCTCTTCAGGTGGGGAACCCATCCAAAAATGAAGAAAAATAATCGGGCTAATTAATTCTTATCTGAAAAGAGCAATTAGATAAATGACCTCAAAGAAAGACTTGTCACCCCTAGTGAGACACTGACTTTCTAAATAGAATGTGTCTGAGCCTCTTTTCACCAAGCAAGTGATGCTGTGAAATGGAGAGGACAGAAAGGAGAGGAAGGGAGATGATAGGGGAGCAGGTTAATTAGAAGGAAGGCCGAGGAGGGAGAGGCAGAGACAGAGACAGCAATGGAGAGAGACGGAGAGATCCGGCTTGATCCTGTCTCCTGGCTCTGCAGACAGATAGATGGTTAACAAGATGGAGGAAATGTTTGTGTTGCCCAATGCCGGGGACCTCCTGAGGCCAGGCTGCCGTCCGCTTTATTCTCTGGACCATCTTGCTTCCTGCTGGTGAGCTGCACTTCCTCCCGGGACANTGATCCTGTCTCCTGGCTCTGCAGACAGATAGATGGTTAACAAGATGGAGGAAATGTTTGTGTTGCCCAACGCCGGGGACCTCCTGAGGCCAGGCTGCCATCCGCTTTATTCTCTGGACCACCTTGCTTCCTGCTGGTGAGCTGCACTTCCTCCCGGGACACACTGCTGCTCATGGAAGTTACAAAATGCTGTTGGTGCTGACCTTTGGTCTCTTCCTTTCTAAGCTCCTTGTTTGGGTTTGATCCGCTGGTCATATCCATGCCTGGCAATGGAAACAAGCAAAGGAACAATTCAGCCTCCAAAACCAGCTACTCTAACTACCATTTTTGATGTCCAAAATACACCTTATGTGTTTTTTTCTTTCTTTACAAAATGCTGTTGGTGCTGACCTTTGGTCTCTTCCTTTCTAAGCTCCTTGTTTGGGTTTGATCCGCTGGTCATATCCATGCCTGGCAATGGAAACAAGCAAAGGAACAATTCAGCCTCCAAAACCAGCTACTCTAACTACCATTTTTGATGTCCAAAATACACCTTATGTGTTTTTTTCTTTCTTTTTTTTTTTTCTCTCCTCAAGAAAAATGGAAAAATGTACCTCTTGTTGGTGAGCTGATCCTTCCTTTTCTTTCTCCTCCTCGAGTCCTTCCTCTCTTTCTTATTCTCCACTTTCTCTCTTTCCTTTTTCTTTAGGCAAATTAACATTAACCACCAGGAACATTTAGGGGTAATCCTTCTACAAGCATTGCCTGCTACCAGCGATCTTAAAAACTAAACCCACTGAGGGCCTCAAGTCTCCTGTGGTCCAGTCTTAAGAAGACAACCCTCCTGGAGAACTTGGCCCTGAGGAAAGCCAAGCTCATCACAAGTACATCCCAAATTCTTGGCTCACCTGTATCTTGGTTTTACTGTTTTAAATGTGAGGACCTCAACTCTTCGTCTTTAACTCCTCAAGAAAAATGGAAAAATGTACCTCTTGTTGGTGAGCTGATCCTTCCTTTTCTTTCTCCTCCTCCAGTCCTTCCTCTCTTTCTTATTCTCCGCTTTCTCTCTTTCCTTTTTCTTTAGGCAAATTAACGTTAACCACCAGGAATATTTAGGGGTAATCCTTCTACAAGCATTGCCTGCTACCAGCGATCTTAAAAACTAAGCCCACTGAGGGCCTCAAGTCTCCTGTGGTCCAGTCTTAAGAAGACAACCCGCCTGGAGAACTTGGCCCTGAGGAAAGCCAAGCTCATCACAAGTATATCCCAAATTCTTGGCTCACCTGTATCTTGGTTTTACTGTTTTAAATGTGAGGACCTCAACTCTTCATCTTTAAAGAACACTCTCTATAAGACTACACTCTTCTATTTTTCATTCCTGCAAAAATATCAGAAATAATTTTGTTACAGAAATAAAGTAAATATAAAATCCAGGCTAACTGGAGCCTGGGTAAGAGCATCATTGACATGATTGGGACATGTTACATTCTCTACCGAAACTACATGCTCTGTATCCAAAAATTTCTTTCAAAATAACTTTACCTTTGGCTCTGACACGTGGTCTAAACAATGTATTTACCCGAGCAAAACCTTTTTTCTTCTTTAGTATCTCTTCCTTTTTATATTCATACAATAAACTTTATTTTTAGAGTCACTTTAGATNAATGTTACATTCTCTACCGAAACTACATGCTCTGTATCCAAAAATTTCTTTCAAAATAACTTTACCTTTGGCTCTGACACGTGGTCTAAACAATGTATTTACCCGAGCAAAACCTTTTTTCTTCTTTAGTATCTCTTCCTTTTTATATTCATACAATAAACTTTATTTTTAGAGTCACTTTAGATTTACAGACAAACTTTATTTTTCGAGTCACTTTAGATTTATAGAAAAAAGGCAAAAATAGTATATAGGGTCCCCAAACATCTTGTACTGAGTTTTCCAAATTACTAACATTTTATATTACTATGATACATTTGTTAAAATTACTGAGCCAGTACTGACACATTAAATTCCATATACTATTCATATTTTTGTTTCAGTTTTTACCTAATGTCTTTTCTATTCCAGGAGGTTATCCATGATGCCCTGTTATGGGTAGCTGTCATGTCTCCTTAGGTTCTTCTTGGCTCTGACAGTTTCGCAGTCTTCCCTTGTTTTTGATGACCTAAACCATTTGAAGATTTTGAAGGATACTCCTTAACTGGAATTTTTGAGCTGACTCAAAGCAGGTATAATCTCAGGTAGCTAGATGATGGATTGATAGATAGAGTAGGGTTCCTGTGACCAGCTAATGAATTAGCATTTTATGTGTTGAACATAAGGACAAGTGTATGAGCAACAAGTAATCAGTTAATGTCAGTCCCCTTTGAAAATCTGGTTGTCTGGTAGACTGACCTGTCCGGTACACGGACCTGTCTGGTACACTGACCTGTCCATTCAAGTATCTGCTTCACCAATTTTGGTGGACACCAGCATCAAAGCATTATATGTGCATGCAAATTATGCTGAAAACAAAGGGGGTCTTTGAAATACTGGGTCATGTTCAAAGCACCCTTAAATCTATTTCTCACTTCCACTGTATAATCATAAGGGATTTGATTTAGGTCATACCTGAATGGTCTAGCGGTTTTCCCTACTTTCTTCAATTTGAGTCTGAACTTGGTAATAAGGAGTTCATGATCTGAGCCACAGTCAGCTCCTGGTCTTGTTTTTGTTGACTGTATAGAGCTTCTCCATCTTTGGCTGCAAAGAATAGAATCAGTCTGATTTCGGTGTTGACCATCTGGTGATGTCCATGTGTAGAGTCTTCTCTTGTGTTGTTGGAAGAGGGTGTTTGCTATGACCAGTGCATTTTCTTGGCAAAACTCTATTAGTCTTTGCCCTGCTTCATTCCGCATTCCAAGGCCAAATTTGCCTGTTACTCCAGGTGTTTCTTGACTTCCTACTTTTGCATTCCAGTCCCTTATAATGAAAAGAACATCTTTTTTGGGTGTTAGTTCTAAAAGGTCTTGTAGGTCTTCATAGAACCGTTCAACTTCAGCTTCTTCAGCATTACTGGTTGGGGCATAGACTTGGATTACCGTGATATTGAATGGTTTGCCTTGGAAATGAACAGAGATCATTCTGTCATTTTTGAGATTGCATCCAAGTCCTGCATTTCAGACTCTTTTGTTGACCATGATGGCTACTCCATCTCTTCTGAGGGATTCCTGCCCGCAGTAGTAGATATAATGGTCATCTCAGTTAAATTCACCCATTCCAGTCCATTTTAGTTCGCTGATTCCTAGAATGTCGACATTCACTCTTGCATCTCTTGTTTGACCACTTCCAATTTGCCTTGATGCATGGACCTGACATTCCAGGTTCCTCTGCAGTATTGCTCTTCACAGCATTGGACCTTGCTTCTATCACCAGTCACATCCACAGCTGGGTATTGTTTTTGCTTTGGCTCCATCCCTTAGGTTCCACATTATGTTTATTTATCCCTCCTTTTTAAGTGGTACATATTATTCCATTTTATGGATATATCATAATTTAACTAATGCTCCATAATAAACATCTTTTTTCTGGCTCACGTTATTGTGATTATATGTATATGTGTATATAGATATGTTTGTATGTGTATACACACCTTGACAGTTTCTGAGACCATAGCTCTATGACCCTCCTGATGAATTTTATCAACTTAGAGACAAGTCAGTAGCACACAAGACTGACCATTCCCTAATGACATTGCATTTTTGCTATTTGAGTAGGTGATTTGCATTTCTTTAATGAGGAAATGAAACATCAGAACTTTTAGCATTTGTATTCATTTCCTCAGATTTCTTGTTTATACCTTTCTTTCATTTTTCTAGTAGGTAATTGGTCTGGTTTTTTAAATTGATTTTTATGAGCCTTTTATAAATTAAGATAGTTTTTTATCATACGTTTTGCAAGTGTTTTTCCCGGTTTTGTCTCTTGGCTTTATCTTTTTTTGTCGTGTTCAGTTCAGTCGCTCAGTCATGTCCAACTCTTTGCGACTCCATGAATCACAACACGACGGGCCTTCCTGTCCGTCACCAACTCCCGGAGTTCACTCAAACTCATGTCCATCGAGTCGGTGATGCCATCCAACCATCTCATCCTTTTGGAATTAAATTCTGGCTAGCTTATTAACCTGATCACTTTCAATGAGATAGTTAACTGCTTAGAGCTTGAATTTCCTGAATTGGAGAAGATGGGGATAATGATACCTACTTAATATATGTAAACTTTATACTATTTTCCCTGGAATATAGTGAGTGCCGATAAATGTTAACCATTGTTATTAATAACAACAACCCAACATTTGTTTAGAAGTGAAACTACTTAAAGATCATCTAGTCTACCTTCCTCATTTTGTAAATGAGGAAAAATTAGATATTAAAGGACTTGACTCAGATTATACTGCTAATTAGGGTTAGGGCTTCAGTTCACTTTTTCTGTCCTGAACAGGTGCCTGTTTCACTGCATTGCACTGTTTTCTAATGAAGTGCTTTATATAGCTATTACCACTGTTATATTCTTTTTTTGTTCCACTCTATTTGCTTGGTAAATTTCTGCTTATTTTTAAAGTTTTTGTTTTGCATAACATTTCCTGTGTTATTAATCTCTCTTTTAAACCAGTGTAGTGTGCTCATAATATAGAGCTTTCTTGTTGTGTTATGTTTTAATGTAGAGTTGCTTAAACTTAAGTCTTATGGGCTTTTGGCTTGACTAACAAGTCATTGGATTTGAGTTTGAAAAACTGTGTGTGGCTTAAGAAACTCTTTCTCTGTGTAATATATCTCTTAAGTTTTGAATCTTCCAAGAGTTTTGTCTTAATGAATGGTTAAAAAAGCAAAGGTGACAGGTATAGGAATTTATCACTTGTTATTATTTAAGTATTTGACTAATCCCTTTCTAACTGGGAACACAGAGACTCGTCAAAATATTTCTGCAAGTCTCGATTTAATTTACAGTGTTTGTAGAGAGGCATTTGTTTTCTTGGGGGTGGACCTCACAGCCTTTGAGCCCCTTCCTGTTTTTGAAGATTTCCCTGCTATATATATGGCTTCCCTGGTGGCTCAGAGGGTAAAGCAGTCTGCCTGCAATGTGGGAGACCTGGGTTCGATCCCTGAGTCAGGAAGATCTCCTGGAGAAGGAAATGGCAACCTACTCAAGTATTCTTGCCTGAAGAATCCCATGGACAGAGGAGCCTGGTGTAGACTACAGTCCATGGGGTCGCAGAGTCAGACACAACTGAGCGACTTCATTTTCTCTTCTGCTATTTATATATAGTATGAATCTTGGTGAAATGCAAGGCCCAGCTCCCACTGCACAAGCAGAAAAGGACAATAAATTGCTTTCTTTGCCCAAAGTTTAGGAAATGGGCCATAACCCAAACATGGCTAATTGGATGCTTTTATCTGGAGCCGATACTCAGGCACAGGAAAAGGTGAAGTGTCTGCAATAAAGCATCCAGTTTCCAAAAGGAGAAGTAGTGTCTGTTGTGGCATCTTTTCTCTACCCAGGTGGTTCGTGTCACAAATTTTGATTTTGATTTCTTGCCTTTAAGCCTCCTTACTTGGTTCCTACCCATTTCCTGAGTGTGGTTCTTCACATGTCTCAGCAATTCTGAGAGCTGCTTTTAATATCTGTATGTTTCTGTTCATCAGTGTAAATTGGTTTCTATTGCTTGCAGTTAAGAACCCTATATTAATTTTGCCTGCCTGTCTGCCCTGTTGTGTTATATAGTTTTTGAAGTTAGAACTTATCTTTGTATTTCCAGTATTTATCACATTATCTCTTACCCACCTGTAGCTTAGTTAAATTTGAGTTGAAGTATCTCCAACAATTGACCCTTCCTTCGTTTTTTCCAAAGCTTTTTTTTTTTTTTAACCATGTTCCTCTTTAAAACATATGTTCTTGGTATAAATATTTCTTCATTTCCTCACTCAAAGCTCAGTTTCAAACTACTATGTTCACCTTTTCCTTATTACTATAATAGTTGTGAAAAACAGTAGTAATGATAGCAGTTATATAGGTATAAAACTAACTTCCATTTATAACCTGTTATGACAATCATTTTAGAATTTCAGTTAAGTATTTTCAAATTCTTACTTTCATTACAGCATTATTTACAATAGGCAAGATATGGAAGCAGTCTAATCATCCATCAGTAGATGAATGAAGCATGTGCCATGTGTATATATGATGGAATATTACTCAGCCATAAAAAGAGAGAAATAATGTCATTTGCAGCAACATGGATTGACCTAGAAGTTATCATATTAAGTGAAGTAAGTCAGAGAAAGACAAATACTGTATAGTTTCACTTATATGTGGAATCTAAAAAGCAAAATAAGTAATCAAAACATAACAAAACAGATGCATAGATAAGAGAACAAATAGGTGGTTGCCAGAGGGGAGGAGAGTGGGAGAGTTGAGTGAAATAGGAGATGAAGGGTTATAATCTTCCAGTTACAAAGTAAATGTGTCACAGAGATGAAATGTACAGTGTAGTGAATAGAGTTAATATGATAATGACTTTCTCTGGTGACAGATGGTAACTATACTAATCATGGGGATCATTTTGAAATCTTTGGAAGTGTGATATCACTGTGTTGTGCACCTGGAACTACTGTAGTGTTGTATGTAGGTAGTTTATATTTCAGTTAAAAAATAAGATTACATACATGAAAAGAGCTTTTAGTAACAGCATTTGAAAATATTATTACCAAGAACACTCAAATACGTAAATAAGTCTTAAATGTGTTTCTGTTTTCAGTTCAGTCGCTCAGTTGTATCCGACTCTTTGTGATCCCATGGGCTGCAGCACACCAGGCCTCCCTGTCCATCACCAACTCCTGGAGTTTACTCAGACTCATGTCCATTGACTCGATGATGTCATCCAACCAACTCATCCTCTGCCGTCTCCTCTTCCCACGTTCAATCTTTCCCAGCATCAGAGTCTTTTCAGATGAGTCAGTTCTTTGCGTCAGGTGGCCAGAGTGTTGGAGTTTCAGCTTCAGCATCAGTCCTTGCAATGAATAGTCAGGACTGATCTCATTTAGGATATGACTGGTTGGATCTCCTTACAGCCCAAGGGACTCTCAAGAGTCTTCTCCAATACCACAGTTCAAAACCATCAATTCTTTGGCTCTCAGCTTTCTTTATGGTCCAGTTCTCACATCCATACATGACTACTGGAAAAACCATAGGCTTGACTACACCAACCTTTGTTGGCAAAGTAATATCTCTGGTTTTTAATATGCTGTCTAGGTTGGTCATAATTGTTCTTCCAAGGAACAAGCGTCTACTGCAGCACACCAGGCCTCCCTGTCCATCACCAACTCCTGGAGTTTACTCAGACTCATGTCCATTGACTCGATGATGTCATCCAACCAACTCATCCTCTGCCGTCTCCTCTTCCCACGTTCAATCTTTCCCAGCATCAGAGTCTTTTCAGATGAGTCAGTTCTTTGCGTCAGGTGGCCAGAGTGTTGGAGTTTCAGCTTCAGCATCAGTCCTTGCAATGAATAGTCAGGACTGATCTCATTTAGGATATGACTGGTTGGATCTCCTTACAGCCCAAGGGACTCTCAAGAGTCTTCTCCAATACCACAGTTCAAAACCATCAATTCTTTGGCTCTCAGCTTTCTTTATGGTCCAGTTCTCACATCCATACATGACTACTGGAAAAACCATAGGCTTGACTACACCAACCTTTGTTGGCAAAGTAATATCTCTGGTTTTTAATATGCTGTCTAGGTTGGTCATAATTGTTCTTCCAAGGAACAAGCGTCTATTTTAATTTCATGACTGCAGTCACCATCTGCAGTGATTTTGAAGCCCCAGAAAACAAAGTCTGTCACTGTTTCCACTGTTTCCCCGTCTCTTTGCCATGAAGTGATGGGACCAGATGCCATGACCTTAGTTTTCTGAACGTTGAGTTTTAAGCCAACATTTTTACTCTCCTCTTTCATTTTTATTGAGAGGCTCTTTAGTTCTTCTTCACTTTCTGCCATAAGGGTGATGTCATCTGCTTATTGATATTTCTCTTGGCAATCTTGATTCCAGCTTGTGCTTCAGCCAGCCCAGTGTTTCTCATGGTGTACTCTGCATATAAGTTAAATAAGCAGGGTGACAATATACAGCCTTACCTGTTTAATACATGATCTATGAATAAAACTTAGCAACTGTAAAAATGCTTTAAGAAAACATACAACTGTATAAAAAGAATAAACAGCCTTAAGAGCCAAGAAGTTATGTTTAGTTGCAATATAGAGGAGAATGAACGCTATAGAGCATCAGATTCAGAAGGGAAGGTAGTGAGAGTATATGCCTTCTCTTTGAGTACTTACACCAGCTATGGTCCCACATAATTAATGAACATACAGACTGTCTCTTATACACATCTAGATGTGTATAAGAGACAGGGTGTACTCTGCATATAAGTTAAATAAGCAGGGTGACAATATACAGCCTTGACGTACTCCTTTCCCTATTTGGAACCAGTCTGTTGTTCCATGTCCAGTTCTAACTGTTGCTTCCTGACCTGCATATAGATTTCTCAAGAGGCAGGTCAGGTGGTCTGGTTTTCCCATCTCTTGAAGAATTTTCCACAGTTTATTGTGATCCACACAGTCAAAGGCTTTGGCATAGTCAATAAAGCAGAAATAGATGTTTTTCTGGAACTCTCTTGCTTTTTCAATGGTCCAGTCGGTGTTGGCAATTTGATCTCTGTTTCCTCAGCCTTTTCTAAATCCAGCTTGAATATCTGCAAGTTCATGGTTCACGTATTACTGAAGCCTGGCTTGGAGAATTTTGAGCATTACTTTACTAGCGTGTGAGATGAGTGCAATTGTGCGGTAGTTTGAGTATTCTTTGGCATTGTCTTTCTTTGAAATTGGAATGAAAACTGCCCTTTTCCAGTCCTGTGGCCACTGCTGAGTTTTCCAAATTTGCTGGCATATTGATTGCAGCACTTTCACAGCATCATCATGTAGAATGTAAAATAGCTCCGGTGGAATTCCATACCTCCACTAGCTTTGTTCATAGTGATGCTTCCTAAGGCCCACTTGACTTCATATTCCAGGATGTCTGTCTCTAGGTGAGTGAGCACACCATCGTGATTATCTGGGTCGTGAATATCTTTTTTGTACAGTTCTTCTGTGTATTCTTGCCACCTCTTCTTAATATCTTCTGCTTCTGTTAGGTCCATACCATTTCTGTCCTTTATTTCATGTTTCCTTGATATCTCTGATTTTCTTGAAGAGATCTCTAGTCTTTCCCATTCTATTCTTTTCCTCTATTTCCCTGCACTGATTACTAAGGAAGGATTTCTTATCTCTCCTTGATATTCTTTGGAACTCTGCATTCAAATGGGTGTATCTTTCCTTTTCTCCTTTGCCTTTCACTTCTCTTCTTTTCACAACTATATGTAAGGCCTCCTGAGACAGCCTTGTTGGTTTTTTGCATTTCTTTTTCTTGGGGATGGTCTTGATCCCTGTCTCCTGTACAGTGTTGCAAACCTCCGTTCATAGTTCATCAGGCACTCTATCAGATCTAATCCCTTAAATCTTTTTCTCACTTCCACTGTATAATTGTAAGGGATTTGATTTAGGTCACACCTGAATGGTCTAGTGATTTTCCCCACTCTTCGATTTAAGTCTGAATTTGGCAATAAGGAGTTCATGGTCTGAGCCACAGTCAGCTCCTGGTCTTGTTTTTGCTGCCTGTATAGAGCTTCTCCATCTTTGGCTGCAAAGAATATAATCAGTGATTGACCATCTGGTGATGTCNCGACTGAATTGAACTGAACTGAACTGTCATTTCAAAATCTGAGATATTAGCTAACAGTTAAAAATCTTTTAAATCTGCTAAACTGGCCCCCAAAGACCCATGGTTGGTTCCTTTTCTTTAAGAGCCACTTTGATTCCAGCCAAGGTAAACATATAGTGGAAACAAAACTTATCCTTGTATGAATATTTCATATTTTATAATCCTTGTGAGATGAGGCCAATGGGGAAAAGATGAAAAGAAATGAGATATATTAGAAAAATTAGTTTAATTTTTATTTGTGCCAAAGACAAAATACAAGGTTAATTTAGCAGATATTTCCAGCACTACCCTAATATTAAGAAAAGAATCAAAGCCCCCAAATGATGCAATTTATACATCAGCTCAGAGAACTAACAAGCATCTGGAATCGGTAGGAGTTTCTTATCTGCTGTATACTAACGTGGAAATGTGTGTTAAGAGCATTGCAATGGAAGTGATTCATTTCTATTAAGATGAGTTGCTAACAAAGGACTGCACCTCTGCAGGACTCCAATCAGGTTTTTAGACAACTAAGGCTGATTTTCAGTTTGGTGGGAAATGTACCTGCAAATGAGATGCTTATTAGCTTGAACTCTACTCCATAAAACTCCACTGGTGAATAGTGCATGTTAACAGCAAAACATAGGACACTGTGTTAATCCAAGATCCCCTCGTCCCATTATAGACAACTTTCCCTGTAGACTTACTGCCAGTATGTTGTGCTCTCTCTCTTGTTTAGCAAAACCTATGTGTCTCTGAATGCTTCTAAAATGTATGTTGGATACTGAAACTTTCACATCCAGAAAATAATTTTTTGTATTCATAAAATACATTGGGACATGAGGAGAGAAAGTGATGAAATGTAGATGATGGTAATGATGATGACAGCTTTCATTTCCTGCTTTGTCACGTTCTTTACCCTGTCTCTTAATGTGTTAATCCAAGATCCCCTCGTCCCATTATAGACAACTTTCCCTGTAGACTTACTGCCAGTATGTTGTGCTCTCTCTCTTGTTTAGCAAAACCTATGTGTCTCTGAATGCTTCTAAAATGTATGTTGGATACTGAAACTTTCACATCCAGAAAATAATTTTTTGTATTCATAAAATACATTGGGACATGAGGAGAGAAAGTGATGAAATGTAGATGATGGTAATGATGATGACAGCTTTCATTTCCTGCTTTGTCACGTTCTTTACCAGGCCTTTACAAATACTGACTTACCTATGTAGTTTCTAAAAAATTTAACCACTATTAGAATTACAATGTATGTATGCATGCGTGGCATGCATGCTTAGTTGCTCATTTGTGTCTGACTCTTTGCAACCCTATGAACTATAGCACGCCAGGCTCCTCTGTCCATGGGATTTCCCAGGCAAGAATATTGGCATGGGTTGTCATTTCTTCCTCCAGGAGATCTTCCCAACCCAGGGATCGAACCCTCATCTCTTGTGTTGCAGGAAGATTCTTTACCAACTATCTGAGCCATGCTCCTTGGCTTAAATAAGAGAGGTTTAGAATAGTTTTTCAGACTTTCCTTTAGAAATCAGAAATTTTTGCAACATTGATGTAAAACCAATAAAATCTCATTGAAATAGATCTCTGGCAATATTGCACACTGCTAAAATTACTGGATTTAAAGTTATGATATTACATGTGATATTGTAACTTCATATACCACCTAAAATATACTTTTTATTATATTACATATAAAATGTGAAACATATGAAATACTGAACACACAGAAACATGTGTTCATTTAATCCTTTTACATGGTTTCATGAACTGAAAAGGAAATAAAGACTATTCACAAGCTAATACCTAACGGAAGTCCAAAGAAATAAAGTTCTGGGAATTTCCCAGAGGTCCAGCGGTTAGGACTCTTGTGGGCATGGGTTCAATCCCTGGTCAGTCAGGGAACTGAGATACCACAAGCCATGCAGTGCAGCCAAAAAGAAAAGATTCTGTCCTGGCCTAAAACTTTCAGGTTAGGTATAAAACCTGGTAAATTTGAATTCAAGATTGCAGGGACTCACAGTGTGTGTGAAGAACAAGACATAAATCCCTAGATCTCAACCAAGGAGAGGAGTCTAATAAAACACTTATATGAAGCTGGGACTCCAGTGACTTATGTTTCACAGTTAGAGTAAGAAAGAAATAAAATTATACATAAAGACCCCTCAGTAAGGAAAATAGTCAAAAATTAGCACTAAAGGGGAAAAAGAATAACTGTTACCTGGCCCTCATATAGATTTGAAGACTGAATTCATGATACCCAAGTTATATAAAATATCTCAAGCTGAGGATACATTTTAATGTGCTTCTGGTTGTTTGATGCTTGTAGGCACTCTGCAGGAACAAAGTCAAACCAAATCAAAGCAACAAAATCTCTCCTGAGAAGATCTCCCTGTCAAACCAGGTCTCAAAGAATTCCCACTGGAGAAGTTCAAAAAAATATGAATTGGCAGTCAGAAAAGAACCTAAATTCACCAGGAGCTAAAGAACAGAATTAGACTGCAAAAGTCCTCTGATTTAAGTATCATCTGCCACAAAGTATAAAATAAATATGCAAAATATGTTTTAAGTAATAAAAGATTGAAAACATGCTAAAGGAAGGATAATAAAAGAACCATGCATATTCGAAAAATGGCCAAATGTTACTTCTAGAAATGAAAGCTATAACAAGTAAAATTAAAATTCAGTAGAATACTTTAACATCAGAGAAGACACAGCTAAAGAGAGAATAATTAAAAAGAAGAGAAAACTGAAGAAGCATCCAGAACGCAGTCCAGAGAAATAAAAAGAGGGACATAAAAGAAAAATAAATTTAAAAACACAGAAGAAAGAGTATCTAATAAATATATAATGTGAATGCCAGAAGGAAAAGAGAGAAAGAATGAGAAGGAAGAAATGTCTATAGTTTTCTAGAAGTGATAAAAGATACCAATTCACAAATTCAGGAAGCCCAAGAGGCAAGACAAACAAACCAAACAAAAAAAAAATCCAAGTTTAGACACATAACAGTGAAACTGCAGAACATGAAAGGCAAAGCCATAATCTTAACTCCATCCACAGAGAAAGGAGAGATTACTTTCAAGAGGACAATGATAAGGCTGCCATCTTTCTTAACAACCAAATGGAAGCAGAATGGAAGAAAAAAATGTTAAATAATGAATTTCTTCAGGTTACAAAAATGATGCCAGAAGGAAATTCTGAAATGAAAAAGGTATTATAAACATACAAAATACTTGCAACATGCATATTACATTATAAATAAATATTAGATGTAAAATAAAAACAATGATGTATAATTTGTGGAGTTCAAAGACAAGACTCCTGGAAAAGGAAATGGCAGCCAACTCCAGTATTCCTATCTGGACAAACCATGATCAGAGGAGCCTGGTGGACTACAGTCGATAGGGTCACAGAGAATCAGACGTGTCTAAGCACATGGCTACAAAGGACAAGGCAAAAATTATTACTGGACAAAACAGAGTTTGAAATAGGAGAAAAGTAATCAGAATTAAACTGTTTAAAGAGTTTTAAATTATTCATGAAAAAGTTATATATGTTGATGAATTTACACTTTGATAATTTAATTATGGATGGTCAATTCTAAAATAATCAATAACAAATAGACATTGTATCTGTAACTTCTTATCTGGTTCAGAGAATGAGAAAAAATAGTGAATCAATACAGAAGAAGGCAAGAAATGAGAAAAAAAAACATATATAACAAGGTCAGGATAAGAAGTATTAAAGTAGAAATAAATCCAAATATATCAGCAATCAAATAATTGCAAATAGACTTAAGGCTTTAGTTAAAATATGAAGACTGTCAATTTTTTTTTAATTTCAAACTTTATGCTGGTAATAAAGGAAATATTTAAACATCAGGATACAGAAATGATAGAAGTAAAAAGAAAGCTGGTATAGTTATATTAAAATCAGAAAAAGAATAGCAGAATATCATTAAAAAAAAAACCTTATAGAAATTAAAGGATTTTCACAATTTACATACTGGTAAAACCAGACATTGCCCAAAAGAAAGTATTCTATAACATATGCTCTATGTAATTAAGATGGATAGACCCACAGGAAACAAAAGACACATTCACCCTCTTATTGGGTGATATGATGTCGTATAGACAAAAATACCTGCTAAGTCTAAAGACAATTTGAATAGAACAGTTAAGAACCATCCAATGTACATATATTTTAAAATCTACCTCCAATAACTGTTAAATAACTTGTCTTTTCAGGTACACCATAAAGCAAGTCTCAACGAATTGCAGAGAACTGCTATCAGAAAGACCACATTCTTTTTGTTATAGACATTTAAGCATATGAAATTATTATGAACAAGTTTATGCTGATAAACTTGAGAACATAGCTTCAAAAAAGCTGAAACTCCAATACTTTGGCCACCTGATGTAAAGAACTGACTCCTTGGAAAAGACCCTGATGCTTGGAAAGAAGACAGGAGGAGAAGGACAGAGGACAGATAATAGAGGACGAGATGGTTGGATGGCATCACCGACTCAATGGACATGAGTTTGAGTAAGCTCCAGGAGTTAGTGATGGACAGGGAGGCCTGCTGTGCTGCAGTCCTTTTAGACATGATGGAGTGACTGAACTGAATGGAACTGAACTGAATGTGTATATCCCCTGTGGTTGGATTAGTATAGTTTCTTTTAAAAATATATATTTATTTATGTATTTATTTGGCTGTGCCAGGTCTTAGTTGCAGCATACAGGATCTTTGTTGGAGCATGTAGGATCTTTAACTGTGGCATGTAAACTCTTTAGCTGCAGCATGTGGAGTCTAGTTCCCTGACCAGGGACTGAACCCAGGCCCTCTGCATGGAGAGCGTGGAGTCTTTGCCACTGTACCACCAGGGAAGACCCAATAGAGAATAGTTTCTTAAAGGAAGACCTACTTGAGTGAGTGTAAAACTGAAACAATAGTGTCCTGAAATCAAAGGGTCTCCTTTTGAGGCACCCTACCAAACGTACAGGTAGAGCACAAATAGAAATTCACACATGACTTCTCCTTCTCCATCCCAACAAGGCCTTGCTGACCCCTTGTACCTCTTACTCAGGATCCTACTCTCTATTGCAGCATTTCTCATGATGTACTCTGCATATAAGTTAAATAAGCAGGGAGACAATATACAGCCTTGACGTACTCCTNTTCCTCTTCACTTTCTGCCATAAGGGTGGTGTCATCTGCATATCTGAGGTTATTGATATTTCTCCCGGCAATCTTGATTCCAGCCTGTGTTTCTTCCAGCCCAGCGTTTCTCATGATGTACTCTGCACAGAAGTTAAATAAGCAGGGTGACAATATTCAGCCTTGACGTACTCCTTTTCCTATTTGGAACAGTCTGTTTTTCCATGTCCAGTTCTAACTGTTGCTTCCTGACCTGCATACAGATTTCTCAAGAGGCAGGTCAGGTGGTCTGTTATTCCCATCTCTTGAAGAATTTTCCACAGTTTATTGTGATCCACACAGTCAAAGGCTTTGGCATAGTCAATAAAGCAGAAATAGATGTTTTTCTGGAACTCTCCTGCTTTTTCCATGATCCAGCGGATGTTGGCAATTTGATCTCTGGTTCCTCTGCCTTTTCGAAATCCAGCTTGAACATCAAGCAGTTCATGGTTCACGTATTGCTGAAGCCTGGCTTGGAGAATTTTGAGCATTACTTTACTAGCGTGTGAGATGAGTGCAATTGTGCGGTAGTTTGAGCATTCTTTGGCATTGCCTTTCTTTGGAATTGGAATGAAAACTGCCCTTTTCCGGTCCTGTGGCCACTGTTGAGTTTTCCAAATCTGCTGGCATATTGAGTGCAGCACTTTCACAGCCTCATCTTTCAGGATTAATCCAGTTTTCTGTTGATGGGAGGGGCTGTGTTCCCTCCCTGTTATTTGACCTGAGGCCCAACTATGGTGGAGGTATTGAAGATAAGGCGACCTCCTTCAGAAGGTCCCATGCATGCACTGCTGCACTCAGTGCCCCCAACCCTGTAGCAGGCCACCACGACTCATGCCTCTGCAGAGACTCCTAGACACTCCCCGGCAAGTCTGGGTCAGTCTCTTGTGGGGTCCCTGCTCCTTTCTCCTGGGTCCTGGTGCACACAAGGTTCTGTTTGTGCCCTCCAAGAGTCTATTTCCCATTCCTGGGTAAGTTCTGGCAGCTCTGTGGTGGGGTTAATGGCGACCTCCTCCAAAAGGGCTTATGCCATACCCAGGCCTGCTGCACCCAGAGCCCCTGCCCCTGCAGCAGTCCACTGCTGACCCGCACCTCCACAGGAGACGCTCAGACACAGTTCTGTCTCAGTTTCTGTGGGGTCCCTGGGTCCTGGTGCACACAAGGTTTGTTTGAGCCCTCTGAGCATCTCTGGCAGGAATGGGGTTTGATTCTAAATTCGAATCCGCCCGTCCTTCCATCTTGCTGGGGCTTCTCCTTTGCCCTTGGGCGTGGGGTATCTCACAGCCGCTCCAGCGCCTGCCGTCTTACTGGGGTTTCTCTGACCTTGGACGTGGGGTATCTCCTCATAGCTGCTGCTCCAGATCTTGGATATGGGGTATCTCCATTTTATTTACTGTGTGTTTATTAATAATTGCTTTAAATTGTCATTTAATCCCAGTATAAAAAAAATAAAAAATTAAAAAAAAATTTTTAAACCATTCAGTGTCAGTAAAAGGTAGTTTTTATGCTCATTTCCTTGTGAAAAGTAAAAATCATTTTTCTTTCATTGGTATTAGTGGGCAGATATTAAAATCTATACTTAATTCCATACTAAGTAGTACTTACACACTACTACTACTGCTACTTATAAGTAGTAGCACTTATTTACTATTTACAGTATAAAAACATGTGGACCATCAAACCAATAAAATTGAAAGCTTTCTAGCCACAGACTAAGTCCTTAGAAAATACCGTTAGTGTTATTTTTAAAACCCCCTGAAGAAGAGTAATTATTCTTCTACTCTTGTTTCCAGTAGACCTAGGTTTGACTCCCTGTCCACCTGTTAACTTTGACCAGACCTCAGCTTTCCCATCTGAAAACAGAAATTATAATAGTACCCAATTCATATGTTTTAACCATAAATTTTATCCAAAAAATTTACCCAGTTTTTAAAGGAGATAGTTAAGGTAAAATTTAACAAAGCAATGCCTAACATGTTGTAACTGTATAGTAAATGTGTGCTGTTTTTGTTGTTTTAGACCCTTTTCTTCGTGTCTCTTTTGGCTTAGGTTTTGTAAGCCTTGAAGTCTTTATCACAGCTTTTCATGTCTGTTATTGTTCAAAAGCAGCTATAAATGATATGTAAACAAATGAGCGTGTCCAATAGAATCTTATTTACAAAAATAAGCAGCAGACTAGATTTGGCACATGGGACATAGTTTCTTCACTCCTGTGTAACACTCAAGTTCCAAAAACTAGATTGTCCAATAAACTAAATTTCTTTTTTTCCCCTTGATTTTTTGAGAACTAAAATAATTAAAATACATGATCAAATATAAAACTTATTTTGGGGATCGGCCTTTCCAAAAAAGTTATCTTTATGGTTTAGACACTGAACTATAAGGAAAAGCAAGTCATGGAAAGCCATGTGTAGATTAGGATAAGAGAAGAGAGGCTGAGTGAAATTCTGTAAAAGTATTGAGCTTTTATCGTAAATTTGAACCTTAGGCAAGAGACCTAAAATTACTCTGAAAATTAGGAATCGTTACTTATAAACATGCAAACAAGCTAATTTAAATCTTAAAACTGAAAGGGAATTTTACAAAGGCTTTTTGGCGATCAAAGGTCATCCATCCTCAGAAATGTGCCAGATTCTTCTTTTTCCAGTGCTAGTGCCAGTTACATGACCTGGCTTGATTTCCAACTCTAGAAGTGAAAAAGAAGGCTAGTTAGCGCAGTTCTCATTGGTTCATTCACAGTTCATTCAGCCAGTATCATTTGAGACCTGCAGTGTTGGCCAGTGTATTCAGTAACTGTTGAGGATGAGTTTTCCTGGGTAGGTTCTGATAAGAGGGTATATGAAAGGGAAAATCATTCAGTTGTGTCCGACTCTTTACGACCCGATGGACTGTATAGTCTATGAATTATCCACGTCAGAATACTGGAGTGGGTAGCTGTTCCCTTCTCCAGGGGATGTTCCTAATCCAGGAGTCGAACCAGGGTCTCCTACGTTGTAGGTGGATTCTTTACCAGCTGAGCTACCAGGAAAGAACAAAAAGGGTGTTTAGCATCAACAAGAAATAAGGTAGATAGTTATGTAGGTTTTCAATGAATTATTTCCCTGTTTAATACATGATCTATGAATAAAACTTAGCAACTGTAAAAATGCTTTAAGAAAACATACAACTGTATAAAAAGAATAAACAGCCTTAAGAGCCAAGAAGTTATGTTTAGTTACAATATAGAGGAGAATGAACGCTATAGAGCATCAGATTCAGAAGGGAAGGTAGTGAGAGTATATGCCTTCTCTTTGAGTACTTACACCAGCTATGGTCCCACATAATTAATGAACATACAGATGTGTATGAAATTTAATCCTTATATCTACCCATGTAGGTCTTGTCTCTGTTTTATAGTTAGGGAAATGGAAAGTAAGTAAATTGCCTGCAGTTCTACAACTGATAAGTGGAAGGATTGGATTTGGTCTGACTCTTTCCAGCAGAGTATTCTTTCTGCATCATTTGCATTGAAATGTTTCAGAACCACATTTGAAATATATCAGTTCAGTTCAGTTCAGTCGCTCAGTCGTGTCTGACTCTTTGCGACCCCATGAATCGCAGCACGCCAGGCTTCCCTGTCCATCATCAACTCCCGGAGTTCACTCAGACTCACGTCCATCGAGTCAGTGATGCCATCCAGCCATCTCATCCTCGGTCGTTCCCTTCTCCTCCAGCCCACAATCCCTCCCAGCATCAGAGTCCTTTGCATTGAGTCAACACTTCGCATGAGGTGGCCAAAGTACTGAAGTTTCAGCTTTAGCATCATTCCTTCCAAAGAAATTCCAAGGCTGATCTCCTTCAGAATAGACTGGTTGGATCTCCTAGCAGTCCCAGGGACTCTCAAGGGTCTTCTCCAACACCACAGTTCAAAAGGATCAATTCTTCGGCACTCAGCTTTCTTCACAGTCCAACTCTCACATCCATACATGACCACAGGAAAAACCATAGCCTTGACTAGACGGATATTTATTGGCTTTTCAATACGCTATCTAGATTGGTCATAACTTTTCTTCCAAGGAGTAAGCGTCTTTTAATTTCATGGCTGCAGTCACCATCTGCAGTGATTTTGGAGCCCCAAAATATAGTCTGACACTGTTTCCACTTTTTACCCATCTATTTCCCATGATGTGATGGGACNAACAGTCAAAGGGTAGATGTCTTAGACAAGATATCTTACAGCCTGTAAGGGACAAGGGCTGAGGTTTGAACACAGGTCCTTTGACAGTCAGCTAGCACACCCACTGTGTCACACTGCCTTCTCATTCCTGTAAGAAAGCCTGGGATAATAGATTTTGAATCTTAGCATTGGGAGTGATATAAGAAGCCACTCAACCGGCTTTCCACATGAAAAAAGTATTCCAAGCTATTCGTAATAATTTATTTTGTTTAATACAAAATGGAATGATTCAACCCTGTTAAATGCATTGGTTAAAGACCACTTTATATAAAGACCATGTTATGTAAGACCAAGCACAGCATACAAAACAGAATTTGAGACACATTTCCCCTCTGCCCCATTACTTTGGAACTCGATTATATAAAACAGTGAAAGTAGGACCACTCTGGTTAGAATAAGGGAAGAGGACCTGAGGCCCTGCCTCCACAAAGCACTCCCTGAGGATCCTCTGTTAAACCTTGGTGTTCTGTAGATCTCTAATTGAAAACCACTGCTTAACTTATTAGAGCAGTCTCCTTTGTGAACAAGTTGTATCTATATATTTTTTCTTAGAGTTTTTTTGTATCACTTTTAGATAGTGCTACAAATATAAAAGTTTTTTGACTTTCAGAAACTCCTCTAAGCTTCTGTGTTTTCCATGTCTTTTAAAGCCAGAAAAATATTGTGTTTAAGAGACACTAGTTAATTTTGTCGGGGAAGGCAATGGCACCCCACCCCAGTACTCTTGCCTGGAAAATCCAATGGACAGAGTAGCCTGGTGGGCTGCAGTCCATGGGGTCGCTGACAGTCGGACAGACTGAGCGACTTCACTTTCACTTTTCTCTTTCATGCATTGGAGAAGGAAATGGCAACCCACTCCAGTATTCTTGCCAGAGAATCCCAGGGATGGGGGAGCCTGGTGGGCTGCCGTCTATGGGGTCACACAGAGTCGGACACTACTGAAGTGACTTAGCAGCAGCAGCATTAGCAGTTAATTTTGTACAGTTGAAAAACAGAGAAGTAACTGGTAGATTTAAAGTGCTTGCTGCTGCTTTATGACGTAATCACAGATACCTGTTTGTGAGACATTATAACATGTATCCGTTGTGCTGTCAGATATAAAACAATTTGTATGAGTGTTTTTCTGGAGGGAAAATTTAAGCCTTGAAAGACTTTACTAGTAGAGAGGCTTTATAATAAGAGAATAGGGTCTGTTTCTTGAAAGCACTGTTTTTGCTGCATTTATTAATATCTATCATTTTTAAAAAGCAGTGTCAGATTTTAAAAGTATTTTTATCAATGTCAGTTCATAAGTAAAAGTAACTCTAAGGCATCTCAATTCAAAAGTTCAAGTCATCTTCATTCTAAATAGAATCACGTGATCATTAAAAATTAGGAAGGGAAATCCTTTGAACTCTGATTTAAGCAGTTGTATTTTTTTCTTCTTAAATAATCCTAGCAAGTTTCATTTTGTAGTATTTGCTAATAAGGTTCTGAATGTCATAATTTTTCTTTTTTTACTGTGTGTAGAAAATAAAAATTCTGCTAAAACTAATACTGATTTTTTTTGACATATTTTAATAATATTTCTTTTTAAAAATCTCCTTAGTATATGGAATTTATATTTTAGTTTTCTGCCTTGAAGCACTAATCTTTCAGTAAATGTTCACCACCTGTTAATATAGATGAGACACTGTAGGGGGTAACACTAATAATAATCAATAAAATTTATTGAGGACTTTTGATGTGCCAGCTCTGTTCAAAAAGCTCTTTACATATATTAACTGTTTACATCTTTATAACAATTCTGTGATGTAAGCAGTATTAATCTCATATTTCACATGGTGAAACTGGAACATAGATTAGTTAACTTGCCTAAGGGTGCATGGCATAACTAGGATTCCAGGAGTCTGGTTCCAGAGACTGTGCTCTTAACCATTATGCCAAACTTACAAAGATAAGAGTGTTTTTCTGCACTCCAGGTAGCTTACATACAGCCTTGTGAAATCAGGTAAAATCTAATGCCACCAAATAGGTAAATAAATGTCTTCTTTTTGGAAAAAAATAGTCTGCATCTAAACTTTTCTCCACAGTTAGATAATTACAATTTTAAAAATTCCTTCTGTACCTATGCAACAGTAATTATTGAAGAAACTAATTATATCAACAGGTATTGGTAAGTCACTTCCCTGAAGTGATGTCCCACGATAAGTGAATTACTATGGACTCTCTATTCAGGAGATACTCTGAATGCATCAGTGTTTCTAAGTATATCTTAATTTTATGATTTTGAAACATTGAGAGAAAAACTGTTGAATGATTACATTAACCATTTTTGTAGTTAATTTTTATAAATGTGTTCATTTGCTATTATTTAATTTCTACATGTCTTCTCAAATTGAATAGCACTGTTTTAAATATTAAGTCGAACTTTGAAGCATAAACATGTTTACTGAATTATAAAAAGAGGATTTTAGTCAATGGGATAGGTGTGTCTGTGTGTAAACATTTGTGTGTATATATTTTATATGTGCAGATGTTTTTTCTTCTTCAGAGTCATTGATAATTTTTAAGAATCAAATTGTAGTCATAATTTTAATGATTTTGATCTAAAAATCCTATACTATTTATTACTAAGATCTTCAAATGGAGTTACTAAAATTATTCACTTATCACTCCACCTATTTTGAGGTATGATACTCGTGTACCTCTTTCAGAAGAGTAGTATTTCATATCAAAATACATCTTCTATATATAACACATACTCAGTTGCTTGATTTGCTCTCATTGTGGCCGCATTCTGATTTTTCTAGCATGGGGTTGGAGGTGGGTGCCTGATTGACAGTTCTGTCTTGTGGTCTGGCATGGCCCTGTTCATAATGCTGAATATAGGGGTTGATTTGTTGCAGATTGACATAAACTGCAATTTATATTAATTCCAGAATTCTTTGCATTTTATCTCAGTTATATTTTATTAAATATCTATACATTTGTTTAAAATATGTGCACGTACATAATAGAATCATCTTTCAGGGGTCGCACTGGCAAGTCACACTGACTTGCTTTGTTTTGGCCAAAACTCTGATACAATCAATTCATTAGCATCACTAATTCAGTGCATTAACACTTGGATTTTCAGTGAAGAATTTGAAGTTATTCTTTCTCTAGTCTAGAAAAAACCTTTAAAAATTTTTATCTTGTTACCATTTATACCACTTAGACTCTGTTCCTTTATTCTGTAAGGCTTTGAATCTCCCATAGAGAGATCAATTATTACTGTATATTTGATTGTGAAGCTGCTCACTTTACATAGTTAATATAAAATGTTTATGGAAAAATAAAAGTTAATGGAATTTGTCAGGCCTACGAAACACAACTTGCAGTGCAACCTCTGAATTACTTTGCTAAATCTTCTCCAGTGATCTTTTACTCCATCTTTCTCATCATGCTGACTTGTCTCTCCTCTGTCTGTTCAGCAGTGGGAGACATTTAGTGAACGCTCTTCAAGCTCACAAACTCTGACCCAATTTGATTCTAACATTGCACCAGCTGATCCTGTAAGTCAATCACTTAGCTTGCTTGTTTGAAATTAATTTTATTAACCCAAATTTTCATTCATTATGGTTTTTAGCTGATATGCATGATTCAGTGGAGTGCTTAGAGGGAAATGGTGGCAGGCTTTTTAATTTTTGTGTGCTCAGTGGTGGAAAGAACTTTTTCTTTTTTTCTTTTTTTTTTTTTTTTTACCATTTTCTGTATTTTCTAGTTATTTTGGTGAGAGAAATCTATGTTTTTAAAATCTGGTACATGTGTCTAAAGAAGCATTTTGTGAAAAATTGATACTGTTAACTTTGTTTTTATTTGCTAATTGAGTATGTTTTTATTAAACCTGTTTATNTTTTTTTTTTTTTTTTTACCATTTTCTGTATTTTCTAGTTATTTTGGTGAGAGAAATCTATGTTTTTAAAATCTGGTACATGTGTCTAAAGAAGCATTTTGTGAAAAATTGATACTGTTAACTTTGTTTTTATTTGCTAATTGAGTATGTTTTTATTAAACCTGTTTATTTCAATGTAATGACAGTAAATACTATTTTATTTGTATGCTTACACATCATGTAATATGTACTATGTATGTAAATATGCAGTGTCATCATTTATTTAATAGTCCAGATGGTACAGCTTTGACTTAATCAGTATGTTGAGTTCTGTTACACGAGAATCAAGTTCAGCAAAACAATGTAGAATTGTCAATCAGATTTTCATTTGTGCAGAGGACCTCTGTCTTGTCTTCCTGTGGTTTGCTGTGTTGCTTTGAAAATGCTACAAAGTTCACATCCTGATTTAAAAAATAAATTCTGTCAGGGAAGGCAATGGCACCCCACCCCAGTACTCTTGCCTGGAAAATCCAATAGACGGAGTAGCCTGGTGGGCTGCAGTCCATGGGGTCGCTAACAGTCGGACAGACTGAGCGACTTCACTTTCACTTTTCTCTTTCATGCATTGGAGAAGGAAATGGCAACCCACTCCAGTATTCTTGCCTGGAGAATCCCAGGGATGGGGGAGCCTGGTGGGCTGCCATCTATGGGGTCACACAGAGTCGGACACGACTGAAGTGACTTAGCAGCAGCAGCCCCCTAGATTGAACTTCATATATGCCCTGTTTGTTCCTCAAGTTATTTGAAAACTTCAAAACCTTAGCTATTAATCATTTTTCTCACTGTTCACTTCAGCTTTTTCTTATAATTTTTTTTCCTGTAAAGAGGACATGGTAATAAGCACCTTTCAAAAAGAAAAGAGGAAGTAAGTAGGAAGGGAAGAAGAGTGTAAAGATAGGATTTTTAAAAATGAATTCAGTGAAAAGATATGGAGAAGGTGACATGAGGCATTCTTTTGAGGTGTTTCTGACAGAAGATAGCCAGCATTTTATTCATTAAATGTAAAAATACTCTTGTTATTTAATATAAATTAGGGAGAAATAGCATTTAAAGATAATAGTACGGCTTCAGCATTTTAAATGAATGAACCTTAGGTGTTTTATAGTTTTAAAGAATTTGTATCTATTTGAAATATAGAGAATGCTGTTATATTCAAACGTGATGTATCAAAATGTTTTAAGTGTCTATTTTATACTTGTTCATTATTTAGGGAACAATTAATATGTAGATTATCTATGCCTTCGGCTTCTCTTTTCTTACCACTTTGAGGATGTTAATGTTTGATTTTAGTCTCTGAAAAAAGAAAGAGAAAAAGATAATGCTTAACAATTTTTGGTGCTTATTAGAAGCAGTAATTAAGGTCCCTTGGAAAGTGACAGGTGTGCTATAAGCTAAGTTTTACTTTAGCTCTGAGTTTCATTTCTCTATATTATTTCTATCTCCTATTTGCAGAGTCAAGTTAATTTTGTTTAAAATACTTTAGTAAAAGTACTTTACAAGGAAGGATATAGCAGTCGAGACTTTCTTTTATTCTCTGACCCTTAAGTGATATTGAAAATAGAAATTCATTGTATTATGATTGTCAGGCTAGGAAAGAACATTAAAAATATAGACTCAAAGACAAAATAAATTGACTCATGACTGGCAGAAAATGCAGGGAAATAGTTGACATAATAACAGTGATGTTCTTGTAACTCCTTGGAAATAATATCCAAATTTGTGAATTATGACATAACACATTACTTTCTTTTGTTATTTCTAGTATGACAGAAGGCTCTAGGAAAAAAAAATTTAAATGGTCAATCAACATTTTAAACTTGAATTTAGACATCTAAATTTAATAATGTTGACAGTCTTAAATATTTATAATCTGGTACCAGAAAACATCTTTTTTCTGTTATGGTGGTGAATTATAATCTCACTATAAACTTTCAGTTGGTACAATGCTCTGCTCTCAGTGAGGGTCTGAGCTTCTTAACCATCATCTAATTCTTACTTAGCATATTGCCTATCCACAGAACAGTCTGTAGTCACAATCCCAAATGATCCTCAGCAAGGCTTTTATAAAGAATTTGTTTTATAAAGAATTATAAGTAAGTAAATAAGATCCATTCAAAATTAGAATCACATAGGAGAGAAAGAACACCACAGTTCAGATATACAAATTTAGCGTACCTTACCATGTCAGAAAGAATTGATGGAGTAATTTTTAAAAGCCAAAATTTGATAAGTAGGCATTTGCTCAATGAAGTTTTAAGTCTGTGAAGAGCTCCACTCTGCTCTGTGGTACTTAGAGACAGCTGTCACAGTACAGTGACCTCACATGAAAACCAAGCTGGCTTTCAGCTCCCGGATTTCTTATGAAATTGGGTTTTTGCTCTCTTGTTTCCAGAAACTTGATTACTTTTGTTGAACTGCTTATCAGTTAATAGCTTCTGGTAGAATCTGTTTCTGCTAGGGAATTCTGAAATGATGAGAAGTGCAGTGCACTAGCCTTTCGCCATGGTTTATATCTGATCTTGAGTGCTGTAGAATGTTTGTGTCACTCAGCATATGAAAAGGGAGTTCATTTGATCACTGATTATGCTCAGCCAAGTCACTTGGTTTGGTGGAGCCCCCTTCCAGGTGCCCATGTTATTCTCTAGGAATACCAAGATGTCAAAAAAAATTCCAGTCTTAAGTAGACCACAGCTTGATCATTACAAGTTGATGACTGTAATATAGCTGATTGTGATAATTACCATATGTAGCTGTGAACAAACTGTGGGCGAGAACTGTAGAATAACTCAGCCCAGTATGTTTGGGAAAGTTTTCACAAAAGAGGTTACATTTGTATGATGAATTTTTAATGAAACTGTTAGTTGGCAGAAGTGGACAAGGGCATTCCAAGCAGAGAGAAAATCATGAGCAGGAGCAGTTCAGTGCAGTGAGATATAGGGTAGGTGTGTATGGGGAGTGATGGGGAGTACAGAGCATGATTGAAGCACAAGTGGGAAGATCTTTGTATGCTCGACCAAGGATCCGAACTTAATCTCACAGACACTGGGAGCTAACAAGAAGTTCCATGAGAAGATGGAGGTTCTGAAGAGGTCGCTGGGGAAGGTTATTCAGGCAACAGTGTGAAGGATTGATGGGGTTAAGAGAGTCGGATGATTAGCACCTGAGCTAAGTGACACAGGAATAGAACGTAAGCAGGGATAAGCAGGACAATAAGACAAACAGTATAATAAGATTTAAGCCAAGTAGAAAATGGAGATATATGAGCACAGTGGAATATTCAGTAAAGTACTAAATTGTATCAGATGAAGTACTTAAATATATGATACAAGTGTGCCATGGTTGTGAGTATGTAGGAGTGGGTCCTAAAGGCTTTGTGTGATTTGAGTAGACAGAAGAAATGGGCAGAGCCTCCAGTCAGTCTTTTTACTTTTTAATCTATTTTTAAATATGAGGATGCTAATTTGGAGCAGAAGTTTTACTTAGCATCTTTTGTCTCAGGACTCAAAGAATCATACGCATTTATGGTTCTTCATTTGGATATTGAAATGCTCTTTATTGTGCTGCACGTCGTCGTCACAAACCAAGCTTCCAGTCCACTGGTCTGAGGTTAGGCCTGGTCATCTGTGTAAAACTCTTCCAGAAACTGCCTTGTCCTGCTAGTAGCAGGATCTAGTGGATTAAAGCTGTTGTAGGCTCACAGAGTCGGACATGACAAGCGACTTAGCAGCAGCAGCAGCAGGCTCATAACAACAGAAAATTGATTTATTAGTACAAAAACTTAGGCAGATTATTGAGAGAATATCCATTCTAGAAGATTTCATGATTTTCTTCTCTTGGCGTCATTGCTGTGACTTCTGTTTTTTGTATGGTAAATACATGAAAAGCCTATTTAACATTTCTGTTACAAATTTCATAAATCTGACTTTATAAACACACAGAGAATAGACATTAGATCAGTATTGTGAGTTAAAGCATCTAATAAGTTTTCCTTGCTTGTTTTTTCCTCGTTTGTTTTGGTTTGGAATAATGAGATATCATGCTTTCTCCTTTAATCTTGCCTTAGAATGTTAAATTCTGGTTCTTAGCATTTATTTCTGCTATTAAAATTGTAAGTTAAGAAAATAGTTATTCTTGAAGCCATATTTTTATAACCATAAACAACATCTAGAGTTATTGTTAATAATTTTCTGAATATGACTCATTATTATGTGAGAAATCTATAAACTTTTATCCATCTATTATATTCATCTTTTATAACTATAACTTTAGAGTTGTAGGTGAAATGTTAGTTCAATTTTATTAGATAGTACATAACTATCTGTCCAGAGTCTCACTGGTATGGGAACAGGAAATTACTGTTAATGGGTTTATCCATACAGTTGCAATAAATAATTCATTTGTTATTAATGGTTTGAATTGAGAGATTACGAGTATTAGCCAGGGAGACCTGTAATTTAAACAGGAGATGGTATGCTGGAACTCAACTTTCTGTGGTGTTACCTAATACTATCACCAGAACAGTGTCTAACTTAAATTGAAAGGTCATTATTCTTTGTACTAAATTATAAACTCATTATAAGATATTCAAAATTTAAGGATCTCAGGTTGTCTTTAGCAACAGCACATTCAAAATAGGAGGCAGCTCCTCGCAGAAGGAGCTGAACTCCTGTAGCCGTGTTTATCAGCTGGTCTTTTGCCCTTAAGCCAGTTGCTTGATCCTGTTCTTGTTCCTCCCCTGGTGGCTCAGCTCCCAGGGCCAGGCCTGCCTGGTGACCCATATGCACCTTTCTCTCTTCCTTCCCATTTGGAGAGGCTGCCATACAGTGCCTGGTACACTTTTCAGTCTTCAGAAATTTGTTCTACCAGTTCCTTAACTGCTCTAGCTAGACTTGCTACTCATGACTTAAGTTGAGGATTATCAGATGTATTATACTCATGAAAAGTTTAAGTATTAGAGTAGGAATGTTACTTATCCTAACTTAGAAAATGAATTCCTTTGTGGAAGTTTTATGCATGAATTTTAAACAGTTCTGTGGAACTAATCTATATAAAGTATGTATTTGTGCTTACTGTTACAAGACGACGGGCATTTACATTAACTTTGTTTTATACATGGGAAAGAAGAGTGTCCGGTTTTCCTGAGCAGTTTAGTGAAAGTGAGTTCAGTCTGTTACTCAGTCTTTGGATTCTCATAAATAGTTCACTTTTAACCTCAAAGGTTCAAATTTATATAATTTCATCAGATCGTTTCACGCTTTGCCTTTGAATTTTGTCGTGAATTGTGTAAGACCAATTTTTTTCTTCACATCTTTGATCACTCAGAGTTAAAATGTACTTTTTATAAAACAAATCAGATTCTTAAGCATATATAGTAAGCTTGATTTTTTAAATATAATTCTGGAATTTTTAGTTAAAAAATTGATTCTCATGCTTAGTTTAGTGTGAATGAGAACTCTGTCCACTAGTTTTTGAAGTATTGTTAGTTTTGGTTATTTCATGGTATCTACTTGGCATTTTTAATACAGATTCTGTATGTCCTCCCATTTGTCTGTAGGATACTGCTATTGTTCATCCAGTTCCCATTCGTATGACTCCAAGCAAAATCCACATGCAGGAAATGGAACTTAAAAGGACTGGCAGTGGTGAGGAAACTGTTGCTGGGTTGTTTTTTAGTTTAAAAGTGTCATGTTAATATTTTAGGTTAGCATCAAACCAAAATACACAAGCAATCATTCTGAGTTCAAATTCCTTTTGTTAATTACTTATTTTTAACATAGTACTTTCTGCGGCAATGTATGTATTATGTTTATGTGTATATTTTTAAATGTAAGCAGATTATTGAATTTAATTTATAAAATTTTAAATAAGGACACTTGGAAAATGTGACTTTTCTAATACCCTCTGTATTTTTATGATCATTCTTACGAATCCACATTGAAAAATGTGTTCAAATTTTAACTGAAGAGGTATATGTTAAAATGAATTTTGTCTTTGTTTATTTTGCTTTAATTCTTGAAGTTTCTCCTCATTTTAGATTAAATGTTTTAGTTAGGGTCTCTCAAAGGTAGATTTGTTT